>LR753358.1:370523-495914 GCA_902729485.2 Mus minutoides | reverse complement strand
GCTCACCACAGGAACTGAATTCATCAGACAAATATGGAGAGACACAGTAGCAGCAGAAACAAATAGAACACAACAGCCATCTGAATCAGGTCACTGGTCAAAACTTCCAGACATTTCCTATGCGTCTTCATTGTTATTTCTGAATTCACATTTAAAGAGGAGATTGATAGCTCCTTCCTTCTTTCCTTCTTCCTTTAAATTTTCTTTACTTCCTTAAATCCATTCTTTCTTTTTGCTTCTTTGTGACTTAAAAAAAAAACCTCTGTGTAGTGCAAATTTACTTGTAGTATAGAGTAAAAGACATCTGTTTTGATAAAATTTTGCAGTTTTCATGTGGAGATTGGATGAAAATCCTGTGTGAGGTGGGATTTTCCAGTGGGCTATGTCAGTTGGCTGGCATTCATCATGTTACATAGTTGACTAGAGCCAGTAGGTGGAGAGTCTCAGCAGGGAAACTCGTCAGAAGTTATTGCAGGTCTATTAATGTCTGTCTAAACTCAGCTGTGATCTTAAAGAACCCTGTCTGAGCCTTTTCATTTTTATTGCTTTTTATTCCAAGCATAAAAGCAGTTGCCACATAGGTGTGGCAATGAACTTAGAAAAAAATGTGTCAAATTGTCTTTGGTATTCCACTGTTCCCTGAATGTTTGGAGTTTTGTTTTTTCACTCAGATTGACGTCCTCCTGGAAATGTTTAGTTATAGCAGCAGTTAGACCCTCAGTATATCATACTATTGACACTTTGATCCCAGCAAGGGGAAACCTAAATAAATATAGGTTTATATGAAGACATATATGTTCTAGGCTTTCCTAGAATGAATAGATTAAACATTGAAGGAGATTTGACATCTCACTTGCTTGTTATTCATTGTGTTCTTTTATGAAGTTCTGGAATAAAGGTAGTTTCCCCAAACTAGCACTAGGGTCCAGTCATTAGTAGTGTCTTCTTAGTTTTCCTTTCTTCTCATTCTCTGCATCAGCTTTCTCTGCTAAACAGATTCAAGTCATGAAATTCCCAAATCAAGCACTTTACTTCTCATTCTACTTGTTTGTGAGTAATTTGTTTTTTTTCCCTTATCCTGAAGAATTAATCCTGTCTTCTCACTTTATGTTTCTAATTATAATATTGTTGCTCTATATAGACAGGTCTATAAATAATGTTAACCATGCAACAGGTAACATGTGAGCATGGATTGTGCTATGAATCTCAAGTCTTAGTATGCAACATTTACTTGAATATATATCAGTCATTTGGCTATTTCCTGCAATATGTCAGGAACAGCAGCTCATCAGATATGGAGACTTGTTAGACCATAGTTCCAAAGTCTGACTCATCTCTATTCCTTCTTGTTTTCTTTCTTTTGATACATCACCCAATATATTTGTTCTGTAATTTTGGCACTTATTGAGATACCTGCATAACACTGAAGAATGCACAGGTACTCAAGCTTCCTTGGGACAACCTCTTATCCAGCACTCACAAGTTTAGTGCTTGAATTTGAGGCATTCATTTGGCTTACTAGAAACTTTGTCTTGTGAGTTTGAATATATTCTATATTCACTTTTCTTCTGGAATTGGATTGTTTGAATTAACTTTCAGATTCTAGGTAAAGGTCTCTTGTTCTCATCTCCTCATAGGTCTGGATATTCTAGAGTTACAACTAAAATGGAACTTGTTTCTGGTTACTGCTGTTATCACCATATAAATGCATTTTCCTGTGTTTGAGTTATGGAAGAAGTATTATTCTGCAAGATAATATATAAAAAAATTTCCCCAGTTATTTTTCCCTGAATCCATGTGTTTTCTTATTTTTAACAAATGGTATTCATTGTAAGATCCATAGGTTGTCTACTGCTTGGAAAAAAAATCTTCACTAACCCCACATCTGATAGAGAGCTAAAATTCAAAATAAATAAAGAACTCAAGAAGTTAATCAACAAAAAGCAAACAACACAATAAAAAATGGGGTATAGAATTAACCTAGAATTCACAACTGAGGAATCTTGAATGGCTGAGAAACACCTAAAGAAATGTTCAAAGTCCTTAGTGATCAGAGAAATGCAAATCAAACTGACCCTGAGATTTCACCTTATACCAATCAGAATGGCTAAGATTAAAACCTCAGGTGACAACACGTGTTGGAGAGATGTGGAGAAAGAAGAACACTCCTCCATTGCTGGTGGGATTGTAAACTAGAAATCAACCTGGAAGTTCCTCAGAAAATTGGAAATAGATCTACCTGAAGACCCACCATTACCACTCTTGGGAATATACCCAAAAGATGCCCCACCATCTTACCAGAAGCTGGAAACAATGTAGATGTCCCATGACAGAAAAATGGATACAGAAAATGTGGTTCATTTACACAATGGAATACTACTTAGCTATTAAAAACGAGGACATCCTGAGTTTTGCAGGCAAGTGGATGGAACTAGAAAATATCATCCTGAGTGAGGTAACAAAGAGACAAAAGGATATGTATGGTATGTACTCACTAATAAGTGGATGTTAGCAAAAAGAAAAAATAAACAGAATATACAAGATATAGTCCACAGAATTTAAAAGGCTCAACAAGCTGAAGTGGCCAAGTGAGGATTCCTCAATCCCACTTGGGAGAGAGAAGAAAGCAATCACAATGGAGAGAGAAAGAGAGAGAGAGAGAGAGAGAGAGAGAGAGAGAGAGAGAGAGAGAGAGAGAGAAACCTGGGAAGGAAAGTGGACAGGGAGTGGGGAAGAGGAAGATCTGGTACTGGGTGAGGGAAAAGGACTGAAGACCCGAGGGCCAACAGAAAGACTATAAACAGGCAACCTCAGGAAATAGGAGGTTGGGGTGGGTGCAGAATGCACCAGAGACCTGGGAGTTGAGAGACCCTTAGTACTCAAAGGGAGGGACCTTAGATGAAATACCAGAGAGTAGGTAGAGGGAACTTTTAGAGCCCACCTCCAGCAGGAAGACAGGATATCAAGTGAGACATGGGGTTGCCATCCCACTGTCATACCTCAGACCCATAATTGTTCCTGTCTGAAAGAATTACAGGGCCAGAAATGGAGAGGAGCCCGAGGAAAAGAAGGTCCGGTGACAGGCCCAAAGAAGGATCTAGCTCAAGGGGAGGTCCGAAGGCTTGATACAATTACTGAGGCTATAGAGCACTCACAAAAAGGGATCTATCCTGACTGTCCCCCAAAAGACCCAACAAGTAGCTGAAAAAGTCAGATACAGTTATTTGCATCCAACCAATGGACAGAAGCAGCTGAGCCCGGTTGTTGAATTAGGGAAGGCTGAAAAGAAGCAGAGGAAAAGAGTGATCCTGTAGGAGGACCAGCAGTCTTAATTAATCTGGACCCCCAAGATCTTTCAAAAACTGAACCACCCAACAGACAGCATACTCCAGCTGATATGAGGCCCCCAACACACATATAGTAGAGGACTTCTGGGTCTGTGTTCATTCAGAGATGATGAACCTAACCCTCAAGAGACTGGAGACTCCAGGGAGTTTAGAGGTCAGGTGGGGTGGGGGGTGGGGGCATCCACATGGAGACAGGGTGGGTAGGGAAGAGGTATGGAATGTGGAGCAGTCTGGAGGGTGGAAGGGGAGGGGTGGGGAGTGGAATATGGAGTGCAAAAATGAATTACAAATAAAATTATATTTAAAAAAAAGAAAAAAAAAAGACCCATAGGTTGTAGTATAAGTTTAGGTGCATTTATACATCAGCAAAATTTTAAAAAATTCCTTTGGCTTCTAGGTGCTACTTAAAGAAAACAGAACATTATGGAGGCTTAATTTTTATCATCTTCTTGCTATATAGATAATTTTTTACTTACAAACTATGATCAAGAGTGAGTAACTAGGGAAGGATGAAACTTGTGCCAGGAAGGAATATTCTTAAGACATTTGAATACCATTTACATCCTTTAAAATAAATATGCAAATAAGTTACTTACAATGAATACATAGCTGGCTAGTGATCAGCTGTTTCATGTTGGGCTGAGCCATTTGCTACATGATGATCACACTTTTCTCGGGTCCCTAGATAACACTGCATGAGAGGGAGCTATTGATCAGGGCAACTGGCTCTATTATGGCAACTGCATTCAGTTTATTTCATATGATGATAATTGTATATTATTTCTTCTCCAAGAAAAGAAACCAAGAAAAAAGTGAGACTTTATAGTATTTATGTAATTATGTCAACCTCACAAGACAGAGTTAAAGCAATGGTGTTCATATAAATTTCAGTGACAATGCAAATATTCTATATCTGTTTCATAAATGTGGTAATTTATTTGTATCTGACTACCAGTCATTTAACATATGAGTACTGATGAGTACATTTAAAATAATTTAAAATGTATTCTTTTAGAGTCTCAAACTTCTCCCAGGACTTCCTCCACCTGCCCATGGGCCCATCTTTATGTTCATTCTCTCTCTTAAAAGAAAACACACAAAAAACAACAATGAAGTCTGATTTGTGTTAGTCAGGTTCCCTTCAGCATGGTACTTGCTCTAGAAGGTCAGAAGTGGATGCTCATAATCATCTATAAGAGGTAACACAGGGCCCATAATGGAGAAGCTAGAGATAGAACCCCAGGAGCTGAAGGGGTCTGCAACCCTAGAAGAGGATCAACAATATGAACTAACCAGAACCCCCAGAACTCGTGTCTCTAGCTCCATATGTAGCAGAAGATAGCCTAGTCGGTCATCATTGGGAAGAGAGGCCCCTTGGTACTGCAATCTTTATATGCCCCAATACAGGGGAATGCCAGGGCCAAGAAGTGGGAGTGGGTGGACAGGGGAGCAGGGAAGGGGGAAGGGGAGGGGACTTTCGGAATAGCATTTGAAATGTAAATTAAGAAAATATCTAATAAAAAAAATGAAAGAAGAAGAAAAAAAAAGAAAAACAAATTCCCCCCTCCAGTTGGGAATAGCTTTTTGAGTGAGGTGGAACTTTGTGCCTACCTACCACCCTCCATGAACTTAAGTATATTTCATCCATGATGTTACAGTGTCTATATTTTCTGATATGTATCTGCCCAATTGAGTCTAGAAAATTCTGTCTCCTTGGAGCCATACACAACCTCTCTTCAATCATTTTACCTCTTCTGCATAGCCTCCTGAGCCTTGAGGGAAGGGGTGTGACACAGCAATTCCATTTAGAGGTTAGTCTGCCGAAGTCTTTCTCACTCTCTCCATGTCGTACAGTTGAGGGTCTCTGTACTAATTACCATCTACTGCAAGAAGCTTCTCAGATGAGGGTTGAGTGATGCTTTAGGATATGGGTATTACAATATACCACTAGGAGTTATTTTATTGTTATATCTATTTAACAAAATAACAGTAGTAGGTTTTCCCCCAGGCCTGCAACCTATCTGTTCTCAGCTTCTTGGGCTCAGTGTGAGTATATTTTAACACATCTTATTTAATTGCTGTGATATTGGGCAACTAAGAGGTTGAGTACTTTGATTCATAAGTAGTGGATCTTTGATTGCAAATGCAAACTTCTCAGCCTTTCTGTTGAACACACATTCTGACCAGGGTGGAGGACTTTGGTGTAAGTAGCCTTCCTCATTGCTAATGCCTCTGAGTTTATTGGACCATCCCCCTTATTTCTTGTTGATGCTTAGTTACTGTATTTTTTCCTCAACAGAATTACTCCAGTGAATAGATGCTTGTAACATGTGCTATTCCTGAAGGTACAGAACTTTTATTCAGAGTGACATTTACATAGATTTGATGAAACATGTTTAATTTCATCCTACTAAGGAACACATTTAGTGTGAACAGGTACTTCTCACATGATCAAGAATGCAGACTTGGGGAGGAAATGCAAGTAACGAAGAAGAGGTAGAAATATCATTTTTAGTTTACCAAGTATTGATTACTAATATCTCAATGATCACTTTTGAAAAAAAATCACTCAGGATGGTAGGCATGTAGCTCAGTGGTAGAGTCCTTACCTATCATGTATAAAGCCTTAGATTCTACCCTCAGCCCCCAAATAAATAAACATGTACATATATTGTGATGGCTAGTAAAACTTAACTCTGTAACAGGCACTCCCTTAATAGCTGTTGATCTTTGCCCTAAAATTCCCATGGGCTCCTAGAGGCCTGCATACTCCCTGGAACGATCTTGCTGCTATGAGATAAAAATAATAGTGTGGCTGCTCAGAGACAATTGACTGCTTGTTCTAGATTTTGTAAACTAAGCAGCTTTCTGTATCCGGATCAGTGTAATGGCGGTGAGATAGTGCTGGGGAGTAAAACAACTCAGCTGCAGCATCCACTGCAATAAAGACCTTTGAATGCTCTTCCTCTAGACCTCTCCATTTCAGTATGATCTCAGTTTGGTTCTAAGGCTATTGTTTTTCTGCTAGGAGTAAGAATAAATTCATTCAGAAGCTGGAAAGAACCCAGATGTCCCTCAACAGAGGAATGGATACAGAAAATGTGGTACATTTACACAATGGAGTACTACTCAGCTATTACAAACAATGAATTTATGAAATTCTTGGGCAAATGGATGTATCTGGAGGATATCATCCTTAGTGAGGTAACCCAATCATAAAAGAAGTCATTGGATATGTGCTCACTGATAAATGGATATTAGCCCAGAAACTTAGAATACCCAAGATACAATTTGCAAAACACAAGAAAAACAAGAAGAGGGAAGACCAACTTGTGGATATTTCATCCCTCCTTAGAATAGGGAAAAAAATACCCATGAAAGGAGCTACAAAGACAAAGTTTGGAGCAAAGACAAAAGGATGGACTATCCAGAGACTACCCCACCAGGGGATCCATACCATAATCAGTCACCAAACCCAGACACTATTGCATATGACAGCAAGAGTTTGCTGAAGGGACCCTGATATAACTGTCTCATATGAGGCTATGCCAGTGCCTGGCAAATACAGAAGTGGATGCTCACAGTCATTTATATGATAGAACACAAGGCCCCCAAAGGAGAAGCTAGAGAAAGTACCCCAGGAGCTGAAGGGGCCTGCAACCCTATAAGAGGATCAACAATATGAACTAACCAGAACCCCCAGAGCTCGTGTCTCTAGCTGCATATATAACAGAATGGCCTAGTCAGCCATCATTGGGAAAAGAGGCCCCTTGGTATTGCAAACTTATATGCCCCAATACAGGGGAACACCTAGGCCAAGAAGTGGGAGTGGGTGGGTAGGGGAGAAGGGTGGGAGGAGGATATAGGGAACTTTCGGGATTGCATTTGAAATGTAAGTTGGACTTCATATTAAACCTGTATTAGATTTCCCCTTGATAACTTTGGGGAATGCATTGACAAATACTTCTGTAGAATTAAGTCATTTCTTCTGTTCACAAGAATGTTATAGAATGTGTGTAATATCAGCAATCTTTGGAGATTATTTCAGTTGACTAAAACTACCTTGCCAAGGTTATATTTGCATTTGGGGCTAAGTTCTATGTGATCTGAACAATAACACAACAATATATGTCATGACCATACTCCACCCCTAAACTTTATTTCAGTCCCCTTAAAATCTTGTCTCAGATCCTTTACTCTTTATGGCAAATAAAAGAGAATTTGGAATTTCATAGTGCTTACCTAACCTGATCCCTTAATTTTGCAAATGCTAACCACATATTCATTATGCAATGTAAAAATTAACTTAGTTATATATGTCGTCTCAAATATCCTTTCTTTATTGTGAAATCCTTACAAATCTTTTGTATTACTTTTCAAAATTATGCTGCAAATATGACATCTATAGTGAACCTACTGTATAAATAGTGTATCTGAACTTCTTACTCTTATGTATGTCTTTTTTAAATTTCCTCCTTTTAAAAATTTTATTAGATATTTTCTTCATCTTCATTTCAAATGCTTTCCCAAAAGTCCCCTGTACCGTCCCACTGCCCTAATCCCCTAACCATCCACTCCCACTTCTTGGCCCTGGCATTCCCCTGTACTGGAGCATATAAAGTTTGCAAGGCCAAGGGGTCTCTCTTCCCAATGATTGCCGACTAGGCCATTTTCTGCTGCATATGCAGCTAGAGACTCAAGCTCTGGAGGTACTGGTAAGTTCTTATTGTTGTTCCACTTATAGGGTTGCAGTCCCCTTCAGCTCCTTGGGTACTTTCTCTAGCAACTCCATTGGGGGCCTTGTGTTCCATCCTATAGATGACTGTGAGCATCCACTTCTATGTTTGCCAGGCACTGACCTAGCCTCACACGAGACAGCTATATCAGGGTCCTTTTTGCAAAATCATGTTGGCTTATTTTGTCTCAGCTCTAAACTTTGTCTCTGTAACTCCTTCTGTGGGTATTTTGTATCTTTTTCTACATTCTCTATACCCTTGGGTCAAGACTCTGCTATTCTCAATGTATTCTTTGGTGATATAAAGTTTGATTTGATTGCTAAATAGAGGATTGATCTTCGCACTACCAAAACAATAATATACAGACCACAGAACAAATGAACAGGGAAAGAGCTTTCATTAAGGAAAACCTTGATTAGCATAAATTTTAATTGACACTGACAAATAGGTGATCACACTAAAACAGTGATCATACAGAAGAGTTAAGTATTTGATTGGCAGTCTCAATGTTTATAAATGAAGCAAAAATATTTGGAGCAGTTTCACCTCACAATAATACTTTTTAATCTGATATGTCTGAAAAGTTCTAAGAGCAGAATGTCTTAATGAGTAAGGTCATGAATTTCACATTATAAGGGATAGGGAAAGTCAAGCTTTATGATGAGAGATGGTTGACAATATTTGGTGAAAAGTGTAATTAGTTTTGAAGGGTCTTTTAACATCCATTTCAGTTAATTACGGTAGAACTAACTTAGTATCTGAATGCATTACTGTGTACTAAGGTGTTGTCCAAGCAAATAGAAGCATGAAAGCTCTTGTTATTTTCTGCTATGTTTTACTGAGGTGCTTTCAGTTTCTTCATGTTGTATCTTTTATTTAATTTTAGAGTTATGTTTTTAAATATATATTCCTGACAAAAGTGGGAGATTGTAAATAACACCTTGATATTGTTTTTGTTTTTGTTTTCCCATATGAGTAAAATAGTTCCAAAATCATGGGATGAGGATGCAAGAAAGTATATAAGGGATAAATATACCAGTATCCGACATACAATAACTATTCAGCAACACAACATTATGGGAAATATATTTTAAATGTGTTTTTAATATTTGTTTTCTAACATTACTATAAATTAAACCAAAATGTTCTTTCCATATTAAATAATTCAGACAGTTTACTCTTTGTTCATAGTATAATAGGACTTTCTTTGTGATTATATTTTGTAATTATTTGATATGTTATCTTTGTTAAGTCTATGGGTATTTTCAAATTTTAATTCTTTAGCTTTTATTTTCAACATTAAAAAATAACAGAATCTGTGAAGCAACAGATGAAAAATGTTATCACTTTTTGAATAATGCATTATGTTGAAAATTAAATGATTTAAAATATAATTGCTTCTGGAAATGACTTTATGAGTAGGTGGATTTAGTAGAGGAATGAAAATAACATGCATGAACAAAACATAATTTGATTTCTTACCATAGCTACGTGTGAGATAGTTATTACCCTATTTTGCAGAACATGGTCAGTTTATTATTAGTAAACAGTGAGCTTTTACTTTTCAGTGACAATTTTTAAGCATGGTTAGTTCATATTTATGTTAGTAGGATGAGAATTCAAATGTGAATTACATCTGTTCTAAAATAGAAACACCATTTAATTTGCAAATGATAATTATTTTGATTTGCTTAAAGCAATCTTGTTGGTAGTAAAATTGTTCTCATCTGTAAAGTTGCAATGGTGTTCTCAAAGGCGTACAGTGGCAATGTGTAAGACACAAAGGTCTTGTAAACTTCAAAGGCGTACAGTGGCAATGTGTAAGACACAAAGGCCTTGTCAACTAAGAACAGTTAGTTTTTAAGCACACCTGTTTATTTCAGGAGAATAAGATCTTTATTTTAATAATATATACAATGACATAGCAATGTTGATTTGAGGAACTGCAAATGAGCAATATGGTATTCAGAATTACCCCAAAATCTTTTAGGTATGGTTCATTATTTTCCCTTCTTTATTTAGGGTATTAAGTATTCTGTAGATGACTTGGTCAGAAGTCCTCCTTTTGCAGACAGGATTCAGACCTTTCCCAGTGTGATGGTTTGTATATGCTTGGCCCAGGGAGTGGCACTATTAGGAGGTGTGACCTTGTTGGAGTAGGTGTGTCACTTTGGGTGTGGGCTACAAGACATTCATCCTAGCTGCCTGGAAGCCAGTCTTCCACTAGCAGCCTTCAGATGAAGATGTCGAACTCTCAGCAACTCCTGCACCATGCCTGCCTGGATGCTGCCATGCTCTTGCCTTGAGGATACTGGACTGAATCTCTGAAGCTGTAAGCAAGCCCCAATTAAATATGGTCATTATAAGAATTTTCTTGGTCATAGTGTCTGGTCACAGTAGTAAATCCCTAACTAAGACAACTGCTATCCCAAGACTGTATCCTCAGTATGACTACTTTGTTGCACAGGCATCATTGTCATTTAATTACTTTTTATTTTAGTCAAAGAGATAATTGCGATGTAGATCTGAATCATTGGCTACAAAACAAGAGCCGTGACCAATGACTATTTTGAAACTGAACTTCTTGAGTTTGCTATGTCTCCCTGGTCAAAAGTTTCTTCAGATGTCTTTTGCCTCATGTTTTTGATGAAAGCATTTATTTCATTTATTTTAACATTTAAAAACTTTAATTGTATATGCTGCTATATGCATTTACACACATATGTATATACATATATACATATATATATGTGTGTATATATTTATGTATATATGTATATGTATATCATCATTTTATACATTGAGATCAAACTATACTGATTATTTTAAACAGAGTGGGCCATAAATATAGTTCTACCCAATTTAATAGAGAAGGAAACAGAATGTAAGGTAACGTCTGAACTACATTTATTGTTTGTCTGAAACAAATATTAGATATGAAAAATGCTCTGACAAAAAATGGAGAAGTTAGGATGTTTATTTCTGCAACCTTGTTTTTGCAGAAGATCTGTAAGGTTTGCCCACCCCTACTTTATATCTACTTAGGCAAAGGATTCTAAAAGTTTTGCACTGCCAAAGACTGCATTGTTTTCCTTGGGTTCTGTAGCTATAACTCCTTCAGAATCAGATGTATCTTATCTGTGACTTCCTGTTTTTTTCAAGGATGCTGTTAGTCTAGAAAGTACACTAAGAGTGTACCTCAGGAAAATAAAAGGACACTTGGGCCTGCTTGCAGGGCTAGAAAGAAACTAGGTAATAGGAAGGTGCCAGTTCTGCCTTGTTTTCTTGTTTTAGAAAAAGAAATTCAAAGGATCAGGCAGGGAAAGCAATGTTCTTGCCTAGAAACCTCCAAGAGGACATGTGCACACAGGTAAGTGTCATGTTAGTAGTTAGTAGGTTATCCAGTTAGAAGATGGTGGAACTGTAGCTGGAATACAGGACAGCTAATCAGTCTGTTTACTCACTGTTTATATGGCAAGAGAATGAAATAAATGGTGGTCAGCTTAAAAGCATACCCCTTTGCTTTGTTTCCCTTTTGTGGAAAGGAATTGTCTTGCTCTGTGTGAGTGTCTGATAGCCCAAAAACTGTCTGCTAGTGTTTTTTTGTTTTTGTTTTTGTCTTTTTCCTCAATTGCAACTAGTACAGAAAGTGTCAAAAGGGTAGCTGGGTATCAAAAAACATTTGGTATAGAGTGGCAATTGCTCGAACGGAAATAAACCACTTGTTAGGAGCAAATCTACTGAGAGCTTTCATTACAAAGAAACCACCCTTTCAATGCTTCCTTTCCTCTTATGCTTTTCAAGCACTACTTAGCCTCATTGTTGGTGCTAAAGCTTTTATGATTCCAGGCACTTCAGAGACGCCCAGCGTGGTTGATACCTATTCTCTTTTATTTCCTTTATTGGTTTTGATGTTCTTGATTTCTCTGCTGTATTTAGGACAACGATACAATGCATAAGCTGTATGAGCTTTTCAGAAGGAGCCCTATACTTGGTTTTGCTGCACTGAGCTCCTGGTACCCAGTTAGAAGGCTGATTAACCTCAACCATCTTGAAGATGTTTCCACACCACTAGTCCTGGGTTTTCTCCAACCCCAGCACCTCTGGTGGTATCATGAAGCTTACCAATTGCAAGGAACATTTAGCTTTATATCATATTTCATTGATTGTACAGGTGTGTCAATGTGATTTTTGCGAGTTAGGAAAATGGAATCATGGTGAATGCATTTAAAGTATGGCCAGTCGAAGAAGAAGACAGAAATATTCAATCTGGTCATGATGTGTTTTGTATAAAGTGACATTGTACAATTGTGTAAAAAAGTTTAATTCCCATAAAAGTTGAAGTCTGGCTAAAATGAGATGAAATTCTGGCACAAAATATTTTCCCATACAAATTTTCTAAATGTTTCTCTAATTTAAAAATTTTGGAGATGGTTGCTATATTTGAATGTCAGCTTGGGATTGTTTCCTGGGTTTTTAACGACTCATTGAATGTGAATCATAATCTGTTTTCTTTCTATTTTTAGTGGCATTTATGTTTGTTTCTTAATCTCAATGTTGCTTTTGGGATTGCTGCAATACAGTTCTTATGAAAAATTCCACAGAAATGAGCTGGCTTTTTAAAGATTTCATTTTGTTTACAATAGTAGATACCAATGCTGTATATGTATATAGTGATATTTGTATAGTACTGTATATTTATATATTGTGTGTATGATGTCTTCTTTGATTATTACTGTGACATTTCATGGCAAATATAATTGGCAGTATAATTCTAATTATATATATATATGTATATATGTATATATATATATATAAAAGAAAATTGAAAATCTAAGAGATCACAGTATTCATAAAACTTTTTTCTTGTAAAAACTGTCTTTTTTTTGTTCTTTTTATTAGATATTTTCTTCATTTACATTTCAAATGCTATCTCAAAGGTCCCCTCTATCCCCCACCCTGCTCCCCTAACCACCCACTCCCATTTCTTGGCCCTGGCGTTTCACTGTACTGGGGCATATAAAGTTTGCAAGACCAAGAGGCCTCTCTTCCCAATGATGGTAGTCTAGGCCATCTTCTGTTACATATTCAGCTAGAGACACAGTTCTGGGGGTACTGGTTAGTTCATATTGTTGTTCCACCTATAGAGTTGCAGACCCCTTCAGCTCCTTTGGGTACTTTCTCTAGCTTCTCCACAGGGTTAGTTACAAATATAGTGAAACTTCATATTTATGTATTTTGAGTGACAGTTTCTCACTATGAAGTCTAAGTTGGACTCAAGCACAGAGTACTTGGGCCACAGGCACCTGAATGTTATAATAAAACTCTTATAAATCTTTAAATGGAATTGATGCAGGTTTTAGGACATAGGAAAGAGTAAAATATAGTGTGGACTAGGGGCTCATGTAATACTTGGAAACTTACTGCTATTTGGTCCTCCTCTTTTCTCATCAGTTCCTATTATGGCTTCTGTGTCTATGTCAGGACTGAATTTCATAGTCTTTGAAATAGTTGGAGACTTGACACTTGAGGCATGAAGGTTATATCCTGAGTTTTGTGCAATCCAGCAGGTAAAGGAAACCTCCACCTGTCTTGCATTGCACCCACTCTGGATAAAAGATACTTGGTGGGCTGTCCTGGGATGTACTTAGGAGCGCTTCTTGTATCTCTGCTTCTGAGGTCATTTTCCCCCATGGTGAAATGGTACATAGTAATTTTTTTTATGATAGGACTATGATGCATACTGATGGAATTTTGTGTCAAAGAAAGAGCTTTTACCAGTTGGATATTCTCCCTTGTTTTATTTTCTTCAATACTGATCACTATCTGCTAATAAATTGTTTGCTGTCATCTTTGCTACTAGAATACCTGCTTCCTGAAGCACAAAGAGTTTTGTCATATTTTTTTTTGTTCAGTTAAATACCAGGATCTTTATTTAACCTATATATGAGAAGTAAAGAAATACATAAACAAGTAAATCACTGTTTTCCAAGAATAAATGTACTTTAGAGTAGACTTTCTACAAGAAAAAGAAACATTCTGCCATCTTTTATAACATTATTATATCTCATTAATTTAATTAGTTTAGTTTATATGCTAATAATATTCTCATTTCTTTCTTCTACTACAAAATCTTTCTGGAACAAACTATATAAGGGTAAAGAAATGAAGGATGTAGGACACAACAAAAATCATTCTGTCCTGTCATAAGACATTTTAGAGGATGCTAGATGGAAGCCATGGGACTGCGGCCAGGAGAATTAAGTATAATGATAAGGTAATAGTATATTTCCACACATCTGTGACTATAAAAATATAAATCTATACAACAGAAAATGATTATAAGCAATTAGAGAAGAATGGTTTATTATTCATGAAAAAGACAAAGAGAGATTTGAAGCCATTGTCTGGCAACTACAGATACCAAACCTGTAGCTTTCAGGACTTTTGGTCATGGATTAGTAATCTGCCTTGAAACAAACAGGAAAAGAAAAATTCATCTACTTTAACAGTGATTCAGTGCTTCTCATATCCTTACCTTGTGTTCATAGTGACCACATTAACAACAATGAATGCAAAATCTAATGCTGACCAAGTGTTTCCTGTGTGAAAATGTCTGAGAAAATGGTATTTTACCTATTGGTTTTACCACATTAAGACTCTGTATAGGAATGAATATAATTTGTGCATTAAATCTGGCAACAGAGGAAAACTGACTCATTGACATAATAAATATTATATTACCCTTAAACTAGTTAGATTAAATGTGCTTAATTTTGATTAGACACATTTTTAAAAGGATGTGCTCATGTTTCCAGTGAGTTACACACTGAGTACTTCAAGTACTTCTATATGTTCAACAAAATATGGTGACTACCAAGACCGTATAGTACTGAAAGTAGCTATATCTAGACGAGCACCAAATAAGGGCATTTAGGAACCTTCTAGACAATAAGAAGTTTCCTTCTTAACTCTCTGTTGGAAACCTTGGGCTTTGTAACACATTATGTCCTATGCAGTCAGGAACAGAGAAGAAATAAATAAAATGTTATTACAAAAGTGGTTGGGACACAAGTCTACTTTTTGCTTTCAGATTTCTAGGTTTTCATTCATACAATTAATTTATTTTTATCATTAATAAATTCTAGGTACTCTCTTACCTGCTGCCATAAGAAGTATATTATACAAAGCTCAGACTTATGTGGAATTTAAACTTTAATAAGCAAAAATAGAAGTTATACTTACACTTAAATAAAATAAAAGAAATTATTATTTTGGCCAATGCTATTTTAAGTCAGCCCCAAGCAATGAGAAAAGAAATAAGTTATTACATTCCCAAGACAGGATTGTCTCACATTGCAGTATAAAATTCATGATGATGTTATCCTATTACACACAACACATATACTAAGTTCTCATTAGCTGGTACTTTGCTAGAAAATTGTACATGTCGATGTTTCCATGTTCAGGCACCTGCATTGTCTGAACCGTTGTCTCTAGCTCTTCTTCCCTGCTGCATGATGGGATTTGCCCCAGTGTCATTTCATGTATCCTGGTTAAAGCACTGATTTTCTTTGCCAGGTTTGCTCCCTACTATACTATCATTGATCCTCTAAGACTCAGTCTCATTTCTCTTACTTCCACAATAAGAACTGGTCACACCCTTCTGTGATCTTTTGCTATTTATTAGCTATGGCTATTTTGATGTTTACTATATTTGAGGACATATACCTGATCATATATCAAACTTTTATCTTGTTTATTCACTGAGTTTTAGTAAGATTCCATTTGTATTTTAAAAGTAACTTTTTTTTTACAAGTTTGTGAAACACTAATTACATTTAGCATCATTTTCTATAACTTTATCTTTCTAAAGGAAACAGAACTCGTGGTAGTACTCAAATCCAAGTCCCTTAACTCTTAATGAGTTCTTCATAAAAGCCTTATTCTAGAACTAAAGTATTATTGTTCAAATCCTATATTTCACTGTGCCGTAACTAAGCAGGCAAGATTGGTATAGTATTCACAGACTGCATCAATTAATTTTGTCTTCAATGCTAGTCGTTGGCATTTTTGAGTATCTCCTAGGAAAACTCCTTATTTTATTGCTACAATTGATCTGTGTATGAACATATTTACATCACAGAGGAGACAATAGTAGTAACTCTAGAAAGCAGTTAACCCTAACTCATTAAGAGCTAAGGTACTTTAGGACACAGAATATGAATAAAGTTTTTCCATGCCAACAAACAAACAAACAAACAAACAAACAAACTTGGTAGATTATTTTATTGACTGAGAAGATTTCTTTCTCTTGTTCCAGTGACTACACAAGATTATGTGTGAGCTGGTAATGAATATGAAAATACCACTCTGTTTCTCACATTTGTAAACTTTATTTTCCCCTACCTTTCCTCAAGATATTGATTATTTTTATTTCACAGGATGCTGGAAACCGTGTTTTAGTATCAAGTTTTCAGAGCCTAAGTTTTAATTTTAGACTTGAATGCTTAAAGTCTAATATCTTTTGCATTTAAAGTGCATATGATCCTTCAAAAATCAAGATGATTAATTGAGTCATTAAGGCAATTGTTGCCTTATTAGTGATCCAAGAGTGTTGACTGTAATTTTAGACATGAAAACTAACCACATTTATTTTCCTTTCATTGTATGTATGCTTGCATGTTTTCAAAGCAAATAATTCTTCAATGAAAATGCAAACTATACAAGACTATAATATATTAGAATTCAGAATAATATGGACAGCTCAGGATAAATCATAACAGAAACATAAAGTATAATATCTATCTGGCATGTGGTTCTGCAAAGAAACTTGGCAGTAGAGGCAGATTTTAAAGGAGAATTTCAGTTGATAAATTCAAAGAGATTTAACATTAGCTACCGTAGCAGGATTATAAAATCTAAAAGATGCTAATATCATCTGTGCTGAGTCACCATTTTTATTCTTGTCTGTAACCAAGCGCAACAGTGTGTTCTTTCATTATATTCTTTCTATAAACCTAGTTGTTTCCATTTCTCACATTTCCCATAGAGCCTTAGTTTTAGAGATGTGTTTAGGTGAGGGCACTGGAGAAGCATGGACTTTGAGAGGTATGTTCATGAAGCATTTCTCTGGTTTATACCCTGAGTCCATTTGACCTCATAACCAAATTAATCCTGAGAAATCTGAGAACCGAGACTATAACTGCACCTAGTCACTTTCAGTGTTTTACTATAAGAATAGAGGCTGCTGGTTTAACCTAAGGATTTTGTAGGTGTTGCAACAGAACATGGGTGTCTGAAGTCATGAAATAGGAAGCTTGAACTCCAAGTAGAATTCAACCAGTGCAGTGTACTTTTCACAAAGAGAGTGGAGTGTTCAGCCATGAATACCATGAATACACTTTACTACCAAGTCTTGGGGATCATCACAAAAGAAGGGGTGGGAAGGATGTAAGTGCCAGAGTTGAAAAGGATGAGAATGAAATAGTGTTTTGTGTACATGACAGGACTGTTCCACTCATGAACTCACAGCAGCTGTGGCTGCCTGCACAGGACCCCCACAAGAGCAAGCTAGCCAGTGTGCCAGCATGGAAATAAGAGAGGTTGCTACAATTCAAAGTATGGAAATGAATGAACTAAACATGAAAATTTATCATGTTAACAAGTCTCATTTTTATAACCAATAGGTAATGATTTGCTTCTACAAAATGAGTGAGTTTGAATTAATGTTTTATCTTGTGCTGTCTTAACATTCTATGTAATAATAATTGTGGAAAAGGCACCATTATATGACATTGTAAACTTGAATACCACTGTGTCTAAAACCTGTGCCTACAGATGGTGTCATGTCCTGTACCACAGAAAAAGCCTATCTCCCTTAAAGTTCCTGGAATAAGATGACTACCACTTTCATGAAATTGCATGATTTGTAATAGGCTAAATTGTTCTGAATATACTATCAGTAAGGACACAGCATTTTAAAGTTTTTTGATTCTTTTTATTTCCCAAACCAATGGTAATCCTTTGCAAAATATCAGAGAATTTCTTTTCTTTTCTTTTCTTTTCTTTTCTTTTCTTTTCTTTTCTTTTCTTTTCTTTTCTTTTCTTTTCTCTTCTCTTCTCTTCTCTTCTTCTTTCTCTCTTTCTCTCTTTCTCTCTTTCTCTCTCTCTTTCTTTCTT
The DNA here is from genome assembly GCA_902729485.2 of Mus minutoides. Lineage (NCBI taxonomy): Eukaryota > Metazoa > Chordata > Mammalia > Rodentia > Muridae > Mus > Mus minutoides. Next base: position 477,649 of record LR753358.1, on the reverse strand, counting down.
TCTTTCTTTCTTTCTTTCTTTCTTTCTTTCTTTCTTTTTTTGAGACAAAATTTCTCTGTATAGCCCTGGCTGTCCTGGAACTCACTCTATAGACCAAGCTGACCTTGAACTCAGAAATCCATCTGCCTCTGCCTCCAAGTTCTGGGATTAAAGGTGTACACCACCACTACCTGGCTGAAAATACCTCTTCTGCAGAAAAAAGAAAACTAAAAAAGTAGGAATATTACCGTATTTGTTTGTTTAAGAAAAAGTCTCTCTGTATAGTCACTGCTGTCCTGGAATTCACTATCTAGATTAAGATGGCCCCTAACTCATTGACATCCACCTGTCTCTGCCTCCCAGGTTCTGGGATTAGAGGTACATAGCATTAGCTGAACCAAGAGCAAGGTACTGTTGGGCTATTGCTAAGAAGCCCAGATGCTATTTTGGATGCCAACGGGTGCTTGCTGACAGGAGCCTGATATAGCTGTCTCCTGAGAGGCTCTGCCAGTGCTTGGCAAATGCAGAAGTGGATGCTCACAGTGATCTAATGGACTGAGCACAGGGTCCCCAGTGAAGGAGATAGAGAAGGAACCCAAGGAGCTGAAGGGGTTTGCAACCCTATAGGATGAACCACAATATGAACTAATCAGTACCCTCAGAGCTCCCAGGGACTAAACCACCAACCAAAGAGTACACATGGAAGGACTCAAGGCTCTAGCTGCATATGTAGCAGAGGATGGCCTAGTCAGTCATCAATGGGAGGAGAGGCCCTTAGTCTTGTGAAGGTTCTATGTCCTAGTATAGGGGAATGCCAGGGCCAGGAAATAGGAGTGGGTGGGTTTTTGGAGGGGAAACCAAGCAAAGGGATAACAGTTGAAATGTAAATTAAAAAATCCAATAAAAAATGAGTACAAGGTACGAACACTTATCTAGTTGGTAAAAAATATATGTCCAAACCCTTGGATTGTGTTCTTCATAACTTATCTGCCCTTTCAAGCCTAAATAATGAGTTTTCCCCCTGCTGGATATAAGTTAGCATCTAGCTTTTCTTCATTATGTACCCTTGTTCAGAAATTTCTGTTTATTGATGTTCAAAGTCACAGCTTCCTTTTCATGTCATATCTTCCATGAATAAGTTCACTTTTTTCTAAACATTCATAGATTGCTTGTGGTTTCACAAGAAACCCTGTATATTTAATGTTACTAAGTTCTTTCAACCAGCACTTTGTCCTACTTTTATATTGCTTACTTTTGCATCACTGTGACAAAAATACCTGAGAGGAACTAATTGATGCATTGCTTATTTGTGTGTATTTTAAAGGCTACAAGTTCATTCTGGTGGGGACGATCAGGCAGTGAGAGCATGTGCCTGGGAAGCTTCTTCATACCATGGAGAACTAGGAGGTGGTAAGTGTACTGGAACCAGGAGTCTAGGCTATAACTGTCAAGATATCCTTATGTCCTCCAGGTAGAACCCACCTCTTAAAGATTCAACAGCTTCCTAAAATAGAGTCATTGGTTGCAGAATAATCATACAAAACATGAGTCTATGGGTTTTCTTTCAGATTCAAAAGATAGTACTTAGAAAGTAAAATATTATTATTTTAGGTTCAACTAAAATAAAGACATCTTGGAAAAGTGCCTTGAGAAAGAATCCATTGCATACTTTAATCTCTCTCTCTCTCTCTCTCTCTCTCTCTCTCTCTCTCTCTCTCTCTCTCCTTTAATATTTTATTTTTATTTATTAGAAATTTTCTTTATTTACATTTCAAATGCTATCCCTAAAGTTCCCTATACCCTCCCCTCCTGCCCTGCTCCCCTAATCACCCACTCCCACTTATTGACCCTGGCATTCCCCTGTAATGGGGCATATAAAGTTTGCAAGACCAAGGGGCCTCCCTTCCCAATGATGGCTGACTAGGCCATCTTCTGCTACATATGTAGCTAGAGACATGAGCTCTGGTAAGTTTATATTGTTGTTCCACCTATAGGGTTGCAGACCCCTTCAGATCCTTGGGTATTTTCTCTAGCTCCTCCATTGGGGGCCCTGTGTTCCATCCAATAGATGACTGTGAGCATCAACTTCTGTATTTGCCAGGTACTTGCATAGCCTCACACGAGACAGCTATATCAGGGTCCTTTCAGCAAAATCTTGCTGGCATATGCAATAGTGTCTGGGTTTGGTGGCTGAATATAGGATAGATCCCCAGATGGGGTAGTCTCTGTATGGTCCATCCTTTTGTCTTAGCTCCAAACTTTGTCTCTGTAACTCCTTCCATGGGTGTTTTGTTCTCTATTCTAAGGAGGAATGAAGTATCCACACGTTGGTCTTTGTTCTTCCTGATTTTCTTGTGTTTTGAAAATTGTATCTTGGGTATTCTAAGTTTCTGGTCTAGTATCCACTTATCAGTGAATGCTTATCAAGTGACTTCTTTTGTGGTTGCATTAACTCACTAAGGATGATATCCTCCAGAAACATCCATTTGCCTCAGAATTTCATAAAAATTAACCCCCTCCTTGGTCCACCTTCTGATTGTTCCATATCCCATACCTCCTACCCCTGTCTCCACTAGGATGCTCCTCTCCTCTCAACCCCCTCCCCATCAGACTTTCTCATGCCTTGGGACCTCAAGTTTCTTGAAGGTTAGGTCGGCATCTTCTCTGATTGAGTCTAGACACAGCAGTCCAGCAGCCTCTACTAAACTGAACTCCCGAGATCTCTCTAACACAGAACCACCAACCAGTTAGCATATACCATCTGATATGAGGCCCCAAGACATATATTTTTATATTTCAAACAATATTTAGAGAGTACTTGTTTTGCAGGAGTCTATGAAACTTAGTAATTAAACATAAACATGTAATCTAAAACTGGACTGCTTGGGTTGACATCTCATTTTTAGCAGTAATCTAGGTGTATGACACATAAAATATTTGTGTCTCTTTTTCTTTCTTTTTAGTTTAATGGAAAAAAAGTCAGCTACTTTATAGTGAAATCGGCAGATCATATCCACTCTCTGAGGCAGCCTGTCCAACTGTCTAGAACAATGTCTAGAATCTAGATATTTCAAGCTTAGTAAAACAAGTTCTGTAAAAAATTACTAGGGATTTGTTCAGCACTGAGCCCTAAGAACTATTAAAAACCTCAATAGCAGGTGTTTTTAGAGTCTTTTAAAAGCTAAATATGGTTGGCAAAGTACATAAGAGCTTGAGTTGGGAATTTTTCTGAGTTTTAAACAAATGTATCACATAAAACCTGTCAATACATTTAATAGTTTCTAGATGTTAGAACTCACTCTATTTTAGTATGTATACATTTCTAAAAACATTGCTACTAAATTCTCCTTAGTATTAACACTGGAGAAGAATCACTTATAATTTTGAAGAGCTTGTAGTCAGGAAGAAATTGTTGTAGTGGTCACTTCTCCATGTAATAGCTGCATGATCTTGAACAAAGTTTACTGTCTATTCATATTGACAAAATGTTCAAGCAGACCTACAGCCTAATGGTATTTACTGACAATCTGTGATTCCAGGAAAATGAAATATGCAATTTCATATTGTTTTACAATTGAATTGTTTTCTATTTTGTACTTGACATTATGAACTTGACTAAATTTGTTGTTTCAGAGAAGACAGTATCTATTTCTAGTAGTAATGCCTTTTCTGGTTACATGTGTTATAGATAACATTCACAAATCTGTGGTTTATATTTATTCATTTAGAATTATATCTTTTTACAAAGACTTTTTATGACTTATCACATCATTTTTTGTATTATAATCGGCAAATATTTTTTGTACTAAGATTAAGTATTTTTCCTAAAATAATTATAAGAGGTTGATTTCTTCTTTAAAATATTATTTTACTGTCTTAGTTAGGGTTTTACTGCCAGGAACAGATGCCATGACCAAGTCAACTCTTACAAGAACAACATTTAATTGGGGATGGGCTGCAGGTTCTGAAGTTCAGTCCAGTATCATGAAGGCAGGATCACAGCAGCATCCTGGCAGGCATGGTGATGGAGAAAGAGCTGAGAGGTCTGCATCTTCATCTGAAGCCTGCTAGGAAAAGACTGGCTCTCACATGGATAGGAGGGTCTCACTGCCAACCCCCTCAGTGAAACACTTCTTCCAACAAGGCCACACCTACTCCAACAAGACCACATCTACTCCAACAAGGCCACACCCACTCCAACAAGACCACACCTACTCCAACAAGGCCACACCCACTCCAACAAGACCACACCTACTCCAACAAGGCCACACCTACCTGAGCCAAGTATATACAAATCACCATACTTATGTAGTATTTATTTTAAATGTACTATGAAGTTGATATCTAATTTCTTTTCTATTTTATTTACCTTCTGAATAGCAAATTCATTTATAAAGAAATGTGTTTATATGTGTTCACTTTTTGTGATTTTGTAGCATTGTTTATGAAACACCTCTAATACATCTAAGGCATCAGGTTAAATGTTGTGGAATTACACTGTATTTCAGTTCTTGTGAAGTTTATATAAGTCTATTAGAGTGAAGAAATAAAAAAAAAAACTACTGGATAGTTTTGTAGCACCTAAAAGATAACATTTATATATTATGATATTTTCCTAATGATTTTCCTTTGCAAATCTCTGTAACCTTAAAACTCTAGCCACACTGTCCTACCTGAAGATTTTTTCTACCGTGCTTCATAGTGTAGTTTCAGATGGTAATTCTTAAGTCATTTTGTGTGTAGAATTCATCTAAGATTTTTAGAAATTCAGAATCCTGAATCTTATCATCAAAGATTCTCTTGCAGGGTGCATTTTAGATGAAAGTGTCCTGGGGAATCACACTTTGCGCATAATGTTTCAGAAGAAAAGATATCTGGATTATCACAACAGTTGCTTGGCTGATTGCTCATCGCCACATTTAAAGTCTAACACTCTGGACTAGAAAACTTCTTTCGTAAACTAAGAACATGGGAACCCAGAGGTCTTGATGAATTATCAAGTCCTGCACTGAATCCTTTGAAAATGTCTTTTAAATGTTATCTATCTATCTATCTATCTATCTATCTATCTATCTATCATCTACTGACTGACCAACTGAGATATTTATTTACTTATTTAATGTACTAAGCCTAGCTGTGTTATCCATAGATGTAGGGGTATAGTGTTTCCTACTGAGGAATGGGCAACCAGAGGCAACACTCCTAAAGAAAAGGGAGTCTACTTCCTCCAGCAGCCACTGACTGACTAAGGGGATGGCTCCTCAGCTAAGGGTATGCCTTCTGAAGTACCTCTCTCATCCAAGGTGGAGTGGTTGACTGCCTTGATCTTCTGCAGGTGAGGGGAACAATCCAAAATGAAGCTGTCTGGACCTGAATATATTGGTACATTTGGAAGCATCCATTAACATGTGGCATACTTTCAATTATAGAAAAGAAGTAAAGCATGCTAGCCAAAATTGTATGACAGATTGTCCTCAAGTGTCAGCTGCATTTGATAAACACAGGCAGTAGAGTGACCTGATTAAGTGAGTATAGATTTATAAGACTGCATAGAAGAAATCACTGTTAACAGTGAATATACAATTTATATGATAGCAAATATCTGGATGCACCCACTTTGAAAAGACCTACATGTGGACTTAAATGAAGTTTGGTGACACTAGACCACTTCTTGTTTTCTCTCTAAACATGCAGTGCAAGCAGCTTGCTGGCCTCATGTACCTTGTGTTTTCTTAGTGAATGACCACCCTGTTCAGAGGATTCCCTTCCTTGTAAAGGCTGCACAGACCTATGCTTCCTCTTCTCTTTGACTTATTTGAATCCTAAAGTAAAATCATTTGCCCCTTTGCTTTTTTGTAGTTTTTCTTCTATCATTCAGGCAGTTCATCCTTTACGCCCTTTCTTCTCTTTCCCTCTCCCTCTCCCTGTCCCCCTCCCTGTCCCTCTCCCCTCCCTCCTCTCTCAGAAGTCCTCCTGATTCTCTTATTCTCTTTCCTTATCTACACTTTTAAGAAGGTCTCAGCTATACACTCATGGCCTTTTAGACATAGATTCAAGTGGTTCACAAAGGAGAACAGGAAATTGGAAGCAAGGAAGAAAGTAGTTAAAGAACATTTATGTGTTATTTAATGATAGATATCAATTAAATAATCATGTAATGCCAGACACTGGGTTAAGGATAGTCACTGTATTATCTAATTAAGTCACTACATGGTTTTTGGTATATACCTAGCCATTTCTCTTATTGAACTTCGATAGCTACTGAATCTCAATTCTTCCTCAAATTCAGTTTTGGGACTTCCCCTCTGATTTCATATCAGCAATTTTGATCTATAGCATCAGTGCTAAAGTAAATATGCTACAATATTATTTAAACTAATGGACAGAATTATCCTTCCCACTATAACATCAATTCTTTGCTGTTTTTCAGAAAACTTGCTTGCATTTGTTATTTCAGATTGCTCTTTGCCATAGAGTTTCATTGCTTTGAAGAGACAAGACATCATGATCACAGCAACTCGTATAAAGGAAAACATTTAATTGGGGTTGACTTACTGTTTCAGAAGTAAGGCAGAAGGAGACTGTATACCACACTGAGTATAGCTTGAGCATAGGGCACTTCAAAGTCCACCTCCACAGTGACACCTTTCCTTCAATAAGACCACACCTACTCTAACAAGGCCATACTTCCAAATAGTACCACTACTTATGGGCTAACTATTCAATCATATAAGTCTTTGAGGGGCATAACTTCATTCTCTCCATCCCTTATCTTTTGAACACACTCCAATCAGACTTATACCTTAGTAATTTGTCTAAGCTCCTTTAAAAAAAATCAGTCATGATATTAGCATTTCTAGTTTCAATGATCAAATATAAGCTGTCCTTTTCCTTGGCATACATGTAATCTCTGAGGAAACCACATCTCCTTCAATGAATTTCCCTGCATTTCCACATATTGTGTTGGTTGATCAATTTCTGTCTCATTTTTTGATTTCTTGGCAGTTGTTCTTCTTCATGAATTGAAAAATGTTGTGCCTGAGGGTTAATCTCCTTTGGATTCTAAGACCTCTTTCTGTATCCTTCCTCGCTAATTAAATTGCTCTAGTAGGTTTTTTTCTTATTTTCTGTTTCTTTGTTTCTTGGTTTCTTTGCTTGGTTTTTGTTTGTTTTGAGTTGCTTTAGCATAGTTCTAGGGGTGGCAATGTAAAGTTGCGTCAATGTAATTTTTTTCTTCCTTGGGGTAAGAGACATTGAGCATTTCCTCCTTGCTTGCAAATGGCTTGCGTGGCATTCTATGTCTGTGCATTTGTGTAAATCTACCATTCACCTGCTGATTTTGTAAGGCCCTCAGGTATACTGGGATAAGAATAACTTTATCACATTTTTATTTAGGGATCCTATAATAACCTGACTTGGAATGTGTTCATGTTCTAAGGTGTCATAATTTAGGAGTTTAACATATAAACTCTGGGATGGGGACAATTCAAGCTATAACTTGATTTTATTAAATACCATTACTTTGGATGCCATCTATATAATGAATTCAAAAAGTATGTTCTATCATCCTTTCAGATATTTAATATTTAAGATCTTCATACACATCTGTTCATCTTTGTACTCCAATCTTCTCCATTTTGGTAATGAAAACTTAAATTGCTAGTCCCTTAAGCAAAACATGTTGATCCCGTGTATATTATCTTTCACATATATAATTTAATCCATCCGAAAACACTCAGAAATTAACTATTTCTAAACCTGACTTGAATAACCTGCCTCTTGGACCAAAATTATCAAAGATAGTTTTATAATATTTCTCCCCAATTAAGTCATTGCTGTTGTGACATATTCTATTCATCAAGCAGGGGTGATATTTAGAAAACCATATGAACTCTCTGCTTTGGATCATAATAAATATTTTATTATGTTAGATCCTAGCTACCCTTTTAACGTTAAGGCCTATTATATTTCTAATTCTAACATTATGCTCTGTTACACTTTTTTCCTCCTTCCTGCATTCACACTGATCTAATTCCTGGCTTTCAGACAGGCAGGAATCAAAATGTTTTGAAATAGCCCTTGTTCCTGTCAAGGATGTTTCTTTCCCCATTGATGGCATAGTTTAATAGTTTACCTCCTTCAAATATTTACTCAAATGTCACTTTCTTAAAGGCCTTTCTTGATCTCCTTGCTTAAAATGTCAACTCCCTTTGCTCTATAGCAATGTCTGTACCTCTGTTCTGCTTTTCTCCTCAGCATTTTTCACATCTGACAAATTGTATGGTTCATTTTTATTGTCAGTTTCTAACTGCAGAGCCATCACATGTACCTCTGTTTAGAAGTTCATGTATGCAGAGTCTATGATTATTTTGAAGAAGCATTAGTTGGCCCTCGAAATTTTTCCTCAACAAATAGTCATTTCAGCCTGCATTATCTGTGATCAAAGCAGGAACATGAGGATAAGAACATCACAGTTTTTTTCCTTGCCCTTGAGGAAATCACAGTTCAATCAGGGAGAAAGTTAGAACTCCCAGTTTTCCCAGGGGCAGCAAATGGCCCAGGAAGTAGCAAAACAGTCCTGATCTGGAAAGAGACAATCCCCGAGTAAAGCCCACACGTGTTTCATAACAAGGCTCCTCTGACTTTGCATTTTTCCTGTATTTATAAAAATAACCAGCATACATCTCTGCATCTACTCTGATTTATAAGCTTGAAAAGTCATGACCATGGTTGTTTATGCAAATTACATTAATTTCAAAATTCATCAATGTCTTTGGAGTTTAGAGAATGAAGACTTCACACTACTACATTTTCTGTAAGAGTTAGGTCTGATTCCAATTTCAGGAAAACAGCTGTTATTTCAGGAACACAACTGTGACATAATTTTTTAAAATCAAAATATTTTTATTTTAAAATTAAAAATCTTCCCCAATTTACCTCCTTTGGATGATTTAAAAAACTGTTATGCATGCCTTTCTATCAGGAAGATCAAGTTTGTGCATGATAGAGTTGAAACATCACTAAATTGAGTCTTTGTTCAAGCAGTACTACGGATTGACATTAAGGCTTGAAATTAGATTTTCTGTTGTCTCAATTTTTTCCTTTGCTAATAAGGCTACACTCCTTGTTTGCTAAAGTTACTTGCCATACACAGAGTCTGTGACTTTTTCTTATGCTTTTTCCAACTATGTAACTGACCTTTACCTACACCCTTATTAACAGCAATACTTACTGATCTTTCTTTCTTTCTTTCTTTCTTTCTTTCTTTCTTTCTTTCTTTCTTTCTTTCTTTCTTTCTTTTTTTTGAGACAGGGTTTCTCTGTATAGCCCTGGCTGTCCTGGAACTCAATCTGTAGACCAGGCTGGCCTCGAACTCAGAAATCTGCCTGCCTCTGCCTCCCAAGTGCTGGGATTAAAGTTGTGTACCACCACTGCCCAGCTTCTTTACTGATCTTTCTAAGGACCAAGTCTAAATTTTTCCCTTGTGAAAACTCAATACTTAATACACATGTAGAACTAAGTTTTGCTTTTCTCTTTGTTCTCTGTCTCCTACCACTTTATGACACACCTATGTGAATGTATTAATTTTATGATTATTTAAAAAGAATATTTATCAGAAATGCAAATAAATGCTCACATATAATTTGGCAAATTAATTGATTCTTTCCTTCACAAAAAGGACATAGTGTTTTGTAAAAGTGAAAGTTGAGATTAAAGAGGATTTTAATTTTTATTCAGTGAACATTTATTCCTTTCTCCAGGCTCAGCTCCAAGTCCTTTTAAGTATTAGCTCATTTAATCTTCATTTATCCCCTTGAGGATACAAAGACCTTGAAGAGTTAGAGAAGCTTGTCCAAGGTTACAGACCTCTAAACTGGCAAAGCTGATTCTTAGGCCCAGGGAATTTAGCTCAGGATCTATATTCTCAGCTTCCACATACTCACACTCTACTAAAGAGCCTAGATGTCTATCTTCACACAGATTTCTGACCTGCACAGTTATTACTCTCTGTGCTCAGGTACAGTCCCCAGGCCCCACAGACACTGTACCTCTTTCCGTCTACTTCCTTGTCCCCAAGCTTACAACTGAATTTTCATTCTATCATTATTATTGTTATTATTATTACTATTATTATTATTTAGCCATGTCTGCCTGTTTCTGTGTAACACACATTCTTATTATCTTCTTTCTACCAGAATTTCTAGTCTACTTGAGGGACTGATAGGCTTTCAACATTAAATCACTCCTTCCATCTCTTTCTAATTTTAATTTTAGAGTCCAGCATGAGTGGTCAGGCATCCCCTGCCGTGCAGTGATAAGGAAGCAGCGGTTGGATGGATGGATGCTGCATGTTCTGTGTCAGCCTGTTCAACACAATTGTTTTCATGGTAGGCAGACTCAGTCAGGTTCTGTTATAAACAAAGACATAAATGCATGTTTTTTTTTCCAAAGAGGGATTTAAGAAAAAATTTCACACAAGAATTTTCATATCACAGTGTATTTTTGACTTATTTTATTGTATACCTTATTCATCATCATCAAAGGGTGACCATTAACACTCACGGACCCTAAGAAAACTAGTGATGTCTCACTTGTAAGTGGCCTGTCCTCCTTATCCAAGTCTTATGCTTTTCTTATAATAACAAATTGTGTTTCTTTTCTACAGTCTTCATCACTTGTTCATCTAGAATATATTCAGTGTACCTTTATTTATAATGATTAAGTCCTTCTAAGAAAGTAAAGCCAACACAAATTAACTTAGGAGTCAAAATGCAAATCTGCACTTTAGGATCTTGTATAGATTTCATCTTCGTCAGATTTACAAGAACTGGATACGATAACACTGACATCACATTTTATGACCCGTAGAATGTGGATGGCAGACTAAATGATCTCTCAGGCCCTTGTCAGATCTGGTGTTCTTTTGTTAGTCAGATCCAGGAAAACTGCAACAGGAAACTGCAAAACAGTTTAGCAGTTAAGAGTTGAGGCTATTATTTTGCTTTTTCTTGGGAGTGATTATATGAAAATGGCACGTGTTCTGAAATAATTTATATTGCAGTCATACTTAGAGATAGTACAGTCCTATTAAAAGCCCTTAATGAAATTATTATTCAAATAACATAAGATTTTTTAAGGAGTAATTATATTCATTGCAACAGAAGATTAATCTGACACTAAAATTTAAGCTTCAACAGCTAGTGTAAGGTCATTTCAATGTGAGAAGAACAGTTTGATTATGGAGACTATGATGAGAAACCTGCTTTGGAAAACAGTGGGAATCGTGTTTGTGGGGGGCTCTCCCAAACACAGAGAAAAAAGTTTCGCTTGTTGATTTAATAAAAATCTTCTAATACGTGATCTCAACTCACCCAATAAACTACAATGTGGGCTTTTATAATCAGTTATTTATTCAAACAAATTCAACTGTATAATTAGTTATTTCTACAACTTGTTTCCATGTTGTTTTCTCTGTTCAGCATTTTACTATTTGTAGCCAAAATACAGTTTCATGTCTGATTTTTTTTTAATGTTCTTTTCTTTTCTTTTAAAAAATGTTTCCTGGGTTTGGGGCTAAATCTAGAAAATGCTATGTCAGTGAGATTCATTGCCAGACCTTTTGACTTTTTGAGACAAAGTCTCACTAAGTTGGCCATGCAGGCCATGAATCTGCCTTTTAAGTAGTTGAGATTACTGGCCTCTGCACTAATACACTATTTTCACCAGTAAAGTGACTGTTGATCATGTATTACTTCATGGAATCTGACATTCATTAATTGTGTGATGTTTGTGGAGGTTTGATGATGGCACACACAGATGAAAAGGTAAGTACTATGTTACTAGACAAAGCATGTTCCTTCAGCTCTTCAATTATGATGGTAATTTGAATTTATTTTTCGACTGTAATAGTTGTTTATTAAATTTTGTACCCATTTTTAAATACTATGTTACTGTAATACAACTTAATTTGAAATATTTTGTATTTTTTAAAAGGTTTAATAAGGTTTTCTCTTGCTACAGATTCCTAAGTGTCCTACAAGTAGGAAAAAATATATTACTTATTCCATAAACAGCTGTAGAAAGTAAGGCTCAGAACTTTGATCACACAACTAGAAAATTAGAAACTCTCAATTTGTCTACTGCAAACCCCATGCATTTTCTACATCACCTCATTGCCCCTTCATAAGCAAAGGGCAATCAAGAAGTTTGAGCATGTTCACACATTAATCACTTTCTTATCAATAGTGAAATCAAAGATTTTTTTTGCATTTGTCTTTCTCATTAAAAAGGTTCACAAGGTTATTTAGCTTTTTAATGTTGCATGGCATTTTAGCTTTACAGAAATGGCCCCAATCTCATTTAAAGACTCCTGAGCCAGTTCATAGACTAATTACCAGCTGTGGATGTTCTCTGTGTGCTGAGGGTCTGCCCAGTATGATGAATGTTCATCTCTGCTAGGGTGAATGGATTGCAAATGAAGTGATTAATTAAAAAAAATCAATTAGTGTGGAGAGTAAGTATTTTACTTACAACACCCTCCAGTTTAGAGTAGACCCCTTCATAAAGTGCTGGTAGCATAGCAGTAAAACTGAACAGGGAGCAACCTATGCCAAGAGAACAAAAACACAGGGTACACTCATTGTTCTTCATACAGGAGTGGGAGGGAAGTTTCAGTGAGTCAAGAGCTTTCCTTCCTCTGCCCTGCTGAGTAATGAACACCCTTGACTTGTTCCATGATAAGATTCCAAGATAAAAACACTTACTTAACATTGAATGCTTTCCTGCCTTATTCTCTTTTATCTAAGTTAGAGAATCAGAGAGTAATAGATTATCAATGGGAAGATAGTTTTCTGTACAGTAAAACATGCACAAAATTGATAAGTTCTACTAGCCTGGGGACATTTTAAAAGTAAACAGAATGTTCAAGTCAATGACATGAGTTAATTAACTTAGGAATATTTTCTCCTGACTTTAGCTCAGGTTTTCCAAGCTAATTGATAGCTATAGTAAAATTAACTAGATTGCTCTAGTGGAACTAGTGAATTTTTCCTCATTAGCCAACTTGGTTGATATAGTGTTGGTGGTGGTGGGGAGAAGCATCTACCTTTGCCCTCCAGTGCTTGGCAGGCTACAGGTCTGCATGTGCTTTACACAGTGATACTCTGATGCTGGTTGATAACTAACTATATTTACTAATAATGTCACTTTTCTTCCCATGTTACCCTGGTTTCAATGATAAAGTCTGCAACTACCCTGCTCGTTGCTTTTCTTTTATAGTGCTACTTTGACTTTCAAATAAATAGGAGTAACTTACATCTAAATTGTTCTTATATTCTGCTTTCTGAATCCTCAAGCAGATAACCTGACCAAAAATAGAAGTACATGCGAAGTCAGCTTTATTCAAACTGAATACTGAGTTAGTTTACTAGGTCTGATGGACAAAGTACCACAGACATGGTGGCTTAAATAATAGAAATGTCACTGTTTTAGACACTGGAAGTTTGAAACAGCAGGATCCATCAGAGCTAATCCATTTCTGAGGACCAGAAGGGTAGGAGTCACTTAGTTATTCCGTATTATTTCCCACCTATATTTTTATACTCATTCTCTCTGAATACTAGCTCTTTATTCTCAAATCTAGTCTTTTGATAAGGGTGCCAATAATATAATATTGTGGTCACCCTGATAATTTTATTTTAACTTGATCATTTACATAAAAGGTCAAATAATGTCTTTAATTTTCCAAATATGGCCCTATTCTGAGATACAATGCTTTAGAAAGAATTTGGGGCAGAGGATTAAATTTGAACCAAGTCCACTACAATATGTACTAGAAAAAAATGTTCTCCCAGGACCATCTAATTTAAATCTAGTAACAAGCTTATAAATAGTAGCACCACATCCTTATTTACCAATTAGTGAAACTACAACTCATTGTGGATGACTCACCCCAAAACACTGCCATCAGGTAATTATCTGGATGTAAACCTTCTATCACTACTGATTCTGTCACTCAGAGAGGTAGAAGTGTTATAATTCTAGAGTTCTGGGAAGAATTGAAATTCTTAAATAAATCTTTATTTTATATGGAGTTTTAGTAAATTGCAGAAAGTTTTTGATGTCCAAGTTCAGAGAGGACAAGACAGAGAGTTATACATTGACTCAAAATGTGAACTAAGCCAGAGCAGGCAAGGGAGCCATCTTGTGTCTCAGGTCCCTCAGAGACCAGTCCTTGCAGGTAAGCAACACAGCTTCTGGGACAGGCAGAAGCGACACAGCTTCTAGAACAGATCCTGTTTCAGGCTCCAGATATCCCAGTACCTTCCTCACCAGAAGAGAGGTGGCCACCTGGGAAGGCTCTGACTGCTGGAGCAGGTGAGGGAGCCATCTTGTGTCCTGGGTCTCTTGGAGACCAGTCTGTGCAGATGAGCACGCAGACTGCAGAGGCAACACATCTGCTTAGACAGGCTCTGTTTCGGGCCTTCATATTCCGCCAGGAGGCAGGTCTCAAAACTAGACCTCTGTACACATCCCCTACAAGAGGAGAGCATGCCTACAGAGAGTACTGTGACCACTGAGACTCAGGAAAGAGCTGGACTCCCAAGACTGCTGACAGAGGCTAAGAGAATCACAGGAAGAACAAGCTCCAACCAGAGACAACTATAACAACTAACGCTAGAGATTACCAGATGGTGAAAGGCAAACAAACATAAGATTCTTACTAAGAGAAACCAAGACTGCTCACCATCATCAGAACCCAGCACTCCCACCTCAGCCAGTCCAGGACACCCCAACACACCCAAAAAAACAAGATTCAGATTTAAAATCATATTAAATGATGCTGGTAGAGAACTTTAAGAAGGGCATTAATAACTCACTTAAAGAAATACAGGGGAACACTGCTAAACAGGTAGAAGTCATTAAAGAGGAAACACAAAAATCCCTTAAATAATTACAGAAAAACATAACCAAAGAGGTGATAGAATTGAACAAAACCATCCAGGACCTAAAAAGAGAAATAGAAACAATAAAGAAAACCCAAAGTGAGACAACTCTGGAGATAAAAACCCTAGGGAAAAAAAATCAGGAAACATAGATGCCAGCATCAGCAACAGAATACAAGAGGTAGAAGAGAGAATTTCAGATACAGAAGATTCAGTAGAGAACATGAGCACAACAATCAAAAAATGCAAAATGCCAAAAGATCCTAACTCAAAACATCCAGGAAATCCAGGAAACAATGAGAAGACTGAACCTACAGATAGTAGGAGTATTTTCAACTTAAAGGGCCAGCAAATATCTTCAACAAAATTATAGAAGAAAACTTCCCAAACCTAAAAAAAGAGATGCCCATGAACATACAAGAAGCCTACAGAACTCCAAATAGACTGGACCAGAAAAGAAATTCCCCCCGACACATAAAAATCAGAATAACCCATCCCACAATCAGTCACCAAACATAGACACTATAGCATATGCCAGCAAGATGGTGCTGAAAGGGCCCGGATATAGCTGTCTTGGGGGAAAATATACCAATGCCTGGCAAACATGGAGGTGGAAGCTCACGGTCAGCTATTAGATGGAACACAGGGTTCCCAAGGAAGAAGGAGCTAGAGAAAGTACCCAAGGAGCNTAGGTGGAAGAATAACCATGAACTAACTAGTACCCCCTGGGCTCGTGTCTCTAGCTGCATATATAGAAGAGGATGGCCTAGTTGGCCATCAGTGGGAAGAGAGGCCCCTTGGTTATGCAGACTTTATATGCCCCAATACAGGGGAACGCTGGGGCCAAGGGGTGGGAGCGGATGGGTAGGGGAGCAGGGCCGGGAGGGGAGAGGGTATAGGGAACTTTCTGGATAACACTTGAAATGTAAATGAAGAAAATAACTAATAAAATTTGAAAAAAAAAAAGCAGTAAGGGAAAAAGGTAACATGTAAATGCAGGCCTGTTAGAATTACTCCAGACTTCTCACCAGAGAATATGAAAGCCACAAAATCCTGGACAGATGTTATACAGACCCTAAGAGAACACAAATGCCAGCCCAGGCTACTATAACCAGCAAAACTCTCAATTAACATAGATAGAGAAAACAAAGTATTCGATGATAAAACCAAATTCACACAATATCTTTCCATGAATCCAGCCCTTCAAAGGATAATAAAGGGAAAACAACAAAAGGATGGAAACTATACCCTAGAAAAAGCAAGAAAGTAATCCTTCAACAAACCTAAAAGAAGACAGCCCATGAACAGTATCCCAACTTTAACAACAAAAATAACAGGAAGCAACAATTACTTTTCTTTAATTTCTCTTAACATCAATGGACTCAATTCCCCAATAAAAAGACATAGACTAGTAGACTGGCTACACAAACAGGACACAACGGTTTGCTGCTTACCGGAAACCCATCTCAGGGAAAAAGACAGACACTAACTACCTTAGGGTAAAGACTAGAAAACAATTTTCCAAGCAAATAATCCGAAGAAACCAGCTGGAATAGCCATTCTAATATCAGATAAAATTGACTTTCAACCCAAAGTTATCCAAAAAAAAAAAAAAAAAAAAAAACAAGGAAGGGCACTTCACACTCATCAAAGTTAAAATCAACCAAGAGGAACTCACAATTCTGCATATATATGTTCCAAATGCAAGGGCAGCCACATTCATTAAAGAAACTTTAGTAAAACTAAAAGCACACATTGCACGTCACACAATAATAGTGGGAGACTTCAACACCCCACTCTCACCAATGCACAGTACCTGGAAAGAGGAACTAAAAACAGACACATGGACTAAATACAGACACATGGACACTAACAGAAGTTATGAAACAAAAGGACTTAATACATATCTATAGAACATTTTATCCTAAAATAAAAGGATATACCTTCTTCTCAGCACTACGGGGTATCTCCTCCAAAATTGACCATATAATCAGTCACAAAACATGCCTCAACAGATACCAAAATATTGAAATTATACTATGCATCCTATCAAATCACCTCGGACTAAGGCTGATCTACAATAAAAGCGTAAATAATAGAAAGCCAAAATTCACATGGAAGCTGAACAACACTTTACTCAATGATGCCTTGGTCAAAGAAGAAATAAAGAAATTAAAGATTTTTAGAGTTTAATAAAAATAAAGCCACAACATACCCAAACTTATGGGATACAATGAAGGCATTCCTAAGAGGAAAACTTATAGCCCGGAGTGCCAAAAAAAGAAACTAGAGAGAACACACACTAGCAGCCTGACATCACACCTAGAAGCTCTAGAACTAAAGGAAGCAAATTCACCCACGAGGAGTCGATGACAGGAAATAATCAAACTCAGGGCTGAAATCACCTAAGTGGAAACAAAAAATCATCCAAACCAGCAGGTGGTTCTTTGAGAAAATCAACAAGATAGATAAACCCTTAGCCAGACTAACTAGAGGACACAGGGACAGTATTCTAATTAACAAAATCAGAAATGAAAAAGGAGACATAACAAAAGAACCTGAGGAAATCCAAAACATCATCAGATCCTACTACAAAAGGCTGTACTCAACAAAGCTAGAAAACCTGGATGAAATGGGCAACTTCCGAAAAAGATGCCAGGTAACAAAGTTAAATCAGGATCAGATTAATGACCTAAACAGTCCCATTTCCCCTAAAGAGATACAATCAGTCATCAATAGTCTCCTAACCAAAAAAAGCTCAGGACCAGATGGGTTTAGTGCAGAGTTCTATCAGACCTTCAAAGAAGACCTAATTCCAACTCTCCTCAAACTACTCCACAAAATAGAAAGAGAAGGTGCTCTACCCTGTAGGGAGCCATTCAACCGCTCTTTAAAGACAGCATTGACCAATTCAGCTATTCTAGCATAAACGACTCTTAAATTGGCATTAGGCAGTGTCAGCTGTTTGATCTTGAGCCCGAGAACGCCTGGTGTAGTCACATGAGAGCCATGGGGCAGCTCAGTGATTGGCCAGGACAGGGCTTAAGTAGCTGCTTCCCTGGAGGCTCTGGGCCTGCCTTTGGCCATTCGTCATGCACCATTGGCCACTTCAAGTTCCTGAGTAAACTGTCCTGAGGAGAAATCTGGTTGTCCTGTGTCTTATTCCAGCTGGACAGGGTAGGCGTGCGACACTACCCAATGCATTCTATGAAGCCACAATTACTCTGATACCTAAACCACACAAAAAATCCAACAAAGAAAGAGAACTTCAGACAATTTCCCTCATGAATATCGATGCTAAAATACTAAATAAAATCCTCGCAAACCACATCCAAGAACACATCAAAATGATCATCCATCATGACCAAATACGCTTCATCCCAGGGATGCAGGGATGATTTAATATATGGAAATCGTTCAACATAATCCACTATATAAACAAACTCAAAGACAAAAAACACATGATCATGTCGATGGATGCTGAGAATGCATTTCACAAAATCCAACACCCATTCATGATAAAAGTCTTGGAAAATCAGGAATCCAAGGCCCATACCTAAACATAATAAAAGCAATCTACAGCAAACCAGTAGCCAACATCAAACTAAATGGAGAGAATATCAAACAATCCCACTAAAATCAGGGAGTAGACAAGGCTGCCAACTTTATTCCTACCTATTCAATATAGTACTTGAAGTCCTAGGCAGAGCAATTTGACAACAAAAAGATATCAAGGGGATTCAAATTGGAAAGGAAGAAGTCAAAATATCACTATTTGCAGATGATATAATATATAAGTGATCCTAAAAATTCCACCAAAGGACTTCTAAACCCTATAAACAGCTTCAGTGCAGTAGCTGGAAATAAAATTAACTCAAACAAATCAATGGTTTTTCTCTACACAAAGGATAAATGGGCTGAGAAAGAAATTAGGGAAACAGTACCCTTCACAATAGTCACAAATAATATAAAGTACATTGTTGTGACTCTAACTAAGGAAGTGAAAGATCTGTATGATAAGAACTTCAAGTCTCTGAAGAAAGAAATTGAAGAAGATCTCAGAAGATGGAAAGATCTCCCATGCTCATGGATTGGCAGGATTAATATAGTCAAAATGGCTATCCCACTGAAAGCAATCAACAGATTCAGTGCAATCCCCATCAAAATTCCAACTCAATTCTTCACTGAGTTAGAAAGGGCAATTTGCAAATTCATCTGGAATAATTAAAACCTAGGATAGGTAGGAGCTAGAGAAAGTACCCAAGGAGCGGAAGGGGTCTTCAACCCTCTAGGTGGAAGAATAACATGAACTAACTGGTTCCCCCTGCGCTCATGTCTCTAGCTGCATATATGGAAGAAGATGGCCTAGTTGGCCATCACAGGGAGGAGAGGCCCTTTGGTCATACAGACTCTATATGCCCCAGAACAGGGGAATGCCAGGGCCATTACGTGGGAGGGGGTGGGTAGGGGAGCAGGGCGGGGACGCGGGAGGGTAAGGGAAAATTTCTGGATAACATGAGAAATGTAAATGAAGAAAATATCTAATAAAGAGAAAAAAAAAAGAAAAAAAAAAACCTAGGATAACAAAAACTATTCTCAACAATAAAAGAACTTCTGGTAGAATCACCATGCCTGACCTCAAGCTGTACTACAGAGCAATTGTGATAAAAACTGCATGGTACTGGTATAAGGACAGACAGGTAGATCAATAGAATAGGATAGAAGACCCAGAAATGAATCCACACATATGGTCACTTAATCTTTGACAAGGGATCTAAAACCATTCAGTGGAAAAAAGACAGCATTTTCAACAAATAGTGCTGGCACAACTGGATGTTATCATGTAGAAGAATGCGAATTGATCCATTCATACCTCCTTGTACAAAGCTCAAGTCTAAGTGGATCAAAGACCTCCACATAAAACCAGATAAATTGAAATTTAAAGAGGAGAATGTTGGGGAAAGCCTCAAAGCTATGGGCACAGTGGAAAAATTCCTAAGCAGAACAGCAATTGCTTGTGCTGTAATGTCCAGAATGGAGAAATGGGACCTTATAAAATTGCAAAGCTTCTGTAAGGCAAAAGACACTGTCAATAAGACCACAAGGCCACCAACAGAATGGGAAAGGATTTTTACCAATCCTAAATCTAATAGGGAACTAATATCTAATATATACAAACAGCTCAAGAAGCTGGATTCCAGAAATTCAAATAACCCCATTAATAATTGGGGTAAAGACCTAAACAAGGAATTCTCATGTGAGGAATACTGAATGGCTGAGAAGCACCTGAGAAAAATTTTCAACATCCTTAATCATCAGAGAAATGCAAATCAAAACAACCTTGAGATTCCACCTCACTCCAGTCAGAATGGGTAAAATCAAAAATTCAGGTGACAGCAGATGCTGGTGAGGAGGTGGAGAAAGAGGAACACTCCTCCATTGCTGGTTATATTGCAAGCTTGTACAACTGCTCTGGAAATAGGTCTGGCAGTTCTTCAGAAAATTGGACATAGTACTACTGGAAGATCTAGCAATAATTCTCCTCGGCATATACCCAGAAGATGTTCCAACTGGTGATAAGGACACATGCTCCACTATGTTCATAGTAGCCTTATTTATAATAGCCAGAATCTGTAAAGAACCCAGATGTCCCTCAACAGAGAATGAATACAGAAAATGTGGTACATTTACACAATGGGGTACTACTCAGCTATTAAAAACAATTAATTTATGAAATTCTTGTGCATATGGTGGATATCGTCCTTAGTGAGGTAACCCAATCACAAAAGACATCACTTGATATGCACTCACTGATAAGTAGATATTAGCCCAGAAACTTAGAATACCCAAGATATAATTTGCAAAACACACAAAAATCAAGAAGGAAGACCAAAGTGTGGATACTTCATTCCTCCTTAGAATAGGGAACAAAATACCCATGTAAGTGTTTACAGAGACAAAGTGTAGAGCTTAGATGAAAGGATGGACCATCCAGAGATTACAGCACCTGGTGATTCATCCCATAATCAACCACCAAACCCAAACACTATTGCATATGCTAGCAAGATTTTGCTGAAAGGACCCTCATATAGCTGTCTCTTGTGAGGCTTAGCCATTGCCTGACAAATACAGAAGTGCATGCTCACATTCACCTATTGGGTGGAACACAGGGCCCCCAATGGAGCAGCTAGAGAAATTACCCAAGGAGCTAAAGGGATCTGTAACCCTATAGGTGGAACAACAATATGAACTAACCAATACTCCCAGAGCTTGTATCTCTAGTGGCATATGTAGTAGAAGATGGTCTAATTGGCCATCATTGGGAAGAGAGGCCCCTTGGTTTTGCAATCTTTATATGCCCCAGTACTTGGGAACACCAGGGCCAAGAAGTGGGAATGTGTAGGTAGGAAAATAGGGTGGGGGTGTGTATAGGGAACTTTTGGGATAGCATTTATAATGTAAATAAAGAAAATATCTAATAAAAATAATGTGAACTAATGTTTTAAGGGGCTAGCATCAGAGTTTGAATAGAGAATAGAGAAATAGAGGAAGATAGTTAGAAAGATGGATTCCAGGTTGGAGAGACTTAAGGCTTAACGGTTAAAGGTACCTGTACAATTATGAGGAACAGAATTCAGATTCTAGAATTTATGAAACAAACTGCCCTTTTTGGATTTGTGTGTATATCTACCTACCCATACAAATACACTGGTCAACAACCAAAATTAGTTTTAAAAAATTAAAAAGGATGAGTTCACTCCAGGTGAGCATGCTGTAGAAGAGATTTGGGCATATTTCTACTATCTTTTTATTGAAAGATTGCTGCTGGGGCTTACTCTGCCATTGCTATCATCTAACTATCCTACTTGGAATGTCCTGTACATTGAACGTGACAAAGCCAGGATCTCACTCATCTCTGCATTGCTGTGATCTCCATGTAGTTTCTGTAGGATGTGATCACAGGTGGAAAACTCTTGACTTAATTGCTGTGTGGATTATAGAAGTATATGTAAATTGGAAGTTATTTTCTTCTATGGTTTAGTTTAATCTTATTGTTGCTATCAAGGGTCTCTAAGTATGCTGATTATTGCATGTTTCTTTTCTTTATAATGCCCTCTTATTTGTCTGGAAAAAATCCCTCTATGGCAATTAGAGACATTGCTCAATTCAGCAAAATGGCGCAGATTCATTATTCAGCTAGCCAGTCTTTGGCAGCAGAATCAAGAAAGATATATTTAAAATAAGGAAATCATTAGGATTTCTCTTTCACTTGAGGGAGACCACAGATTCTGTGGCTGGGTACGTGATGATGTGACATGTGTTTCCATGTTTTCAGATGGTCACTGACTCAGGGACTAAGGCTTTTCCTCAGCTTTTTTCTTTGCCTCTCACGTTTTGTAAACTAGATGAGTGTATATACAAAAGAAGCGTAAGCACCTCCACTATGACCTTTCCAGAATTCTGCTTTTAAATTATTTCTGGCTTTCCTTCACCTTGCTAGAGAGGCAGAGCACGCGGATACTTTCAGTGCTGTCTGAAAGTCATGTTTGCACAGTGTTTCATAAAACCATGTGCTGATCTCAGAGGAGAAAGGCAGAGTAATTAAAATCCTTCCCTGAAAGACATAACCCATCCTGGATATGCATAAAACTAATAAGCCTCCCAATTCTTCCAGGATATGTATTTTTTTCTTAAAGATACAGGGTAGAAAATATCTTTACAACCACTTTTAAACAATGAAAAAAAGTACAATTTGAATAAATCTTCATAGTTTTTAAAGCATTTTCATCTGTTATTTCATGTAATGCATTAAATAGCTTTAACAGTTAGGCAAAACAAATGTTATTACTTGATTGCCCTGGGAATGCAACATGTTAGGACTTTAGCACTACTGGGTGGTAAGACACTGATGAAGGCAGTATGAATTGTCAAAAATAGTCTGGGGAGCCACTATCTGGAAATCATGTCAGCATCCAAGAATCACACTGATGCTCCGGGGAAAAGCCCCACCAAGTGAGCAGGCCCTGATGGTTGATGTAATATGTTTGACCAAATCTTATAGGAGTTAATAAGCTGCTGAGTTATCTTGATAAAGAAAATATTGACATTTGGTCATGAAAACTCATGCACATATATGCTTAAATCTCTTCCCAAGCACACAGACAGGGAAGGAGCATATTCCAGTCTTCTTCGTAGACAGGGCTAAGGTTGTCAAAACACACAGGCTTTGCCAAGATTAGGCTAGAGATTGATATGTGTTAAAAGAAATGAAGCAGGAGTAAATATTGTATTTTCGCTTTTATAACAATAAAAACATGAACAAGATTAAGTTGAACCAAGAGCAAACTGTTGGCTATTTCTATGTTCTGAAGTCGTTTATAAAGTAAGAAGCAGGAAGGGTTCCATCATTAGAACACTAAGCATTGTGGTGAAATGGAATAATAGATGTGAAAAAAATTAAATTACACAAAAAGATGGCTGATGAACTGCTAGTGAACACTAGGAAGCTTTTGTATGTACCTAATTTTTGTTCTCAATTTTTTAAAAATGTAATAACTAAACTTGAATTTTTCTCTAGCTTAAAATACTGCTTTTCTTAAAAAATGGTTATTTTATTTATTTACATTTCAAATGTTATCCCCCTTCCCAGTTTCCCCTCCACAAACTCCATATCCCCTCTTCCCTCCCCCTGACTCTATGAGAGTGATCTTCTTCATCCATGCCCTAGCACCCTAGCATTTCCTTATGCTGGGTCATTGAGCCTCCACAGGCCCAAGGGGCTCTCCTCCCACTGATGCCAGACAAGGCCATCCTCTGCTACCTATGCAACTGGAGCCAAAGGGCCCTCCACGTGTACTCTTTGGTTGGTAGTTTAGTACCTAGGATCTCTGGGGCATGTGGATGTTTGATATTGTTGTTCATCCTATGGGGTTTCAAACCCCTTCAGCTTCTTCAGTTCTCATCTTAACTCCTCCATTGGGATCCCTGTGCTCAGTCCTATGGATAGTTGGCTGCCTGCGTCCACATCTGTATTGGTCTGGCTCTAGCAGATGGGGTCTGCAGATGGGATAGATTCTTAGGTGGGGCAGTCTCTGGATGGCCTTTCCTTCAGTCTCTGCTCCACTCCTTGTGCCTACATTTCCTTTAGACAGGAACAATTCTGGGTTAATATTTTTGAGATGGGTGGGTGACCCTATCCCTCAACCAGGAGGCTGTGCCTAACCTCTGGATGTGGTCTCTACAGGTTCTATCTTCTCTTTGTTTGGTATTTTGGCTAATGTCATCCCTGTTGGGTCCTGAGGACCTCTTGGGTCCCTGGAATCTGGGAGTTTCTAGTGGCTACCCAGTTTCACATTCCACACTGCTATACACCTCCATTCAAATCCCTGACCTTCTGTACTTCTCCCCTGTCTCCTCCAACATCTGATCCTATCTCTTCTTTTCCCTCCCCTCTCCTCTCTCCCTCCCAGTTCCCTCCCTCCCTCTACCTCCTGTTATTATTTTCTTCCCCATTCTGAGTAGGTCTAAAGCATCCACAGTTTCGTCTTCCTTCTTCTTGGGTTGCATATGGTCTGTGAGTTCTATTGTGAGTATTCCAAGCTTCCCCCCCCCCCCCCCCCGTAAAAATCCACTTATCAGTTAGAAAACCTAGTTTACAGAGCCAGTATCCTTGTTGTCTATATTTACTTTTGTATTGTGTATACTATGTCATTATTATAGAGTTGTCACATGCACAAATTATTTGTACAACATAGAGAATATATTTGATACATAATCTCATAAACTTTTAATACTTATAAGGCAAATATGTCTATTAGATAATTTCTCACAATTTGCCAGTATACAGTTGTGGATGCAGTTATAATGAGTAGTGTGAGTTGTGAATATTATATATTGGATTGTTCTTCTATTATTGGAGGCAATTATGTGTGTGAAACTGACAGCCAATGATAGAATAGAAAGAAATCTTGATATAATCTTAATTGTCTGTGTTCTCAAAGTTTGTGTTTTACATAACTATTTCTATCAATATGGTAAAAGCTTATTAAAGGTAGGGTATACATGTTACCTCTTTCCATGCTACTATGACACAGAGCAAATAATTCTGAAGATATTGGAAGCTTAATAAATTTGTGTATTTAGATTTATGGTAAATGAAAGAAATAAAAATAGGTGCTATCATTCTTCTAGTAGATGGTTCTATTCTTCTAATCTGAAAAGGCACCAGAATTCAAACTTAGGCCTCCAGAAAGAGGGGGCTATAAATAAAATAAAAATATGACTGGATTGTTAATAGTATAGTGCTAAGAATTGACAACTCACATGATTCCAAGGGACTATTAATCGCTGGAGGACATTTTTTTCTTCTTTTCCAATGAATCCATTTAGCTGATTCTTCCTTTGGATCTATCCTATGCAAAAAATTTGATTTCCCAAAAGAAAACTGTGCACTGGCTTTTGTGGAGATGTTGGCAAAACAGATATTTCTGGGTATGGCAAAACAGACATTTCTGGGTATTTTACTGTAGTAAATACACACACACACACACACACACACACACACACACACACACACACACACACATGTGAGCATGTCTCTCTCTGTGTAACCGAAAGACACAGAGAGAGGAAGAAGCAAGAGAAAGAGGAAGAGGAGGAGGAAAGGAAGAGAAACAATGATAGGTTTGTGAATCTGTGTTATTGTGTTCCGTTAACTGCTGGCTATTGTACACTAGACACTGAACACTAAAGTTTGGACATCTAATTTCATTAAAATATTAGAAAAATGATCTTAGTACCTGAGTTAAATTTTCTTGGTATGCACTTTAATTTACTTAGCCAGTCCTTTGTTATCATAATATTATGTACTTCCTTTAACATAGGTCTTTACACATCATGATCAGTTTTCTTATGATAAATTGGTGGCACCTGAACATTTTAAATATTTTGCCAAACTGTTATTTGGGAAGAAAATGATACAAGATATGCTGCCATCTGATGCTGGAGATGGCTCAGTGGGTAAGTGAAGACCTGATTTTAGGTTTGTAGCAACTACATAAAAGCTATGACCTCTGCAGATAGAGCAGGATGCAGAGATAGACAGGTCCTGGGGAGTTGCTGCTCAGCCTGTCTTGCCAAAACTCCATGGGAGACCCTGTTTCAACACATAAGGTGGAGGTTGATAGAGGAAGACAACTTTGAACTTTAGCTTCCACAGTACAGAAACATGCTCACACAATAGAATGAGAGCAAGCTCATTCTGTTGTTTGCATGAAGACTATGTTTTCTGATTTTATAATTTTCAAATTTTGTTATATTACCACTGAGAAAAATTTATATTGTGTTTAGGAGTTAGTTGACTTTTACTCTGATAGGTTACATATTTGATAAGTTTGACTTCGTACAATTTTCTTTTTTTCTGTTTGGCTTACTAACATTTTTCCATTTTATGGCTTCCCTTGTGGTTTTTAGTATTCATGTTCTCTAGTGTGGGAGCTTTATATTTTTAGATAGTCAGATGTAGTAATCCCCCTTTAAAAGGTTTCTACTTTTATTTGTTCTAGGAAGTGTCTGCTTCATTGTAATAGTATATAAATGCAGCTATTGACTTCCATATTGGTGGGAGTATGTGGGTTGGGGAGATTAGAAACTCACACTTGCTTTGTGATTGTGGAAGAATTTATGTAAAAGCATTTTATTGTGCTTAATCAAGTAATCATTTCCTTTATCATCCTTCTTTGATAAGCACAGTTGCAAAGTAGAAAATTTGAAAGTGTTTTAAATAAAAATGGATAAGCCATTCTATTCTAGTTCAAAGATTTTGATTATATTTTACCTTCTTTTTCATCAAAATGATAGTGTTGAACTTTTGCTGAATTTCTTTGAATTATTATTATTACTATTATTATTTATTTTCCTAGATTTGGATTTATATGTAGAAAATATTCTTTCCCTTCTGCTTTACATTCAAGTTACAGATGTGTCACATTACTTGGATACCTTGTAGGGTAGGTATCTTTCTGAGCATAAAACATGCAAAAATATATTAATTATCCATTATGAGAAGAAACAATTCCCTTTTGCTTTCTAAGTTTGGTAAATTTGTTGTCTGTTTCATTGTTGACAAAGTGATGCAAGACAGTAATATTTGCATAAGTACCATGTGAGAATGGTCAATATAACATTGGATAGGGAAATTCAGAGACAAAAGATCTTCCGAATCCCTGTGATAGATCATGATTAGTGGGAGTAATAGGAGACATGCTCATAACTTCCGAATTGAAGCTTATAGAAGAAGCAAGAGCCTAGAATAGAAATGATAAGATCTGTTTATGGCAAAAATAAGAATCATGAGTTCATATAGACACAAAGTGGGGTGTAAGTATATATATATATATATATATATATATATATATATATATATATATGCTTTTTGTTGACATCAGGAAAAGTAATGCTCTGATTAGCAGGTTTAAACAAATTTTACCTGAGAAAATATAGATCTAGTATTGCCAAATTGCCCCTGATTTTAAAAAGTAAGCTATAAATATGCATTTTATTTGGTGTACTCAGAAGTTTACATGTTGATAACTATCTTATATGTAAAAATAAGCAAATGGGCAAGGGGAAAATTGTGCACTCACAGAAAAATCATTTCGAAAACCTGATGATAATTTTGACATAGGCTGTGGGATATGGAATGGCTTCATTTTATTCTCTTCAAATTATAAGATTGTAGGCAATGCAGTTTCTTGCTTCCTTAGAGAAACACAAGATCATAGCCTCTTTGAATTTCTTGGAATTTCAGCAACGACCAAGTGAATTCATATGTAGGGAAACAGAGAAAAGAAGAAGAAAGGAGAGGAGGTAGAGATAGAAATAGAGATGGATAGAGGGAGGAAGTGAGGGGGTAGGTGATAGATAGATAGATAGATAGATAGATAGATAGATAGATAGATAGATAGATAGGCAGACAGATAGATGTGATCTATCTGATCTTCAGGGAGAAAGATTTAAAGATGAGATGGAAGTAAAGAAATGTCAACAACAACCAGAGTAAGCGGTGTGAAAACAAATTCATTCTTTTGTTGCTTTAAGGATTGAGACTAAACCAATTTAAATTCCTGTGAAGCAGATGCTCCCTGGTATCCATGAATATTGCACGTAGGTTTGTGTTTGTCTTAAGTTAGATGCAGTGTCCTTGTGTACGGTAGAGCAATTGTAAATATAAATATAAATATCAATGAGACCAAAGTGCTTCTCTTACACTATCCATCCACCTAAAAATTAAGAATTCCCATGAAGGAATTACAAGTCTATATTTTGATGGGATGCTTATTAGATTAATAGTTGTTGATGCTAATAGATAAATATGCATGAATTTTATGTGTTTTGTGATTCTCAGATCCCCCATCTCAAGGGTTTTCTGGACATAGTCCTAACACTAGCCTGCATTTCAGAGGTCAACTCAGAAACTGTTTTCTTTTGTGAACTTGCTTTAACTTCCCTCAACATCCAAATCATCTGTTTACTCTCTAAACTTTATAGCACCTGGTTCTTTCATGTTCCAAACGGCAATGCAGGTTTTACAATCATATTTTTTATATTTATAATTAATAATTATATCATTTCTTCCTTCTCCTCCCTTTTATGCTTTTCATGTACATCCCTTGGTCTCTCTAAAATTCAAAGAGTTCTCTATCTCTTTCATTGTCTGTGGGAAGACTACTCGTAAGGATAGCTCATATAGTATTTCATAATGTAAGCACATAAAACTTTCTGAGTAGAAGAAAGCTTTAGTCTCAGGGGCTTTCATGGGGCATTATAACATTGTGTCTTTGATTCACTATCACAGATGATAAAGGTCCAGTTCCAAAATATAGCATAATGCTCTAGAGCAGAGTTTAAACCACTATGCACTATAGCAACTTAAATTCCGATGGCTAGGCCAGTGAGAACTGAGTTGCTAAGAGTGGATCCCAGACATTTTTAAGCTTGACAACTCCATAAGTGATTCCATATGCAGCTAAGTTTGAAATTCAGTGTTCTTCAGACTGTTAAATTTGATCCAATGCCAGCAAAATATTTCAGAAAACATTCTTCATTTTCTGTAGTTTCTGTGCACTTACCTGATCCATTTACTTGCTTTTAAGAGTCTTTGGAGTCCAAAATAACAACAAGCCCTATTGCTTTCTAAAAAAAAAAAAAAAATGGAGATAATAGTGGCTTTTTCTCTTCTTGTTTTACAGGGTTGTTCCAAGGATTTAATGAGGTGATATAGGGAAAAGTGCTCTGTGAACTCTCAAGACCTATAAAAATGCTCATCTTTCCACTTACCAGAACCATATTTCTTTCTGCACATATTTTATTTATTTCTTGTAAATGAATTGGCTTCCAAATAGTGTGAAATTTATTTCTAGGATTACTTAAAACTGTTCTGCATTTTAAATTAACTTTGTTATGATCCTTTTCTTATTGTAAACCTAGAGCCTTTTTTAAATTTTTCTTTCTTGACAGCTTTACATTGATCCAAATATAGCCTACTTCAAAACTCTGTGAATTATGAGTAATATCTTTTGTAAGTTTGGGGGCCATTCATGTAATCTCCAAAGAACTTGTAGGTTTTTCAAAAAGTGCAGCATATTTTTGCAAATATAGTCTATATTATATTTTATTTTTGACTCCTCTATATTTTTGTAATTAAAATATTACTAAATCATTTCTCTCGTCTTGTCCCTACTTCCAGGATCACTCATATATCCCTCCTTAATTCTTTTCAAATACATGGTCTCTGTTTAAATTAATTGTTGCTACATTCAACCACAACCATTCAAAATATATAGTTGTAGAGCCAAATCTAAATTGATATAGTTATAAAACAACTCCTTCTTCAATGTTTCAGGGGTCATTACAGAGGAGAGTAGGGCAGAAAGACAGTAAGATGGGCCGATTTGTTTTTAGAGTATTTCCTAATAATGTCAGAAGAATATCTATAAGGTCTCACCAGCCTGATTGCCTAAACATGAGCTGAACAAGGAAATAACAATAGACATGCCTGAAGAAAACCCATGAAGCCTCAACCATACACAAAGAACCACAGGGAAGTAGGGAACACTGAGAGTGGGAGAAACAGTCTTCCCAGGGAAGAACACATCAATTGGCTATATAATGTTTTGTTTCAGAAATTTTTGTGACATATGATGAGATGACTTGTTGAATTCTCCTACCAATTTGTATGGCAGATACTTCATAGAATATGTTTTGGTCCAGTGCTGATCACTGAGAAGTTTGATGAGGTACATTTTTTTTAATAGAAATGCAATTCAGTGCCATTTAAAATGCAATGAAGAGTATTCTTGGCAAGGGAGCCAAGCGATAAATTTCCCATGCCTTTGCAACACTGAGCCTTCTCAAGGTAGCATATCTTCAAATCCAAACATATGGGTAGTATAATTTTATAATCTCCAACAAAGCATTTTTATACTCATGCTGTTATTTAACTTTTTGGCTTTCAGAAGAAACATGAGTATAGTAGAGGCACTGTAGTCCTTGGAGTCACATCCACTGTAAATATTTCCACTCACAGTAGTAAGCCAATTTTTTTACAAGCTAAAACTAGTTAGTTTTAAATTGCCATTGGAGTGCAATGCCCTTTATAATATCAGCACAGTAGATCCAGAAGGTAAATTATAACACTGATGATGCTGGGAACAAGGCTCCCAGAGACAGGAGACTAGGGATTCAACACAAAATTCAACCATGCTTGTTTCACAAATTGGGTTAAGTTAAGTCTCTTTGCCTTGCATAGTTTTTGCATATAAAAGAATATTACTACCAGATGTCCAAATATCACTGAGCAGTTTCATAGGCAAAATACAAGGCTCTTGAAACTGTAGCATTATCCTGTAGGAATCTATAACTGAGAAGAGCTTTTTGAGACACAGAGTGCATATAGATACGAGGCAAGGCTGATAAACAATGTTATAATTAGTTAAAGATACAGCATATCCCTAGGTTGAGAGGCACTATTATAAAGGCATAGGAAGATTGTAAGAATCAGAGGATCAAATGTTATCTTTAAGGGTGGTTGATCCAACATACATGAATATGCATGCAGTACACATTGAACTTGATGCATTGTTAAAAACTAAAAATTAAAAATTAAAGGTTATGCAAATTTGTGATGAAAAGTGGAGATAGCTGTAGTAGGAATTAGAGGAATTTGCCAGTGAATGCTATCAAATAAATAGCATGAAATTCTCAAAGAAATATTTAAAAAAAAGAAAATTGAGTTCTAAAAGCAGTTTTACAGTCCTAAAATTTGGACCTCAAAACACTCTAACTAGCCAATTTAACCATAAAGAACAAAAATAAAGCCATTACACTTTTTGAAATTTAATGATATTGTGAATCACTAATAGTTGAAACAGAATAAAAATAGATAGACCAATCCATAGAGTATTAAACACAAACTAGGCTTACGCATTTACAGTTAAGTGATTTAAACATTTTTATACTTGAGTTATAATGGGAAAAGATTGTTTCTTCCTCTGGAAGAGGTTAATCTTGTGGCATGGCATAGATATATTAGTTCTTATGAGTGGCTGTTGTTACAAAGCATGCTTGGTTCTTTCCTTTGCATTCACTTTCACTGTGAGACCATTAATCTCGGTATGATGCAGCTTAAACCCCAGAGCTATAAGATAAACTTCCTTTCTTTATAAAACTCAGCTATAAGTACTTTTTATAACAATAGAAATCTGACTACACAGCTTGGAAGGGGTTTGCATTCTAGAATATATTTATGTAATAGAATATTATAAAGGCTTACAGTTGTAAGTTGTAGACAATTATATATATAAGAGAAGCACTTATATATGTAAGAGAAGCACTTTGGTCTCATATATATATATATATATATATATATATATATGTATATATGAGACCAAAGTGCTTCTCTTACACTATCCATCCACCTAAAAATTAAGAATTCCCATGAAGGAATTACAAGTCTATATTTTGATGGGATGCTTATTAGATTAATAGTTGTTGATGCTAATAGATAAATATGCATGAATTTTATGTGTTTTGTGATTCTCAGATCCCCCATCTCAAGGGTTTTCTGGACATAGTCCTAACACTAGCCTGCATTTCAGAGGTCAACTCAGAAACTGTTTTCTTTTGTGAACTTGCTTTAACTTCCCTCAACATCCAAATCATCTGTTTACTCTCTAAACTTTATAGCACCTGGTTCTTTCATGTTCCAAACGGCAATACAGGTTTTACAATCATATTTTTTATATTTATAATTAATAATCATATATATATATATATATATATATATATATATATATATATATATACATAAGAGATCTATTTTTTCAAGTGAGAAATTTGAAAATAGAAATTATGTAGATAGTATTCTTTCTTGTATGACTTGATTTACTTAGAAAACAGTGGTATGGAAAGAATTTACAAGTTGAATTTCAAAGGGTAGAGAGTGGATGGAATGCAGGAAAGGAACTGATTGCAATTTTTAATTATATGGATTTTTTACCATGTTCACATATTGATCTAAATTTCAAAATCAAATATGTACTTGGAATTTTCTTTCACCTAAGAAGCCTATGTTTTAGAGGTTAGAAATGCTGCTCAATGGTTAAGTGTTTGCTGCTCTCTTCCAAGGGACACAAGTTTGTTTCCCAGTACCCACATCAGGTGGCTCATCATTACCTGTAACTTTACAGTCACAAGACAGAAATGGACTTTTCTAGAAGGATGGGTTTTGATTGTAAGCTTTATTGGCCAAGCCATCTTCCAACAGATGTGCAGTCTACATCCTTCATCAAGGATACTCCTTTGTTTTTTGTTTGTTTGTTTGTTTGTTTTTTGATTTTTTTGTAACAGAAGGACATTACCATGGAATAACATGACTGATAAAAAAGCAGAGTCATGGAGTCTCAATGAATATATATACAAAGCACTCCTGTACCTGAGGCTCAGAGAACACTGTGGAAGATGGGTCAGAATTATATACAAGACAGAAGATCAGGGAGTTTGTTGTGAGATTGTATACTAGCAGTGTTAGAAGTTACACTTATAAAGTCTCACAAACATGACTGTCTAAACATGATCTGAACAAGGATGACATCAATAGACATGACCAAAGTGGATAGGGAAAGCCTACTAGGCTTCAACTATACACAAAGTAGCAGACGTAACTAAGAAATGAGTGTGGGAGAAATAGTCTGCCCTAGGGATGAGCATGGCAACAGGTTATCCAGTACCAAATGGTCAGTCTTGAAAATATACATACAAGAAGTAATATTATACAGATTGAACAGGATAAATTTAGTTATGTATACATACAGAAATAAATACACATGTAAAACCATGTACTTGAAAATAGGCAAAGAAAGGTATATTGGAGGGCTTGGAGGGAAGAAAGGAAGTAAAGTAAAAAAGAAATATCACCAAGTTTAAAAAAAAAAAAACAAACTTAGGTTTTGAAGAAAAAAATCCATGTCTTGGCACATTCCCCTATACTACCAGGGGAAGAAGAAAACACCAAATAAATGCTATGGCACCTAAGGGATTTATTTCACCACATAAAGCACATTTCCCTTGTCTTCGTACAAACTGGTATGGGAATGGCTCATTCACATAGAATGAGCAATTTCTTGGGTTTTAGAAAATATAAGATATACAGTTTATAGTCCAAGGAGATTACTGGCAAGCATAAGTGGCTTAGTGAAATTAATTTTTCTCCAGGGGAGAAAATAAGAAGTGGCTGTAAATGAATAAGTAATTCATGATAATTTATACTTAAAAATAAGTAATTTTATTTCAGCATAATTCATAATTCATAATAATTATTCAATAATTTCAGCTTTATGTATCTTTTCACCATAATTTAAATATCATGAATAAAACTAACACCTCAATAAAGACATCTATGAGTATAACTACTATTCCAACTTTTGTTAACATATCATTCTAACCATAAGAAAACTTTTACATTTTTTCTGGGTCATACCTTTTCAGGATGAACAATAAGACATATATGAAATATCCACTACTTAAAATGGTATTGACTAAATATTAGTAACACAAAAATAGAAATAAAAATAGTCCTAGAAAAATACATGCATTGCTATGAAATGAACATTCTGTGTTCATTTTATTTTTTAAATCTGCATTGAGCATTTCACCTTTCCTATGTACTGACCATTTACCCACCCAATAGCCAACCCTCTTCATATTATATTTGAAAACTCTGAAAAGAATTACATGTTAAAGAAGTTATCAATCTCCATACTGAGAGTGTCAATTTTTATTTAATCCTGATAAATTATCTGGGTTCTTAGAATGTTTTTATTATTATTAGTTGATATGTAATTAAGTACGTGTCAAAAATAAATACTGGTAACATGTATTTTGCCTTGAAGCATTACAGTTTTGTAAAATTATAAATATGTACAGTTCATACAATAACCAAAATTCTGAAAATTAACATTACCCAGAAATAGAATCATTAGAATATAATTAAATTATTCATTTGGTGAAATTATTTTCTGGAATTGCAAGGAGTGAATCCTTTCAATTGTCTGCTTGATGATTCCATTGTCTTCTTTTCAGTTGTCAATCCTTCCTATTTAGCTCAGGGCCTGATTACTCAAATAATCTAAAGTTGGTGGAAATATCCGTAAGATACTACTATTCTAATATGTATTTTGACTTCTAAATATAGAGCAAATCCTCCAAGTCTTCAAGGAGTGACTGACTGATTTAACTCTTGACTCATTGGTCTGTCTTGGCAGAGAAGTTCTCTTAATTTTTCCATCTCGGATATTGTACAAGATAAGCCAATATATTTTACATTTCCTTCTTCTTGTCTTCTTTATTTAACAAGTCAAAAACTTCTGGTTACACCTGTAAAGAATCTCCATTTGAGATTAAATTAATCATTTTAAACACCGAAGGATAATATGAAACTTTCCCTTTATTTTGCCAACAACTTAGAGTAAATCTCTACATGTATAAATATATTTATGAAAATAGAAATAAATGAATAAAAGAATTATCAGTAACTATCCTGCCTCTAGACTTCTTTCTTACTTATCACCTCCACAGAGCATATTTGTGTTGATAACATAGAATATATTTACTCATAATTAACTTAAATATATTCCAGTAAATACAGATCTTAATCAAATAAATTTATTTGTGTGGCTATAAATTGACTTTAAAATTAGTACCTTTCCCATTTTTGTCATCTTTATTTTTTGACCATGTCACGATCTTTGCCAGCTCAGACTATAGGATCTTCTTCAACCAGTGGTCTCCTTTACTCTTCACCCAGCCACTGTGCACTATTAATCCTCTGTTTAAAAAATGGATTACTCTGCTAAGCCTTTATTTAGTCTCTTTAGAGTACTTTAGACAATTCTGCTATTAATCTCATAATTTTCTACACCTTTTAATAGTCCAGATTCTTTTAATTGTTGCATGCCCTTCTTTGCAAAATAATGCTAAAGATTGATTCTGCATTTTTTGTTGAATAAATGCATGATAACTAAAATATGGACACACTGTGAACGCTTGACTCCTGAACTATTTTCAAATCTACTCTATGCATCTGAAGTATTATTCCTTAATTTTTCATTAAAACTTGTAATCATGTGAATATTTATTCTGGCCATATCATTTGCTTACTGATAAAGATTTAAAAGCACATAAGATGGAATCCTCTCATGAAGTAACACAATGTCTTGTTAAGAGAGAAAAATCATACACTCCTGCAATGTATATTCTATTGGTAAACTGTAAGGTATTGTTTGAACTGAACAAAATCCTGGGTCTGGAAGCAGAGCTGGTATCTCTTATTTCAAACCAAAGCATGTTCATCTCAAAAACTCTCTCCCTGGGAATGACTTTGTCCCTGCAAGTATGTGATAGAAAGAAAAGAATAACAAAATATCTCAAGTCTCAAAACATTATGTCCTTAAAAATATGTATCATTGGGATTAGGAAGTTGGAAGTTCAACCAGTGTGGATGGAAGCTTATCTAAGAAGAGAAGTAGGTGCAGCTCAGGTATCTTTTCAGCAGTTGAAATGTAAATTAAGAAAATATCTAATAAAAATTTTAAAAAAGAGTTATTAATGAAGACTTTCCCCAGCATATTGTCTTTCTTTGAACAATGGATGGGAAGGGATAGTAAAACAGTTTTCACTGTTATGTACCAGAATGTAATTTGTTTTTAATTCTAATGTGGGATGTATCTTGGGTATTCTGTACTTTTTGGCTAATATGCACTTATCAGTGAGTACATACCATGCAGATATCCTTTTGGGTCTGAGTTACCTCGCTCAGGATATTTTCTAGTTCCATCCATTTGCCTGCAAAACTCAGAATGTCTTCATTTTTAAATAGCTGAATAATATTCCATTGTGTAAATGAACCACATTTTCTGTATCCATTCTTTGGTTGAGGGACATCTGGATTGTTTCCAGCTTCTGACTATTACAAATAAGTCTGCTATGAACATCGTGGAGCATGTGTCCTCATGATATGGTGGAGAATCTTTTGGATATTTGCCTAGGAGTGATATAGCTGGGGACCTCCTGGTCTGCCTCAGTGGAAGAAGATGTACCCAATTCTTAAGAGACTTGAGATACCAGGGAAGGGGAAACCTGGGGGTGGAGGTGAGGGAGAGCACTGTCTTGGAGGCAAGAGGAGGAGGAATGGTGTGAGAAACTGTGTGCATGGGTGTGGAGGGGGAAGACAGACAGGAGGGGGGCAATAGTTGGAATGTAAATAAATAAAATCATTAA
This sequence comes from Mus minutoides, assembly GCA_902729485.2. Taxonomy (NCBI): domain Eukaryota; kingdom Metazoa; phylum Chordata; class Mammalia; order Rodentia; family Muridae; genus Mus; species Mus minutoides. The sequence goes on along the minus strand of LR753358.1, from coordinate 440,891 downwards.
TTAAAATACCAACTGAAGAGACAACAACAACAACAAATAACAAAATTCTACTGTGTAAGGTGATGATGATAGGATAGATGCAAAAGATGGTACCTGTGAGATAAGCAGTATCCATTTGTATGGGGAATATGGTACACTGTTCGAACAACTAGAGGATGAGCTATTACAAATTTCTGTATTAGGAATGAAATTTTTATGTGTTTGAGAAAGTAAGAAAATACATTTATGCAAGAAATTTTTTGATAATAGCAGTAAAAAGTGTGATGCAAGGATTCTAATTAGAAAGGCCTTGCAGATGTTGGAAAGTTTTGGAAAGGTAATCATGAAGTTATCTGTGAAACATCCAGGGAGCCATTCTATAGACAAATGGATATGAATCTACGATCTTAACAAAGTTGAAGATACAAGTGTAGATGACAATCAATAACAAATGAGAAAAGGTGTTTATGGTTGAGGACCTTAAGAGAAGTTTCCTCAGCATAAAAAACAAACAACCCCCCCCAAAACAAACAAACAACAACATCAAAACCCTGAAAGACAAGATACAACTCATTACAGGCCCTAGCCTAAGATGTGTTAAAAGTACATATTTGGGCTTAATGTTTTGGCTGAAAAAGTTTTCTTCCCACAAAAGAACAAGCAAGGTAAATACTAGCAAGAGTATTGTTTGCTTATGTGCCCACAAGCTCAAGGGGCACCATGATAAGTTCTGACAGGTACTAGGAATGTAGCCATTTATTTTGTGCTAATGCTAAGGAAACCAAGGCCAATAACTTAGGTTTTAACAAGAAAAAAATATTGGTTTAAGTAGCATACAAACCAAGCCAGTGCCATTTTTCGAAGGAGTGTACATTTAAGCAGCAATCATCCCGTGGTCGTCTTGACCTACTTACTTGCAAAAATAGTCACAGAAATAACTTAGAATCAGGAGATAGATAAACTTTTGTTAATGTAGAGTCAACAAGGACTTTCAGAAATGTTCTGGGTCAAGGTTAGGCTGTACCTTTCTAAAAGCATGTAATTTCACTTGACCCCCATAAACCCAAGCAGACAGGCAGAGTATGGCATTGTAAACCACTTTACAAAAGAAGAAATACCTACTGTATAAAGAAACCCATTATATTCTCTAACATATGAGACCACCAAAACTGGAACTTGATTTTTCTGATACTGTTAATGCCTTTAAAGTACTTAGAGCAATAAACAGAAGTCATAATTAAGAATTGAAGGATTCTTGATTCTGAAGTCTGAAACAGTCTGAAGGATGCTGATACAAACAAGGCTGGCTTCTTGAAACATTGTTATTTGTTTGAAATTCATTCCAGTGAAAACTTCCATAAAGTTGTATTCCCAAAGTTTCCTCAGTCAGTTTTGTAGATATAGTACCTATGACAGATAAAGTCTTGTCTGGTCAAGAGTAATTGCTTAAGTGCTTATAACCATCTCTAACTCCGACTCTAAGAAATCTAACATCATCTTTTAGCCACTTTGTATACACACAAATGCTTCGTAGTCACATACACAGAAAACAAAAGCATAAATACAAAAAGGAGATGAAATCAGAAGGAATGAATGTGATTAACTTGTATTACTTGCCCTTCCAATTCCCAGCATTTTTTTTCCTGCCATGATTTCCAGTAACTGTAGAAAGTAACACTATATAGCTTCTCAGTGCTAAATGCAATTAACAATTTAATGAAACTTGGATTCATTAACTTGTGTAGATTTTTACAAAATCACCTTCCTGAAGCCTGCAGAGTGTGCCCTAATGAGCCATGAACAAGTCACACACACATTCTTGAAATTCTACAGTGAGCTTTTAAAATAAACTCTGCAGTAAATGCAGCGGCTGAGCTGAAATATGTCATCTTGTTCTCTTTTTAAAGCTCCTTAATTTTTTTAATGGAAAGTGCAATTTAGTTGACATCCTCCTCTGCTTCTGCATCAGAATAAAGTACATTTGAAGGTATGAGAGAAAATCAACTATGAAATTATACCTTTTGAAGGAAAAATAAAATGGAAAATACAAGAAATACCTCCAAGACTGATTTTCAATATCAATAAAGATGTATGATTGCAGGTATTTTTTTATAGCCTAGTGTTTATAGCAGAGGACAATGATTAAGCAGAAGGAGCTAAGATGAAATGGAATACATTGATTGGAAAAGAAGTCACACTAAGATCTATAAAGGGCAAATAATCACAGGCTTCTCTGTGTGGGAAATGAAGACAGATTGGAATCAGAAAAAAAAAATGATCAGGAACTGATAATGGGAAATACCTGAGCTGGTCCACTGCACCAGTTTTGGAAGGAGAAAGCATTGTGACAGAAGTAGAAACCATAGAGTTGGGCAACCTTTTCATGTAACTTGCTTGTTCCCTCACGACCTGTGCGGGCCTGAACATTTCCATACTACTTTCACTTGATAATAGATTGCTGCAGTGTCTATATTAATTTATGGATTGATGGGTCAGATAAAAAGCCAGCTCAGTAAAGAAAGTTGGGTCACCTGTTAACTTAGTGGTCCATTGTCAAAAACACTCAGTTTTACCCAATTGTAGGCTAAGTAAGATTTTCCTTTCAAATTGAGAATAATTATCTGCATACAATGATAGATCCTTACTCTCAAATCTTAAAGATCTCCTGCATTATTCTCTTAATGAGGCCAGACCAAGGCTCCAAATACCTATCTACCACTAATTCCTCAAGAATTATCAGGACTACTGGATCATACTGTCCAAGTTGTAGAATAGCTTGCATAGATAACCTGGATATATTGGAGAACTTCAACCTAGTCCAGGTCCCATACAAAGCTGCAGCTTTCTGAATCATTTAGTATATGGGCCAGAGTAACACAATCAAGTGGGGAAAACACCACTAAAAATTGTATTTCTTTCCTGATGGTAGGAAGGTCCAGATACAATAACTTACCTTTCATCTTAGAAGGAGTATGTCTGCATTCCTCACATCACATCACTGGACTCTGGACTCCTAAGAAATTCACTGAGATAAACACACACACACACACACACACACACACACACACACACACACACACACAGAGTTACCAACAAGACCATAGTGGTTGTTTCCTCTTACTCGCTTTTTCCAATCAGCATAATGTCATCAATTAGTGCACCAGTGTGATGTTTTGTAGAAGAGACAGATGAGCAAGATCCTGTCAAACTAAGTTATGACACACTACTCTGGAGTTAATATGTCCTTGAGGTATAACTGTAAACATATACTTCTGGCCTTACCAACACAAAGCAAATAGCTTCTGACAGTCCTTATGGACAGAATTTGAGAAAAAAAAAAGGCACGCGGGGCGGGGGGGCAATTTCTAAATCAATAGCTGCATATCAAATACTAGAAAATGTTGTAATCTTCCCAACTAAGGATACCACACTTGACATAGCAGCTGTCATCAGAACCAGCGTTTGATTAAGTTTTCAATAATCAGCTGTCATTTTGCATGACCCATTTGATTTCAGCACAGAGTGAATAGGAGAGTCCTCAATAGTAGCAGTAATTTCTTGGTTTGCTCCTGGATTCACATAGTGTCATTGGCTCACTATTTTCCCTGGTAGAGGCAATCAAATGGCTTTCATTTGATATTCCAGTCATAATAGTGTTAGGTCTAAAACTCAGGATAAATGCTAACTGAGGGGCTATTTAACATATCAAAGCAAACCTGGCAGCCAGGTTCTTCCATCATCTTCCAGTCTCTATCTGTTACAGGGTATGGCAGACACACCCTGCCCCTATCTTAAACTTCTCCAGCCCAGAGGCTGAGGTATCCTTCCCCCAGCTGCCCTTCCTGATGTAATCATGCCATTTTGGTTACTTGGCCCCTTGGTTAACCTCTTGTCCCAGTCTGCTCCTCTTGTTTAGCAAACTTCTCTTCACTCCCTTTCTCTCCCCTCCCTTACTTCCCCTTCCTCCTCTCCCCATATGGCCTTAATCACTCTACACTGTCCCAGATGTCTCTACCTCTGACTATGCTCTCCCTTTCATTGTCAATCAACTTTCTCCTCCACCATACCTAGGAACAGTTGTGTCTTTCTTATTTATTTATTTATTTATTTACTTACTTATTTATTTTTCATTCAAATGGCCCTCACTTCACAAGTTGAGAAACTAAGGTGGAAATTTTGCAAACTTCTAAGTGCATGTATTGCAATGATATATTCTGAAAGTTGGGAAACAACTACAAGCTGAGCTTGGGAGACCACTTGTCCTACTGTTGTAGGGGGTCCATGATTCAATGAATAATGATACCCATGGACTCAAATAGTATGTAAATGCATAGAGTGTTTTATTCTGCAGAAGTCCAGCATGCTAGGGTCTCTCATCAGAATAGAGAGATTCCCAAGTGAGCTTGCAGGTCTGATTTAAAGCACATTAGGGAATTCCTGGGTAGGTGACTTTTATGTTAATCTGCTGGGTCCATCTTGATCTACATTCCATTAATGGGTGTGAGGACTGGAAATTTCCTCCGAGGTCTGGAAACTGCTCCCTACCCATTGTTCTTGCCTCAGGTCTTGTGGCAGGCTGCTTCTGAGGCCCAGACTAGCCTAGAATTGCCCAGTTCTTAGAAACAGAGACTTAGACCTAGTCTCTCTCTTTTATTTTATTTTTTAGATGTTTACATTTCAAGTGCTATCCCAAAAGTCCCCTATACCTTCCCTCCTCACCCTGCTCCCCAACCCACCCACTCCTGCTTCCTGGTCCTGGAATTCCCTTATATTGGGGCATACGATCTTCGAAGACCAAGGGCCTCTCCTCCCATTGATGGCCAACTAGGCCATCTTCTGCTACATATGCAGCTAGAGACACAGCTCTAGGGGTACTGGTTGGTTCATATTGTTGTTCCTCATATAGGGTTGCAGACCCCTTTAGCTCCTTGGGTACTTTCTCTAGCTCCTTCATTGGGGGCCCTGTCTCTTTAACTGGCCATTTTTAGCCTGCCAGGGAATCAGCCTAGCCTTCGCACTTTGACTCAGGCTTTAGCCAAAACTCCACTAATTACATGACCCCCATAAGTCCCCACTTTAATGGGAGAACCATTATAATTTTGGAGGTATCCTAGAATCAGTGTCAATTCATAACCAGTATCCAATAGGCCCTGAAAGTCTCTTTTCTTCTTTTCACCCTAGTCAAAAGGCTGTAGTGCCGCAGACCCTCTCAAGTCCCTTGTCTGCGTGGGTCAAGTTCTCTTGAGCAAGTGGGCAAAGATTCGGCGAGTGACAAACAGACCACACAAGGGAGTATGAATCTGAGTGTAATTGTGAGATCGAGCACCAAACTTTTATACAGTGGGGAAGAAACCAGGCCAGGTACATCCATCAAGTTACAATGACACAATACANTGGCTTTCTTTTGTAGTCTGTGGAGTCAGCTCTCCTTTGTAGTCTGTGGTGGAGATAGGAAGTTTCTTCATTCTGCTTGCAAGTGGCTGCTCTCCAGGAGGGCATTCAGGACTCACTGGTCAGCCTGTCACAGCAATCATTTTGGGAGCTAGCATGCTCTTGTAGCTTCTGTGGAAAAAACACAAAGATTGCCCCCTTTCCCCCCATATTAACTTCCTGTTCAGGATCAAGTCATGTACCAGTTAGTGGATCCTTTTCATTTCACCTAGACATGATTATGTCTAGTTTAGGATACTATAAGGCATTTAGTAAATGCATTGGCATCCAAATTTTAAATTTTTCTACAATACCTTGTCTTTGAGAATTATAGAAAATCCCAGTAACATGGTAACATTAAATTGTTGACAAAACATCTCAAATTACAATTTGGCATGCACATTCTCTGAAAATATCAAAATTATTATCTTAAGCCATTACTAATTTTGATGATGTAAGGAATTAAATTATATGGCCAATTATTCTTGTATAAAGTCTATACTTTGCCTGGGATAAAAATCTAGTATGGCATTGCTTTAAGAGGTTTTGTCCAGGCAATCTAAAGCAAATTCTTAAATATCTAAAGATAATTCCTTAAAAGAACAATTTTTTTTAACCAAAGAATTGTAGGCACATTTAATATCTAGAATAAGCAGCTAATATTTAATTATCATTGATTGGAATTGATAACAATTGATCACAGAAGTTTTCTCTACTTTCTGCAAAGCCTTTTTGTTTCTCACCAGTTAATCTAAATCTTACTTGATAGTATCTAACAAAAGCTTAAATTCTCCTTTGGTGAGTTTAAGGTGAGATCTTAGCTAATTAACATCTCCTGGAGGCTTTTGAAAATAAAATTTTGAAGCAAATCAATTTTCCTTTCTTAGGTTTACTGTATCATATTTTTCTAATTTAACTAAAACTTTAAATATTAAAAGATATTGCCTCTGAATCTTCTTTTATGGAGCAAATTACTCTCTGGGACTAAAAGCTCATTGTGTGAGAGCAAAGATTTAAAGTAAGCTTCTTTTAGGCACAGTTTGTAAAACAAAACAAGCTTCTCTAAGGCTGTTCTGAGATTTGCTCTTGTAATGAGGACAGATTCTAAAATTTAAGTTTCTTTTGCAATTTTAGGAAAACCCAATTTTAAGCAATTTATCATCTTTAAAATCCATATTGAAAACATCACCATCACATTATGAAGTTTGGTTGTCAATTCATGAATGTATTATAGTATAAATTTTAATGTTTCACTAAAGAGACATTGTTTTAAATCTTACCTCTAAGTCTATTTTCTAGTATAAGAATTACACATGAAATATTTTCTCAATTAGAATTATCTCTAGAGGCCTAGTTTTCTGGGCTTGTTTGTGCCACGTGCTTGAAATTATTTTAACACTGAGTCACGAACTAACTTTCTTGTTATATGAATCCTATGAATTTAGACCAAAGAATTTTACTTTTTCTAGATAAAAAGCACTTTGTCACTTGCTATACACAATGATCATGAATGCAAGAATTTTCTAGGAAAGTATATGGGCTAATTTGCCTTAGAACTAAGAGGTTGCAGACACTTGTAAAACCAGTTTTTCAGCAGGGGCTCTCCTGCTGTGTTTAATTCCTTGGGCTCTTGGGCTCTGCTGTGTAAACCAAGACTGAATCAGCAGGTAAAGTTTTAACCATTTTTTCTTTTTTAACATGAAACACTGAAAAATCATTCAGACAATGAGACAATCATTCAGACATCGAAACAAAAAACGTACATGAATTGACACATGGACAGATTGGTGCACCAAACATAAGACAAGACATATATGGAACTTCTCTTCTAGTGGCCAGAGAGAATTAAACAGGGCGTCCCCCGATTTCTCTCTGTCCCTAGGAGAGTTCCAAAATCCATTTTCTTCTCTTTTCCTTTCCTTTCCTGCTTGTAAGAGGTGGCTTGTCAATTTAAACCCAAAATTCTCTAACAGTGTTTGGCAAGAATCCAATTCTTTTAATTTATTTAATCTGAGGGCAATTCTGTGAAAAAACACACAATCTCTATACACTAAATATCTCAATAGCCTAAAAGTTTACCATGCTGAATCTTTTTGAAGCTATCATCAGCCCACACTTAGTCAAACATTATACAGCCATCTGTAAAACCTGCTTTGTCTGCTCTCAACTTTCCGCAACCATCAAAAATCTACAAAATGAATTATATATGTTTGAGGAGATAATTTCCTAACTTCCAATTAAAGTTTTATCTATGAATTTTTTGGCACAACGTATGATTGGGAAGTTTTAAATAAGGTAACAGTAAAAATTGACCTATATTTTGACCTATATGAAGTCTCCTTTTATACCTTAACCATGATTTAACCATAACTTTTATAAATTATAAATTTTACCTATAGTATTAGAATTCACAACTTAAGGTTTTTCTTATAACTGGGCCTGTGTCCTAAAAGACTGCCCTCTAGCTTTCTGTCTTGCCCGCTTCTTATGTGAGCGGAGTCCCTTATGGAACTTTGATATACATTTATTTCTCCAATGCTTTCCTTTGCCACAATAAAGGCAGGGACCTGAAGGAATTGCATTGCACTTGTTTCCTGAGATATTCCTCAGGTGCCTCAGTTTTTTACAACTGAAACATGTAACCTGATTTCTTTGAGAAGGCATTTCATTCTCACTGGTTTCCTTAAACTTGGCGCTGAATGTCTCTCCCTTCACTACAGCGTAGCTTTCTACTACAGCTGGTGAGGCATCTATGCATTCTTTAATATAATCTTGTAGGGAACCTGTCCTGCGGATTGGTTTGATCAGGTCTTGGCACAAAGAATTTGCGTTTTCCCAAGCCAATTGTTTTATTAATATATCAGTCCCTTCAGAGGAAGGAAGCATTCTAGAGACCTCTTCCAATCTAGCTACAAAACTCTCATAAGGCTAATCGTGCTTTTGCCTAATTCCTGAAAGAACAGTGGATTTAGCCCCAGGTGGGGGTAAACTCTGCCAGGTGGATATGGCTATCTGATTAATTTTCTCTAGCACTGCCTTTGAAAGTTTTAGTTGGGCTGCTGGTTTCACTGCTGACTGTATAGCACGATGTCTTTTTATAAGCAGAGAGCTTCGCTTTCTGATCAACAGAGTGCTCTGAAGGAGCTTCTTCTGTAAGGAATTCTAAGTCTGTTTTCTTAGTCAGTAGATCCCTTATTTGTTGTATTGCCCCATGATAAAAGATTACTCGTTCTTAACTGGTCTCACTACCAGCCCGTCTGCAGCACGGTGACGAGAGCCTATCCTTGCCTGAGAAAAATAGAGAAAAGAGGAAAAAAGAAAGAAATAGAATTAAAGACTTACTTGCTCCGGTGTCTCGACTGGTCCAGGGTCAGGTCCCCGTTCGTGGCGCNTGTTGGAACACTGAAAAGCTTAGCTTATGTCAGGATTCATTTTATGCGTAATATAAAAGTTCCTACTAAATAAACACGTAGATCCATATGCCAGACTGTGCAGGGATAAATCTGGTTGTGAGAATGTCTACCCAGGAGAAAGAGTTTCTTTTGAAACCCATGTGTCTCATGAGTGCTTGTAGGTTTTTAGGCCTGCCAACCTCTACACTGGGATGTCCGTGGCACTGTAGGTCTTCTGGGAAAAGGTAGGAGAAAGGAGAACAGTAAACCCCTTAAATATGTTGTCACAAACTCTTTCATCAGGGGGACACAGTTTTTCCTCATTCAAAGATTTGACACTGAGAGGTTGGCACTCCTAAACCCTATGCCTCAATATCTAAGTATACCAAAAACTATCCCCAATAGGTCTGAGAATCACTTTTAGCAGTAGGGATAGGGAGTGAAAACAGAGACTGTATTTACATTATTCCTCCCTGTCTCCGCCTTTCAACTTTCCCCAGACTCTTCACTCACTCCATAAATCCATGGCCTTCTTTATACTTAAATGTGTGTGTGTGTGTGTGTGTGTGTGTGTGTGTGTGTGTGTGTGTGTGCGTTTGTGATTTTTAAGATGACCACTTGTGATGGGATAACCAATTAGGAGTTCATTGGGGAAGGCCGTTTCTCCAAGGTCTCCTAGCAGCCCTTTCTATATCTCTTCATTAACAGGAAGGATTGTGGAAGATTCCCCATCCACACTAATGTGTGTCAGATGAAGTTGTCATTTAAAGGTCCTTTATAGAGAAACAGAGGTAGATTTTAAGCATAGATGAAATGTTAAAATCTTGGATTAAAGTGCTTTCAGTGAAAGCCTGATGACCTAAACATAGATTCCCAGGAACCCACCGAAAATATCAATACTGAAAATGAGTGACTCTAAGAAATGGAATAATCTTGAAGCATTTCAAAACAGTGAAAGACGCATTACAAGGGTATACTCATTTCACCTTCTATGTCTCCTTCCAGAAGTGTTGAACAGTTAATGAGATTTGCCACTAATGATTCAGAACTATGGATAAACTAACTTCAACATTAAATATTCTTTTNGAAAATATCAATACTGAAAATGAGTGACTCTAAGAAATGGAATAATCTTGAAGCATTTCAAAACAGTGAAAGACGCATTACAAGGGTATACTCATTTCACCTTCTATGTCTCCTTCCAGAAGTGTTGAACAGTTAATGAGATTTGCCACTAATGATTCAGAACTATGGATAAACTAACTTCAACATTAAATATTCTTTTTTGCAGAATCTTTAATAGTGTGTAATAAATATGACAGAGAAAACAATAGATTTTAGTAATAAGCCAGGTATTTTAAATAAATCCAGGGTGAAGTTAGATCATATTTTATTTATTGAATTATTAGTATGTAAATTCCATATTATTTTACTTCTATATTTCATTTTCTTAAGAGGGTTATAAGATATATGTTGATAAATGATGTTAATGAGTAAGTAGTATACTGATAAAATATGTTTCTTTCTCATGGGGAAATAAATGTGAGCTTAAATATTTTACATGCTGTATTCAGCTGTCTTCAAATCAGTATCAAGAGGCATCTTAAAGCAACATGAAATTTGTCATTTCTCTTGGAAAATAACCAAGAAGAACTAATTAGAAGGAAAAGTTTTCCCCTGCAGGCTACAAAATTAGTCTTGAGGTCGAAATAAATGATAATGAGAAAGTTGGGTTATTAAGTCTAGGCATAGTTTCCAAAAGACAAAAATAAAAGGTCAGAGAATAGAGTATTACATAGCAAAGCTTTCAAACAGGTAGGCTGAGTCTTAGTTACTTAATTACTAAAATTTTAACAAAAGTGCTTCATATATTCCCTGCACATCTACTAAATCATTGGATTAGAAAATGTAAGTTCCCCAAACATTTTAATATTAGTGATGAATTAAAAATATTCTGCATTTATATTTTCAGTGGCAAGGTATAGGCTTGTTTTGTGAGGAAATGATCATCTCATTGAAATAGAAGTGGATCATTCACCATAATTTTAAATGAGTATGTAGAAAATTTACAATTCTATCTTCTTTCTGATTTTATTGTATGTTCCACACACATTTTTTGAATATCTATTTTGCATAGGGCACAGTGGTTGGAGCTGTGCTAAATGTAGCAATGGCTCCATTAAGGATCCCGAATCCATTAAGAATGTAGCTTAAAAGGGAAAAATAAAACACATTATTCTATTTATTTGACACAATATTAAATCCTACAAACTTATTAGAAGTATAAATAACATATTTTACACAAGAAGACTATTAGTGTTACTCAGGACAAAATGCTTCCAGTGAGTATGACATTACAAGGCAGTAAGTGAGTCCACAGAAAAGCAGTAAAGTTGAGAAAAGATTACAGTTCAAAAAGTATAGAATTGTTAAGAGGAAAATAAAATTCAGTGGCACTAAACTTTGGAAATTGCATCAAGAAGAATAATGGTAAATGTAAAATATTTTTATCAAAAAATATTTAATATGCATACCTGTGTTCTATGAAGTGATCTTGACATTACAGATGGAAGTGTGGACAAAATTAACTCTACTGACATATTTATGTTCTTGTTTCCTATTTTTATTTGAATATAGATAATAAATATCTGCACATGCCTCCAGGCATGCAGGTATCTGAGATTACCTAGAGCTGCAGTTACATGGTGATGAGATCCACGGGGTGAGGGCACTAGAAAGGAAACTCTGAGTCTTTGCAAGATCAGCAGGAGCTCTTAAATGCTTAATCTCCTCTCCAGCTCTAAGACTTAATCTCATGAAATGCTGCACAGCTATTTGAGTGATATAGAGACAGATCATCAAAGGTAGCATGAGGGGTATATGATCATGCCTTTTCAGGGAAAGAACAGTATATGAGGAAGCTACTAGTTATGTGTAATCACTAGCTATACTTGAGGTTCTGCTAAACCATTAACATTCTAAGTTATCCCTTGAAGAGATCAAAAGAGGTGACACAATTTGTGTCCAGTTTCACATTGTAAATATGTCAGTCTCATATCAGTTATCATACTGGTTCCATTTTAAAGGTAGGATTAATGATCAAGTGACTTGCTATGTATGTGCTAGAATTTTGAATTGATTATTTTATTTATTTACATTTCAAATGTTTTCCCCTTTCCTGGTCTTCCCTCTGCATACCACCTCATCCTCTATCTCCTTTGCTTCTAAGAGGTTACTCCTCCACCCACCCACCCACACATACACACACCCACACACCCCCTCTTAACCTCCCAAGCATCTGCTTAACTGGATCATGGAGCCTCCACAGGACCAAGCTACTCACCTCCCATTGACTCCATATAAGGCAATCCTCTGCTACGTATGTAGCTGGAGCCAGGGATCCACCCTTGTAGACTCATTGGTTGGTGGTTTAGTCCCTGGGAGCTCTGAGGGGTCTGGTTGGTTGATAAAGTTGCTCTTTTTGTGGGGTTGCCATCCCCTTCAGCTCCTTCAGTCTTTCCCCTAACTCCTCCATAGGGCTCTGCTGGCTCAGACCAATAGTTGCTTGTGAATATCTGGATCTGTTTCAGTGAGGTGCTGGTAAAACCTCCCTGAGGACAGCCATGCCAGTCTTCTGTCAGCACTTCTTGTCATCCACAATAGTGTCTGGGTTTGGTGACTGTATGGGATGGATCCCAAGATGGGGCAGTCTCTGAATGGTCTTTCTTTCAGTCTCTGCTCTGTTTTTGTCACTGCATTTCCTTTAGACAGGAACAATTCTGGATTTAAAATGTTGAGATGGGTGAGTGGTCCCTTCCTTCAACTGGAGGGCCATTTCTATCTACTGGGGGTGGTCTCTTTAGGTTCTATCTCCCCTCTGTTGGGTATTGCGGCTAAAGTCATCCCTATCAGGTCCTGGGAGCCTCTTGAATCCCTGGCATCTGGGACTTTCTAGTGGTTCCCCAACCCCTGCTGCTACATATTTCTATTCATTCTCCTGGCCCTCTGGACTTCTCTCCTGTCTCTTTTCATACCTGAACCTGTCCCCCTGTTTCCCTTTCTTTCCCTCCCCCTCCCCTCTCCCACCCAGGACCCTCCTTCCCTCTGCCTCCAGTGATTATTGTGTTCTCCCTTCTAAGTGCTATTGAAACATCCACAGTTTGGCCTTACCTCTGGTTAAGATTTATATGGTCTGTGAGTTATATTGTGGGTATTCTGAGCTTTTGGGCTAATATCAACTTATCAGTGAGTACATACCATGCATGTCCTTTGTAGTCTGGGTTACCTCACTCAGGATATTTTCTAGTTACATCCATTTGCCTGCAAAATTCATGAACTGAGTAGTATTCAACTGTGTAAATGTACCACATTTTCTGTATCCATTCTTCTGTTGAGGAACATCTGGATTGTTTCCAGCTTCTGGATATTATGAATATGGCTGCTATGAACATAGTGGAGATGTGTCCTAGTTATAAGTTGGAGCTTCTTTTGGGTATATTCCCAGTAGTGGTATAGCTGGGTGCTCAGTTAGAACTATTTTTTATTTTCTGAGAAACTTCCAGATTGATTTCCAGAGTGGTTGTACCAGTTTACAATCCCATGGTCAATGGTGGATTGTTCCTCTTTCTCCAAATCCTCTACAAAATCTACTGTCGCCTGAGTTTTTTATCTTAGCCATGTGATTCAAAATCTGTTGCCACTCCAAGTCCAGTATTAATTTCCTGTAGTTTATAATACCCTCAATAGAATCAAAGTCTCCTCAAATATTCTCCATAACTATATTTTCTCTTAATATTTCAACACGAACTTCAATGTAAATCTAAAGAGAGTATCATAGACATATAAATACTTAAAGTCTTTTCAATGGTTAGTTTTGTTTTTTATGAAAATAATCTCACACAAAACATGCAAGCATGACATAAGGATGTGTCTTAAATGTACCACAGATGCTGATTCCTTGACTTTTGGCATGGTTATTTAAAAACTCTATAAATTATTTTATAAGATTTCTGGATTAATCCACATGTGTCTGCCAAATTCTCTTGTTGCTTTTCTTTTACTTACATTGAAGATGCCCCACATTGATTTAATGGATCTTTCATAAGGGTGACTTCTTTCAAAGGCTGTGGCAACATATAAATTTCATGGACTGCAAGATAAGCATTTCTATTGACTGAAGCAGAATTGATTATTTGTTAGCGATTTATCCTAGTGGTGCTGATGTAATGGAAGGCTAGAAAAGTATAATACCAATTTGGAAAGTTTTTAAATTTTTTTTTATTAAATATTTTCTTCATTTACATTTCAAATGCTATCCCAAAAGTCCTCTATACCCTTCCCCCGCCCTGCTCTCCTACCCACTCACTCTGACCTCTTGGCCCTGGCATTCCCCTGTACTGGGGCATATAAAGTTTGCTAGACCAAGGGGCCTCTCTTCCCAATAATGACCGACTAGGCCATCTTCTGCTACATATGCAGCTAGAGACACGAGCTCTAGGGGTACTGATTAGTTCATATTGTTGTTCCACCTATAGGGTTGCAGACCCCTTTAGCTATTGGGTACTTTCTCTAGCTCCTACATTGGGGATCCTGTGTTCCATCCAATAGATGACTGTGAGCATCCACTTATGTATTTGCCAGGCACTGGCATAACCTCACATGAGACAGCTATATCAGGGTCCTTTCAGCAAAATCTTGCTGGCCTATGCAATAGTGTCTGCTACTGTTTGGTGGCTGATTATGGGATAGATCCTATCCATTTCCATCCCTGCAGTTCTTTCAGACAGGAACAATTCCGAGTGAGAATTTTGACTGTGGAATGGCCACCACATTCCTTACTTGATGCCCTCTCTTTCTGCTGAAGGTAGGCTCTACAAAACCTTCAAAGAAGACATAATACCAATACTCTTCAAAATATTCCAAAAATAGAAACAGAAGGAACACTACCCAATTTGTTCTATGAAGCCACAATTATGCTTAACATAAACCACACAAGGACCTAACCAAAAAGGGAACTTCAGACCAATCTCGCTTATAAATATCAATGCAAAAATACTCAATAAAATTATTTCAAACCAAATGCAAGAACACATCAAAACCATCATTCACCATGATCAAATAGCCTTCATCCCAGAGATGCAAGGTTGGTTTAATATTTAAAAATCTATTAACATAATACACTATATAAACAAACTCAATGAAAAAAATCACATGGTCTTCTCCTTAGATGCAGAAAAAGCATTTAACAAAATAAAACACCCCTTCATGATAAAAGTATTGGAGAGATCAGGAATTCAAGACTCATACCAAAACATAATAAAAGCAATATACAGCACACCAACAGCCAATATAAAAATAAATGGAGACATAATTGAAGTAATCCCACTAAAATTGGGGAAAAGACAAGGATGCCCACTCTCCCCATATATATTCAATATAGTACTCAAATTGCTAGCTAGAACAATAAGACAACAAAAACAGATCAAGGGGATACAAATTGGCAAAGAAGAAATAAAGGTATTAATATGCACATGATATGATAATATACATAAGCAACCCCCAAAACTCTACCAGAGAACTTCTCCAGCTGATAAACAACTTCAGAAAAGTGGCTGAATATAAAATTATCTCAAACAAATCCGTAGCCTTCCTTTATACAAATGACAAACAGGCTGAGGAAAATTTAGAGGAACAACCCCCTTCACAATAGCCACAAATAATATAAAATATCTTGGGGTAACTCTAACCAAACAAGTGAAAGATCTGTCTAACAATATTGTGATTTTTCCACATATTTATTTTTAATATGGATAGCTGTCTTATGCCTGGCTCTGCGCTAAGCCAGTGAGATGGCTGTGTGTGTAACAGTTTATTAATTCTAATGTCTGTTAACTAATATGGATTTTATTTCCCATGGTCCATTTTTTGTAAAGATGTGTTTATTTATTAATGTATGTGTAAGAGAAGATTGTTGATGTCTTCAGATACACCAGAAGAAGGCATCAGATCTCATTATAGATGGCTGTGAGCTACCATGTGGTTGCTGGGAATTGAACTCAGGACCTCTGGAAGAGCAGTCACTGCTCTTAACCACTGAGCCATCTCCCAAGTCCTCTATGGTCCTTTTATAATACTCATGCATATATAATAACTATTGTTTCTCTGTCTTATTAATTAATAACCATCAAGTGGAAGAAATATTGTATATTGTTTACATTTTTTAGTTAGTTTCACACATATATCCAATTATAATGTTTGAGGCATGGACCATAGAGAGACTAACCCACTGGGGATCCATCCCATAATCAGTCACTAAACTCAGACACTATTGCATAGGACAGTGTACTGGCTAGGTTTGTGTCAACTTGCCACAGCTGGAATTATCACAGAAAAAGGAGTTTCAGTTGGGGAAATGCCTTCATGAGATCTAGCTGTGAGGCATTTTCTCAATGAGTGATCAAGGGCCCCTTGTGGGTGGGACCATCTCTGGGCTGGCAGTCTTGGGTTCTATAAGAGAGCAGGCTGAGCAAGCCAAGGGAAGCAAGCCAGTAAAGAACATCCCTCCATGGCTTCTGTATCAGCTCCTGCTTTCTGATCTGCTNGAGTTCCAGTCCTGACTTCCTTTGGTGGTGAACAGCAGTATGGAAGTGTAAGCCAAATAAACCCTTTCCTCCCCAACTTGCTTCTTGGTCATGATGTTTGTGCAGGAATAGAAACCCTGACTAAGACAGACAGCAAGTGTTTTCTGAAGGGACCCTGATATAGCTGACTCCCACAGAAGTGGATGCTCATAGTTATCCATAAGAGGGAACACGGAGCCCACATTGGAGAAGCTAGAGATAGAACCCCAGGAGCTGAAGGGGTCTGCAACCCTAGAAGAGGAAAAACAATATGAACTAACCAGAACCCCCAGAACTCATGTCTCTAGCTCCATGTATAGCAGAAGATGGCCTAGTCAGCCATCATTGGGAGGAGAGGCCCCTTGGTAATGCAATCTTTATATGCCCCAATACAGGGGAACTCCAGGGTCAAGAAGTGGGAGTGGGTGGGCAGGGGAGCAGGGAGGGGGGAGGGAGGAGGGGACTTTCGGGATAGCAATTGAAATGTAAATTAAGAAAAGATCTAATAAAAAATAGAAAAAAAATAATGTTCACCCCCAATTTTAAGTTGATTAATGTTTATATTCATCCAAAATTTCCTAATATGTCATTTATGTATAGTCCCTTAACATCAGAAGAACATGTACTTAGTAAAGAAAGGATATTTTATTGGGTGTTTTGATGCCGAACTGTCTGTACCAATTTTGGCACAGTGCTTGGATGGAATGTTTGAATAGAAACATGGTTCATCCTTCAGAGTCAAACTTCGACTCATAGTTATTTTCTGGATACTTCTCATTTGGTCATAACTTCACTGTTTCTAGTACTTCATTCGACACACCACAAGGAAGTGTTAAGGAATGTGTGGTGAATGGGATAATTTAAATACATCAGCAACTGGAAGTTTATTGAGTTTCCACTCTTCCATAATGGTTTCTCCAAAAGAATATATGCCATGATTCTTTAATTGGCTTATGGATTTGATCTGGGCTGCTTTCCATAAGATGTAGGGACATAATGGGAGTATGGAAGTGATGAGATTTTCTCAAAATGACCTTCTCTTTGACTATTAATTTTGCTTTTGTTTAGCTGTGGAAGTCCTGCATCTGTCAACAAAGCCACTACCAAGAAAAGTTCTTTGAAACTTGGCAAGCAAAGCTATCTTCCTCAGCCAATTTGTATCTAAATACATAGATTCTGATTTCGTAGCTCTTTACTCATAATACTCCATTTATTTTACAGTGTTTTTAGAAGTCATCCAAATTTTATTTAAAGATTGCTGCAGCATAAATATTACTTCAAAATAAAAGTAGAAACATTGAGTATTTTGGTACATGAGGGTTTGGCTCTGGAGTTTTTATTTATTTTTCAGAATTTGTCCTAGAATTGCTCCAGTGATGGCCAGGTCCCATATAGGAGATAAGGAGTCAGGTCCTGGGTCAGGGGTACCTTGCATCTTGACTGACCAGCAGTCGAAGTGCTTCTTTATTTATTTATCAATGGGTAGGTATAGATTCATGTTGTTGCAAAACAAGGATCGTTTTGTCCCTGGACATAAGTTTTAACTTCCTCTTGGTCATAATTTTAGTCATCATTGATAAATAGAGACAGAGGAGAGTTATCTTTTACAATAATTTTCCCTCATAAACCCCATAACCCAACTTTTAAGAATCTAGGTGCACATTTTTCCAAAGTATGGCAGCCCATTCTCAGGCTCCTAGTTCATGCTGTTTCAAGGGCATTAGATAGAAAGAAAATCTCCAGTTCAGTCTGGGCAGCTTGTGGTGTCCTGAGTAGTGTATTATTAGCTCCTTTAGTAAAATGAGGTTTTAATCTGATCCACTGTTGTCTCCTCTAGCCCATTGAATCATGTTTACCATTTTAAGTTTACTTTGTTCTGATTATCTTATAATCCTGAGTAAGTACATGGGCGGCTGTTCCAATAGTGTCAGAGCCTCATTTTGAGATCTCTGGAGTCTTTATTTGAGTCACAACCTCCAGGGTGCAAGGAAGACCTTCAAGTAGACTGGGTAAAGATATATCCATAAAAGCAGAAGGAGTAATATGTTCAAGGCATTTCCTGGAAGCTTAGAAGCAGTACTAATGGGAGAAGGTATAAGTGGTCCATAGGAAAATTTCCATCAATCTAATATCCCAGGTTGTACAAATATTAACCCTCCCAAAATACAACACATGGAAATCAAGACCAAAAGTAGAAGAGTGTACAACAGTGATTGCGTTGTCTGGCTCAGCTTTGCTGGGTCTTTGTCAAGCAGCTGTGTTGCTTTAGGGTTTTTGCCGTTCCCATTAGATATGGCAGTCTAACCCCCTTTTATTTGTTAACTTAAGCATCTATAGATCTCATTGTGTGTCATGTAGAGCATTTCTCCTTGGATGAAGACTGGAAAGATAAGAATCAAAATAAGCACGGCTCCCAGGGTTACTCCTGAGGGAAGTGAGAGACCTTAAGAATCTATTAGCAACTTCAGAAGCTGACGTAGACTCCAATTAAATCAAACTAATTTCTGTAATTTGTTGCTATAAAGACTACATGTTTATAGCTAACTCAGAATTGTTCCATATGCTGTGGAGTCTTGGAACTTGTGCCCAGGTCACCTTAGAAACATTGTGTGGAAGTGGAGTGACACAGGTCCAAGTAAATTGTGAATGACAGGAAACAATTCTAACCTTAATAGTTTCAATTTCATTACCAGTAAATAAGACTGCTTCTTCTAAAGTATTCAGTCAACCTTCTAGATTTTTATCATTTTTTTTTCTTGAGTGATTAGTGCCAAGGACACATTTTTGAAAGCTGATTAACATGTTCTGCAGCATGAACCTGTTGAAGTAGTGGCGGCTATGACTGACCCCAAAATTCCAATTAAAGCAGTAATTTCTAATATAAGGGCAGCAATAAATCTTGTTGAGCATTGGTAATGTTATCCAATGCATAAATGCCTGGGTCATCAAACCAAGGCTGGCTCAGATTTACGGATAATAAAACCTAAGAATGTTGATATGGAAGAATTGTTTCATGATATAAGAACAAAAGTTCTTTCTTTAACTAAAGTTATTTCTTTCCAAAGGGAAGTAATATAGTCTGTAACCATATAAGAACAATTTCCAGTAAAAAAGAAAATAGATTTAGAGAATTAAATCCCCCCACCCCCTTATCAATATAGCATAGGGAGCTAGAACACAAGCCTGTATTCCTAATATTTCTGTTTAGTGTTAGGTCTTTTTTTAACACTATGAAACTTCATAGCCAAAAGCAGCATTTCCTGGTTCTCTCTCTCTCTCTCTCTCTCTCTCTCTCTCTCTCTCTCTCTCTCTCTCTCTTTCCTTGAAACATTTTTTAGTAGATATTTTCTTTATTTACATTTCAAATGTTATCACCTTTCCTGGTTTCCCCTCTGAAAGCTCCCTATCCTATCCTCCCACTCCCTACTTCTATGAGGGTGTTCCCTCCTCCAACCCACCCACTCCTACTCCTGGCCCTGGCATTCCCCTACATGGGGGCATCAAGCCTTCACAGGACCAAGGGCCTCTCCTCCCATTGTTGTCCCCCACGGCCATTCTCTCTGAGAAGTACCTAAAGAAGTGTTCAATATCCTTAGTCATCAGGGAAATGCAAATCAAAACAATCCTGAGATTCCACCTCACACCAGTCAGAATGACAATAATCAAAAACTCAGATACTCTCCCTCTTAGTGAATATGTTGAAGTGGTGGCACCAACTCTGAGACCAGGGATTCTCGGTCTTGATCAGGAGGATTAATCTCTGCTGATGACTCATTGCAGTCAACCATCCTTGCTTCTTATCATGGAGGTTAAGATGGGTTCTGCTGTTGGCTCAGCTGTTGAGGCAGACACGGGGGAGGCTCTCCATTAAGTTTGGACCAGGAGGTTAGGCCCTCAAATGAGCACCCCTTGGAAAACCACAAACATAGCCTCTACCTGCAGTTAAGTGTGCATCGGGGTTTTTAAAAGATATTTTGACCTTCAAAGGGTTATGACACATAAGTTGAGAAACTGCTCCAAGTTCTTTGCAAACTGGTCAAGGTTGTTGTCTTCTTTCATCACAATATAGTAATTCTTCATTATCTAATGTTTAGCTGTGGCCCTATATATAGACATTTATTTATCTATTTACCAAGATCATATGTTAATAAAGACATTAAAATACCTGATAAACTTTAAAATGCCCCATAGTCTTATAGATTTAAGTATTTTAAAAGCTATTTTTAAAATATCAAGTTTTTAATTTTCTGTAAAACTCCAAATCTTCTTTTATCATCATCATTATTATTATTATTTACTTCTTTTTCCTTTTTTTCTTCCAATTCTTTATTAGGTATTTTCTTCATTTACATTTTAAATGCTATCCCAAAAGTCCCCTATACCCTGATTATGGGATGGATCCCCAGGTGCATCAGTCTCTGGATGGTCCATCTTTTCCTCTCAGCTCTATACTTGATCTCTGTAACTCCTCCCA
Source organism: Mus minutoides (assembly GCA_902729485.2). Classification (NCBI taxonomy): domain Eukaryota; kingdom Metazoa; phylum Chordata; class Mammalia; order Rodentia; family Muridae; genus Mus; species Mus minutoides. The sequence continues at coordinate 419,997 of LR753358.1, read as the reverse complement.
TGGATGTTTTGTTATCAATTCTTTGAAAGGGTTAAGTGTCCACATTTTGATCTTCGTTCTTCTTGAGTTTCATGTATTTTGCAGATTGTATCTTGGGTATTTAAATTTTCTGGGCTAATATCGACTTATCAGTGAGTGCATATCATGTGAGTTCTTTTGTGATTGGGATACCTCACTTAGGATGATACCCTCCAGATGCATCCATTTGGTTAGAAATTTCATAAATTCATTGTTTTTAATAGCTGAGTAGTACCCCATCGTGTAAATGTACCAGATTTTCTGTATCTATTCCTCTGTTGAGGGACATCTATGTTCTTTCTAGCTTCTGGCTACTATTAATAAGGCTGCTATGAACATAGTGGAGCATGTGTCCTTATTACCAGTTGGAACATCTTCTGGGTATATGCCCAGGAGAGGTATTGCTAGATCAATTGGTAGTACTATGTCCAATTTTCTGAGGAACTGCCAGACTGACTTCCAGAGTCATTGTTCCAGCTTGCAATACCACCAGCAATGGAAGAGTATTCCTCTTCCTCCACATTCTCACCAACATCCCCGTGGTCACCTGAATTTTTGATCTTAGCCATTCTGACTGGTGTGAGGTGGAATCTCAAGGTTGTTTTGATTTGCATTTCCCTAATGATTAAGGATGTTGAACATTTTTTTCAGGTTCTTCTCTGCCATTCAGTATTCCTCAGTTGAGAATTCTTTGTTTAGCTCTGTGCCCCATTTTTAAAAATGGGGTTATTTGATTTTCTGGAGTCCACTTTCTTGAGTTCTTTATATATATTGGATATTAGTCACCTATCTGATTTAGGATTGGTAAAGATCCTTTCCCAGTCTGTTGGTGGCCTTTTGGTCTTATTGACAGTGTCTTTTGCCTTACAAAAGCTTTGCAATTTTATGAGGTCCCATTGTCAATTCTCCATCTTACAGCACAAGCCATTGCTGTTCTACACTCCAGATTTTATTCTCCTCCTGGTCCACCCTCTGACTATTCACCATCCCATACCTCCTCCCTGCCCGTGTCTCCAGGAGAATGTCATCACCCCACCCCCACCCCATCTGACCTCTAAACTCCCTGGGGCCTCCACGTATCTTGAGGGGTAGGTGCATCATCTCTGAATTAACACAGACCTGGAAGTCCTCTACTGTATATGTGTTGGGGGCCTTGTATCTGCTGGTGTATGCTGCCTGGGTGATGATTCAGTTTCTGAGAGATCTCGGGTGTGCAGTTTATTTGAGGCTGCTGGTTCTCCTACAGGATCGCCCTTCTCTTCAGCTTTCAACCTTCCCTAATTCAACAACAGGAGTCAGATGCTTGTGTCCATTGGTTGGATGCAAATAACTGCATCTGACTCTTTCAGCTGCTTGTTGGTCCTTTTGGATGGCAGTCACAATAGTCCTCTTTTTGTGAGCACACCAAGGAATCAGTAATAGTGTCAGGCCCTGGGGCCTCCCCTCGAGCTGGATCCCAATTTGGGCCTGTCACTGGACCTCTTTTCCCTCAGGCTCTTCTCCATTTTTGTTCCTGCAGTTCTTTCAGACAGAAAAAATTATGGGTCAGAGATGTGACAGTGGGATGGCCACCCCTTCCCTCACTTGATGCCCTGTTTTCCTGCTGGAGGTGGACTCTACAAGTTCCCTCTCCCTACTGTAGGGCATTTCATCTAGGGTCTCTCCCTTTGAGTCCTGAGAGTCCTCTTTCCTCACAGATCTCTTTTAAAAAGTTTAAAATCTCTCAGTTGTGTGTTTTGCAGTATCTAAATAAAGTATCCCCTTTAAAAAGACTGAAGACATAGAGCTAAAGCATAATTTTTAGGAGAAAAAAAAAGAACGAATTTTAACACTATAAACAATTTATTGTCTTTAAAATCTTTTCCACATTGATTACTTTGTTGTTATGTTTGTCTGCTAGGAAGATATATATTTTACATATGAATGTATGGTGGTGCAGATTTAATATCTCATTAAATAAGCATTATTTTAAATCCTTTTTTCCCCTTTTTTCCCAACTTTTATTAGATATTTTCTTCATTTACATTTCAAGTGTTATCCAGGAAGTTCCCTATACCCTCCCCCCTCCCGGCCCTGCTCCCCTACCCACCCGCTCCCACATCTTGGCCCTGGCGTTCCCCTGTATTGGGGCATATAAAGTCTGCATGACCAAGGGGCTTCTCTTCCCAATGATGGCCAACTAGGCCATCCTCTTCTATATATGCAGCTAGAGACATGAGCTCAGGGGGTACTAGTTAGTTCATGGTTATTCTTCCACCTAGAGGGTTGAAGACCCCTTCAGCTCCTTGGGTACTTTCTCTAGCTCCTTCCTTGGGAACCCTGTGTTCNCAGAAAATTGGTCATAGTACTACTGGAAGATCCTGCAATAAATCCTATTTTTTTATAAACCTGTTTTTTAAGTCAGGACAGGAATTACATAAAAATTTTATTCTAATTTAAAAGTATCTTTGGATACTTTAAGGCTACGTTTATTAAATTTCAATGAAGTAGAACAAAATATCATTGCTACAAAACCCTGCCTCTTTAGTGTTAGGACCCAGGCTACCTTCCTATTCAAGGCCTCTCAAATTTCTACATCTTCATCACACTATACATTATTATTTGTTATTTTTCACAATTCCACAGAAGACAAGTTCCTTTACATTAAAGATATAATGCAACAGTAGATCCCACAAATAGACAGATATTAAATCTACTTTACCCAGATACTGAATTATATAAAAGTCTCCTCCAATACATGACCATAGCTAAGTCTAAATACACACACTAATGAATACAAAGCACTGTAGCCCAACTCATTGGTCCCACAGATATTATATTGTGCTTGAAATTTTGTTTATATTTTGTAATTTTATATTTTGTAAGTTTATACATTCAAAAATAAAGCTTATCTTCAGCTTAGCAATGTAGGAAATGACAGAAAAGAAAAATATGTTGTATATCTTGAACAATTATATGATAACTATTTATGTGTTTATCAGATTAATATCTAGAACAATTATTGTTAAAATACTCACAATTTGAGTATTCAATTATTTGTTTTGTTCAGTACTTTTAGTGACAAAATACTTTTATTTATAATGATGGGGATTTGTCTTTTTTGATGTAGTAATTATCTATTTAGTAACAAACAGCTTTAACATATAGGTTGTATACAGAAAGTAAATGATTCATACTTAGATTGATATAATCAGTTATACATATAGAGAATTCTGGGGTTCTGCAGTTTTTCCTGGAATAGTCAGTGTAATATGCAGTTGTGAGTTAACTTCACTTAGGGTAAATAACCAGCAAATGAAATAAAACAAAAGATTCTGATGCTCACGCAGGACTTCTCATTTTATCATTTCATATCATACAGATCAAATAATCTTTAAGTTTCATAAGGCTTTGGACAGTATACTCAGAAAATTACCTGAGTTATGGAAAATAATTAACATTAGAGTAAATGGTTTCCTGCTTCAAAAAACAATGTCTGAAAACATAAAACTTTATAATTTAATTTCATATTAGAATTGAGTAACACTAATATGAATAAAGCAAAATTAACAAGAAGAGAGAAGGATGTCAGAGTTGGAGAATGGAGAGGAGTGCTGTGATATGCTGTGTTCCATACACAGCAAGGCTATTGTACTCATGAATTTATAGCAGCTCTCAATACCCGTGGAAGACCTGCACAAGTTCAAACCAGTCATAATTCTGGCATAGATGATGGAAATCTTCAAGTTCCATCACTTACTGAGGAGCTGTTGACAGGTGATAGTTCTGAGGGAGGGAACATACTGTGGCTATGTGTAGACTTGCCATGCTCCAGTTGATGATCCCCACTCTCATGCACATAAAACAGCACAAACTGGACTTGGTGGGGTATCAAAAAAGATGAAGATATTAAATTTAGAGTGGTATAGGTTTCAGGGATATGGGGAGTATGAGGGAGAAATAGGAGTACATATGATCATATTATATTGAATGACATTTTGTGTAAAAAATTCCTGAGAACAGAGGAAAGATAATTCATAATCAAAACAAATAAAAAGAGTAAAATATCAGTGACTAGAAACTAATAAAAATGTCTGTGCATATGAAAAGGTAGCAAAGTATATGCAATTGAAAAGAGAACTTAACTTTGATAGGATTGTGTTAAAAGTTATGACAACTGTATTGAATCTTAAAAAATAATAAATAAAATATATAAGATTATCTCATATTCAACTCACAATGATAAAATGTCAAATTTCTAAAATAAAAGCACACTTCATGAGATTATAAAATGTTTAGAGAATGTAGAAAATAATTAACAGGGAGATAGCAATAGAATCTATCCTAACTGTAAGAATAAGAATAAATGTTAAAAGAACATCTAGTGATTAATGGAACTGTTTCCACCAGCCTAATGTACATGGCATTAGTTTTGTTGTTGGGGAGTTAGAAAGACAGTTGAAGTAATAATGACTATTGCATATTTTCTTTCTTTTTTTAGAAAACATAATTTTTCATTGATTTTACAATCTGACCTGGGCATGCAGGCTTCTTTCTTTGGTTGTGTGTCTCATTAAATTGTGTCTGTACCATGATGGATTAAGGAAAGAGCTATGAGTTTGGAGCTAGGCCTCAGATAGTGAAGAATGCTCACAGAGTAGTAGGAATGTTCAGTCTTGTGCAGGAATACATATATTTGGAAGTTGATTTCTGAAACCAGCTCATAGTATCTGTTTGTAAATGAAGTTAAATTAGCAGACATCTATGCTCATTTGCATACTTATATTCTAATTTTGATGTGAAGCAATAGTGGTGGCACTACAAGAGTGTACCTTAAAATTATTAAAATAACTCATATCTGGCTCTTTACAAAAATATTTGTCAGTCTATGCTTCCAGTGAGGCGATTTCAGAAGACCATTAAAGTCTAATATGTACTAAAGAAAGGTACCATCTATAAGACAGATCTGGCTCAAACACTTGTAACAACTTTCTCAACTCTTTGCTTTCCTGGGTGTGAGGTTTAGTTAGACCATGTAAATAATTTAACATGTTTATCCCATAGTCATTATTTGTTTTATACACTACTATTTTGGTTACCTATATCAGGTTTTTATTGGATGCTGATAGATCAAGAAATTGTATAGTGTAGTAACAGAAGATAAGAATGGAAAAGTATGGTGGAGTCTTAAGTATGAGGCAGATAGCAGAAGCCACCAACATACTGCAGATAATCTATTTAAACTTGCATATAATAAGGCTTTGGAAGATAATGGGTAAGTGAAGATGAACAAATACATTAAAAAAAAAAATACCTTGGCTAGGAAAGTTCCTGTGTCTTCCTAATTATTTGCCTTTACAACATAGTTATGAGTTTTTTTTAATTATTGTGTATACTTGTCATTGTGCCTTTCTGCTAGCCTATATGTTCCATAAGCATTGATAATAAATGAATGCCATCGACATAGAAAGTGTATGATACATTAAGATCATTCAATAGATATTGAATAGATAAGACAGATTCCATGCAAGAATAACACTTAGAATAGGAATAAACTCAGCAGTAAGTATTAGGTATGGGTGTTAGAGTGTTGGCCAATATTCTGTCTTAGGATATTGCTTTTATTGTTTGAATAAACATTACACACATACAATAATAAGAAAGTGCAAAAGGCAGAAGGGAGTGTCATCAGGAGAATTTTTCCTTTCCTAAAACTTTATTTTTAGCATTGGTTGGAATCTTAAATTAGGTAGCAGGTATAATTTGGCAATGATCAGTTGAATATAGGAAAGGCAGTGGTATCAGGACCCAGAAAAATCCACTGCTGACAGAGTGGTTCTCCTGTTGGGTATCTTGTTCTGTATACAAATAAATCAGTCTAGTCTGTAACATTTGTCAGAATTTGTAGGATTCTTTTTGCTTCAGTCTGAGCAATTTTATTACTTTAGTGCAATTCCATGATTGTATTACAGCCATGATGGATTACACAGTATTTCATATGTCCCTTATCCTCTTCTCTTTTGCAAGGACTTCAATATTTGCACATCTGTATTAAATTGCTAATGTAACTCTGCTGAAGATGCCATTTAACTAGTTCAGAAATGCAATTTTCAAAAGCCTGTCTTCTTCAGGATCTTAAAGTAAATGATTGTGCTTTGAGATTGGTCACTTCTGCATCAGCTATTACCTCTCACTTCAGTTCAATAATAGATCAACAACTCTTGACTTTTCCAGTCGCAGACATGAACAAGTCTCTCTTTTTAGATCCATTTCATGACTCTTTTATTTTCCTACTTTCCTGAGGATAATAGTTTTATCAGTTTGGCATGCTATAGAGCCCCAAATTAATGCTCTCCTCTCATTTTCATAACACCATTGTCATTTTGAAGAATTCCCCCATTTCCTTTACTTTACCACAGGACAAACATGAGTATGGTGTTCAAAATGTAATAAATTGTTTCCAGAATTAATTTGAAACCCAAGAGAAAGTCAAAAAGTACAGGGAAAATAGAAGTACTGTAGCCCAAAGAAAGAAGAATATTCAAGATGCATTATGAGAAAAAATGGAAGTTATTTGTTATTGAAGATTTTCAGACAAATTATCAACAAATATATTATATGCTCTCAAAATAAATATGTATTTGTTCTGGATTAGGTTAAAACATGGTCCAACTGAAAGCTTTCTACCAATCTTGGGCCTATTAGGCCGTGTGCTATTTCTTTTTTTTTTTTTTTTTTTCATTTTTTTCTCTTTATTAGATATTTTCTTCATTTACATTTCACATGTTATCCAGAAATTTTCCCTTACCCTCCCGCGTCCCCGCCCTGCTCCCCTACCCACCCCCTCCCACGTAATGGCCCTGGCATTCCCCTGTACTAGGGCATATAGAGTCTTTTAGCATTAAATTAATGACCTAAAAGAGTGTTAAGTGTTTATGATTTATATTTTATATCTCCTTAAAGTGATGCTATATAAAGTTCTTGCAATTTTGCTTTTATCTAATGACAGAAGTTGGCTTTTCCCTGATACTATTTGTTCAGTACATAACTGATAGCAAGGCCATTGTAAACTATTTACAGTGCTTTCCCTCATTTATAAACCTGTGCTGGCAATGAATAAAACATATTGCATTTTGTATCCCTCAGATATATCAAAATAGTCTATAGTGATTTTAGATCTATAATTTTGTGCTATTAAAATGATGATGTATGATTTTAGTCTAAAAAGTGTGGAATTAGTATATAACCACACTTTTTGCAAGTTGGCATGTCATTAGCAGACCTGGAATGAATGCAGGATCCACCATTGTATGGCTACATAATCTCAGATAAGTTTATACTTTCTTAACTTTTAAAAGGATTATTGAATTGAATACTTAAAGTAGTGAGTGAAATGCCTATATTACAAGGAAGAGAAGTTGCTTGATAAAAATATAGCAGTATTTAATCATTAATGAAATATATTGTTGACTTCTTCAAGTATCAGACTTTCCTTTATTACCATTGAATTTGTTAAATTTTTCACCATCTACACCTATGACTTGCTCTAGTACTTTTTCTTTTCTTCTGCTCCTCTATATCTGAACTTTAATGGCATGAAGTACTTTTGGAATTTAATATTTAACTCCACATTTCCCAGCATGTGTATACACACACACACACACACACACACACACACACACACACACACACATATATATATATATATATATATATATATATATATATATATATATATTGACCCTTGTCTTAGTCAGAGTTTCTATTCCTGCACAAATATCATGAACAAGAAGCAGTTGTGGGGGAAAGGGTTTATTCAGCTTACACTTTATCACCAAAGGATGTCAGGACTGGAACTCAAGCAGGTCAGGAAACAGGAGCTGATGCAGAGGCCATGGAGGGATGTTTCTTACTGGCTTGCTTCCTCTGGCTTGCTCAGCCTGTTCTCTTATAGAACCAAGACTACCAGCCCAGAGATGGTCCCACCCACAAGGGGCCTTTCCAAACCCTTGATCACTAATTGAAAAAATGCCCCACAGCTGGATCTCATGAAGGCACTTCCCCAGCTGAAGCTCCTTTCCTGGTGATAATTCCAGCCTGAGTCAAGTTGAGACATAAAACCAACCAGTACAACCCTAATTTCTTCTTTGAACTCTCAGTAAATTTGCATTCTTTCATGCCTGCCTCACTAACTGTAAAATATGGACCAAGTCCATAATTTAATTTCATCTATTTTCAAATTGGGCTAGAGACAATAGCTACCACACTAATCATGTTCAGTATACAGATAATGGCAATTTTCCTTTGTGTAGACAACTGGTATCCTGTCTTATGTTATTTTTTTTCAAGAATATTTGCTGTTTATCATTCCGTTCTTTAATTGTCTGTTATGCATTTGATGATACAGTTTACTACAGTGCCCTTTTTACCACTTTTATTATTTAGTATTAATCTCATTTGTTTATTTATTCTTTTTATTTTTTAACACGATAACTCATTTTTGATTATTAGATAGGTATATTGTTAATTTTTAAATTTCAATGCCTGATCTTGGGAAAATAAAAGAGGTGTTTGTTTGTTTGTTTGTTTGTTTTGCTAGCTACCACATTTGGATCTTAGAATTTTTCTGTTCTTCATTCTGCAATCATCACTAAGCAGGGGTAAGTGGGAATGTATCTTTCATAGCTGAGTATTGTAAAGCTCTTATTCTCTGTGCTTTGACAAGTTGTGGGTCTCTGTGTTAATTTTCATTTACTGTGAAATAAAACTTCTCTGATGAAGTTTGAGAGATGTACTTTTATGCATATAGTGTTAAGTCTTTAGTGATATATCTAATATTATGATCTCAATGAGAATAATATTAGAAGCTTTTCCTCAACTATATTTGCATCATACTCCCTTGTTCCTAGGCTTGGGGGTGATTATAGTAGAGGGAGAAGTAACACTATAAGTGCCAAAGATTGTAGATTATTACAAAGACATTGGTTTTATTTTTCTGGACACAGCATGGCAGTTGCATATATGAACTCACCATTACTCTAGCCTATGATTTTTCTATACATGCATGTGTGACCTAACTCAGCATCAGATATGGCTTCTATCTTATGGTGTGGCCTTTAAGTCCAATCAAAAAGCAGTTGTTTACTATCATGACAAGGGACTACATGTATATGTTCATACTTTAGGAAGCTTCTGCAGTAGCAGATTTTCCTTTGACTTTTGTGTTAGTTATCCCTCACCATATTTCCTCTTGTGCCCTGCTCTCCTACAGCCCATCCAATTTAGATTATTGCTCTTCCCATTTAAACCATTGTCTCCTTTCTTCCTTTGAAAGCCTTTCCTAAATTGACCATTACTAATTTTTTGACCCATGGAGATACTCCAAATAAAACATGAATATCTAGAAATTAAAAGCAGCACAATGTTGGCATAAAAACAAACACATTAACCAATGGAAGAGAATTTAAGATCCAAATATAATCCCACATGCTTACAGCTACCTGATCTTTGACAAAAGAAGGCATCAGTACACATCAGAGAAATGACAGCATCTTCAACAAAAGTTGGCCAAATTGGATAGCTACATTTGGAAGAAAGAAGAGAGACTTTATCTTTTATCGCACACAGAACTCAATTTCAAATACCTCATAGAGTACATCATGAGAACTGATATCGTGGCCATGATGGGGTGAAAGCAGAGAATTTGATTGAACTGATAGGAATAGTAAAGAACTTTCTGTATGGTACTCTGAAAGCATAGGTATTGGGACCAGCAATAGAGAAATTAGATCTCACAAAATTGAAATGCTTCTGTACAGCAAACGACACGATCATTCAAGTGAAGAAGCAATCCTCAGACTAGGAAAATATCTTACCTACATCAAACAGAAGGTTTATATATACAAAGAACTAAATAAGAATTCTGCTCATCAAGAAATGAAATAACACAAATAAAAATTCATTCATGGTAATACATATAGACTTCTCAAAAGTTTAAAAATATGTGGTTAATAGTATTCCTAAAAATTTTCAACACCATTTGTCATCAGGGAAATGCAAATCAAAACTATTTTGAGGATGTGTCTTACTCCAGTCACAATGACTAAGAGACAAACAAGTCTACGTTCTTATAATCCATCTTGTTGTATTAATATTACTTTAAGAAACTCTATGATAATAGATCAAATCTAAATTAAGGTCACTCTTTTGTTACTTTAATCCATCTCTTATGACGCATACAATTTTCTCCTCCAAACTTCATGTTTGCGCTCTCTCTCTCTCTCTCTCTCTCTCTCTCTCTCTCTCTTTATATATCCAGTGCATGCCTTTAGTGTTTTCAGTATATTCATGGGTCTGAGACTGTCTACTGGACTATATCATTGAAAAGGAAATATATTATTTTCCCCAGAAGCCATCAATTGTCTATACCTCCTCAATTAAAGATAAAGCTTTATGAGCCCTTCGCCCACTCATTCTGGGATTCTGGCTGGTTTGTTCTTGTGGAAATCCTGTACATGTTGAGTACATGCATACAATTGCACTGTCACATATGAAAAGTATAGATATCTGGTCTTTCTAGTTGTTGCAGAAAACCTTGCAAATTTCCTGTCCCTACTTCTGTGATTATAATTTAGGTTTCTGGATCTTTATTTAGACAAACCACAATGTTTTTAGTCCTATGCTGTTTGTTGTTAAGTTTAATAGTTTTGCTTTTAACCTTAGTATTCTCCCAAATGTTTTAATTACTATGATGTGACTAGAGGGTTGTGCTTCATTTTCTATTTGTATTTGCCTTTGCTTTCAGAAACTTGACTGAAGGGAGCAAGAATTTATTCAGTCTCACAATTCCTGAGTATAGTCCATCATGGCATCAGGAGCATGATGGTGCTGGTTATATTGTATCTGCAGTCAGGCAGCAGGAAGTGATGAATACTGGTACCAAGTTAGATTTCTTTTTTTATGTGGTCTAGGACACCAGCCCAAGCAAAGTTAATGCAAATGTAACAAAATTTAAGTTATGTAAATTATATAATCTTTAATGTAAATAGAAAACTTACACAGACATTTCTAGAGATTTCTCTCATAGATAATACTGTCAAATTGACAATACATAATAATCGATACGGATATCACATAAGGACGTTTTTTCAATTAGAATAAACTGAATTTTGAAACATACAGAAATAAATTTTAAAACCAATTTAGGAAATTCAACCATTTTTGATCCAATATTTGGATACCCTTTTCTTCCATTTCCACGTGGTACTTTCATTGTACAAATGCTGAAAGCTTTGCCTCTGCCTCCAATGTTTTTGATGTTGCTTTTGCCTTTTCAATTTTAGCAATTGCTTAATGCTTGGACCATTTTTAATATATTTAAGATTTTGTTTCATTCTGTTATCCAAAATTGACACTTCAACTAAAACAATATTTTTTCATTTAAGTTATTGTATTTAAATGTCGGCATTTTCTACTTTATTGTTCATAATCTTCTCCCCCCTGCTTTTGCTTCAACTTGCTAGTTGATTTTCAGCATGTTACCCTTTAGAAACCTCAACAGGTTTTCTTTCTGTTCTTTAAATATATTTATGATGGCTGTTTCAAGGCAATTAGTAAATGTGCTAGGCAGGTGCAGTTCACTCCTGCTGACTGTTATTTGTCTCTAGCGGAGGTTACTCTCTCCTTTATCTTTTCTATTTTTTATTATTTTGGGTAGAAACATGGCATTTTTCTGTAATATATTGTAGTACCTCTGTTTCCTGTTGTATTTGTTGACAGAAATTTTATTCATTAGTATTTGTTATGGTTTTGCTTTTAGAAACTTGCCTGGGGTACTGAATAAGTTATATTTTGTACTTGTTTAGACCTTGAAAAACAATCTTAACTCATTTTCCCTTTGCATATTTTTTTGGAAATGATTATTAAAAGCATAAAGAATGATGTTTTGATACATATATCACATATACTACATGTATTTACAAGGATATATTTGCTGACTTAAATATATACAGTTATATAAATATTAAATATATTTATATAATATATTATATGCAGATATTAAATGCATATAATGCTTTAAATAATCAAGACATTTAACAAATAATCTATCTTTGTTTTCATTTTTTGTGGTAACAACATCAAAGATATGCTCTCTAAAACTGTACAGTGTGCAATACTGTATCAAGTGTATTTTTATGATGTACTTTGTTCAGATCCCTAGACTTTTCCAATCTGTTCTTCTGGGTTTCTCAGTGTATGTGTGGTTTGTCAGCCAACTAGGAATGTGCAGAAGCTAATATCAGTGCTTCTGTGTATCTAATTTGAAGAATGACCTCCTTAATTTTCGGTCTTGTCTGTTGTTCACCTGGAATCATTTCAACATATCTAGGATAACGAGACCTTGGGCCTTTCCTCTCTGTCCTTAAATGAGTCTGTCACTTTGAAGCCTGCAAAGCCTTCACTTTTCTGTCTTCTTCTTCCCTCCTCTGGACCTTTGCAATTTGAGTTCACCACTACTGGCTGCAAAGGTGCTGTTGTCCTGTCAGGCTCAAATCAGTAAACCGACAGCTTTGACAGCTGAGTGGACAGTGTGTGGATGGCAATAACTCAAGAAAAGAAGTCTGCAGACTCACAGAGTAGTCTCAGCACAATTCTTTCCCAGTGGTTCTAAAACAAGAACACCTTTTGTTTATTTCATTCCCTGGGTCTCAAAGAAGATTTTAAAGTTTTATTTGTCTACCTTATATCCTTCTTTTCTGCTGAGGAAAATATTCTTATTTCAGTTTGGTATAATCTAAGGCCTACTTCTTGTGAATCTATTTTGAGTTATAGCCTCTATTTCATAAATATTAAGTTGATCAATTGCTATTTCATGTGAGCTCTAGTTATTTTTCTGGCTTTAAAGACTGTTCACTTATCTAGGTATCTAAATCATTCCTGTAAAGTTCTTTATAATACTTCCTATTTCTATTTTTATTTAACCATGCTTATTATTTTAAAGACTTTAGTGTGATGTAGAAGACATAATATAAATGTGACATATGTAAGTACATTTTTTGATAGATTTTGGCATTTGTATACTTTAGCATTTTTCCAACAATGTATCCAGTCCCTTGAGAATACTGCCCTGTTGCTGTTACTAGGTCTTATAATCTCCAAATAGCTTCTTGTTTATAAAGCCTGTCTATGTGGCTTCTTTTAAAGAGTAGAATTATCTTTAGATTTACCCATTTCACTCTTCTTATGAATAGTTAATTCCTCTATAATGCAAGTAATATTTTGTATGGATTTAGTGGAGTGGGATTCTACTCATTAGTTGATAAATATTTGACTTTTTCAGGGTTGATCATTACAAATATAGCTGCTGTAAATATTTGTACTTAATTCCTTGAATGTACATTTGCTTTCATTTGTGTTTGTAAGGATTTATGCTATATCTTATGAAAATGCCTGGCAAGCACAGACGGGGATGCTTATACTCATCTATAGGATGGAACACAGAGCCCCCAGTGGAGGAGCTAGAGAAATTACCCAAGGAGCTGAAGGGGTCTACAACCCTTTAGGTGGAACAACAATATGAACTAAACAGTACCCCCAAAGCTCATGTCTCTAGATGCATATGTAGCAGAAGATGGCCTAGTCGGCCATCACTGGGAAGGGAGGCCCCTTGGTCTTGCAAACTTTATATGCCCCAGTACAGGGGAATGCCAGGGCCAGGAAGTAGAAGTGGGAGGGTGGGGGATCAGGGTGGGGGGAGGGCATAGGGAACTTTTGAGATAGCATTTGAAATGTAAATAAAGAAAATATCTAATAAAAATTTTGTTTTATATTTTGAAATTATTATTAAATCATAAACCATAGCATTACTCATCTTTGCTCTCTTGCAAATGCATAATCACCTTTTTTAGTTTTTGAAGAATGATGAGAGTTACATACAAGGAACATTATAGTGAAAATTTTACCAACTGTCCTTTCTCTCTCTCTCTCTCTCTCTCTGTATATGTGTGTGTGTGTGTGTGTGTGTGTGTGTGTATGTGTGTGTGTGTGTGTGTGTGTGTGTGTGTGTGATTGGCTGAATTTTATACATTTGTGTGGACTTTTGGTAAGACAAGGATGTTTTATTCTCTCTCATCCTTACCATTTTTATATACCAGGTTTTACTTTGGGAAATGAAGAATATGATAAATTCTCAATCCAAATATTTTAAAGGGGTATATGAGGTGAAATTGTTAAAAAAATATAAAATAGAAAAGAGTATGGAAAAACCTGTGAGTGTACCCTAACAAGTAACACAGACTTCAGAGAAAGAAAACAACCCTTCTTGTCGCCAAACTCAAGGGAGCCCTGCGGTAGAAGAAATATCATTAATTTCTTAGGATCTGGACATTGAACTATAGGACAAAGCTATTATCTCATTCGAAATAGGAATCTTGAAACATAAGCAGTATTGAGAAAATAAATCTTTGTCTCCAAGAGAGTTTCATTCATCTACTTTTGTCAGATACACAAATTGAAATACTGGTGAAGCCTGGAAGAAGATATACTGAAATAAATTTCTGAAACAGTAATAAATGAATTTGCCTTTATTTAGGAGTCAGTCAGGAAGACAGGGAAAGGTTTCAGCCAAAAAATGTTTCATTCACATTTTGCTTTATATTGATTTATAAGTGTTTATATTTTATATGTGTTTTATATATATACACACACACACACACACACACACACACACACACACACACACATATATATATATATATATATATATATATATATATATGTATATACATATATATATATAATTCACATTAAATTTAATGGCAAATAGTTTCAAAAAGCTTTTCTATTTTTATATTGTTCTATTTATTTTCTGCCATTTACTCAATTCTTCTTGACCTTGACACCGGTGTGAAGTAATTTGGGCACAATTCAAAAATATAATAATTATGAGATAATTTTCAAAACAGCAAAATAACAATATATTGAAACTCAGTACTTTATTCTTATATGGATTAGGTTTTAAACGATCTTTATTTAGTTACATTTATCTATCTTACATTTATCTTACATTTATTTTAGCTAAGAAATGAGAAAAAATAATGACAGTTTAGTTTGTTAGATGTTTCTCCAAACACTACCTTTTTTTTTCCTTTCTTGATATTCTTCTTTTAATTAGATATTTTTTACTTACATTTCAAATGTTATCCCCTTTCTTAGTTTCCTCTCCAAAAATCCCCTATCCCTTCCCCCCTCCCCCTGCTCCACAACCAACCCATTCATGCTTCCTAGCCCTGGCATTCCCCTGTACTGGGGCATAGAACTTTCACAAGACCAAGGGCCTCTCCTCCCATTGATGACCAACTAAGCCATCCTCTGCTACATATGCAGCTAGAGACATGAGTCCCACCATGTGTTTTCTTTGATTGGTGGTTTAGTCCCAGGGAACCCTGGTGGTACTGGTTATTTCATATTGTTGGTCCTTCTATAGGGCTGCAAACCCCTTCAGCTCCTTCATTGGGGACCCTGTGCTCCATTCAATGGATGACTGTGAGCATCCACTTCTGTATTTGCCAGGCACTGGCAGAGCCTTTCAGAAGACAGCCTTTCAGGTTTATGTCAGCAAAATCTTGTTGGCATCTGCAATAGTGTCTGCATTTGATGGCTGATTATGGGATGGATCCCCAGGTGGGGCAGTCTCTGTATCGTCATTCCTTCAGTCTCTGCTCCACACTTTGTCTCTGTAACTCCTTCCGTGAGTATCTTGTTCCTCCTTTAAGAAGGATGGAAGTATCCACACTTTGGACTTCTGTCTTCTTGAGTTTCATGTGTTTTGCAAATTGTATCTTGGGTATTCTGAGCTGCTGGGCTAATATCCACTTATCACTAAGTGCATATCAAGTGTGTAATGACTTTAGTTTGTTAGATGTTTCTCCAAACACTACTTATTCAGCAATCAGTTTTCATGAAAGGTGTTGTATGTATCATTATAAAATTTCAAAACTTAAATTATGAAAATCTAAATACTATAAATTAGAGGGGCAATATTGTTAGTTTGAATTATTTAAAGTTATTGAAGTAACATTTTTTCTTTTTAGTACTTGTGTTCATATTAAATATTTTTGATTGAATATATTTTTACATAATATTAAAGCAATATAAAATTTCATATAAAATTTCTCTCTCTCTCTCTCTCTCTCTCTCTCTCTCTCTCTCTCAACAAGGTTTCCCTGTGTAGCCCTGGCTTTCCTGGAATTCTGTAAACCAGGCTGTCTTCAAACTCAGAAATCTACCTGGATCTGCCTCCCAAATGCTGGGATTAAAGGCATGTACCACTACTGCCTGGCTTATAGAATGTCCTGCTCTTTTTCTTTTTCTTTTTCTTTTTTTTGAAGATTTTTTTTTATTTTATGTATGTGAGTAAACTGTAGCTGTCTTCAGACACACCAGAAGAGGGTATCAGATCCCATTACAGATGGTTTTGAGCCACTATGTGGTTGCTGGGAATTGAACTCAGGACCTCTGGAAGACCAGTCAGTGCTCTTAACTGCTGAGCCATCTCTCTAGCCCTCTCTTTCTTATTTTAATAAAACCTCTATTCTATAGCCATTTTAACTTTCAAAATGTCCTTAAAGCTTTCTCCATATTCTATGGGCAGAATCTTTCTGCCCTCTACTTTTCATTCACACCCTCTGGGTACTTTGAGTATGCTCCCTTACAATTATTGTTTTAGACTCTCTTCCCTTCACTTAACTGTGAACTCTTCAGAATCTTGGAAGAGTTATTATACTCTCTCAGTTTTTCTTGAGCTTAACATAGCATCTGGCATTTAAAAGGAAATGAATAAATTATGAGAAATGTAAATGAAACAAATCATCAAATTCATGCTTTGAATTTTCAGATGATGTGACTAAACCTGAAGAAAAACTGAGGAGACTATCACTTGGGTTTCATGTAGCACAGAAGATTCTGTCTTACTTTTAACTAATCTCTAGGGTCAAATCCTCCTAGCACCAAAAAAGGTGGTACAGAGGTTAAGTAAAGCCTTGGACACATAAATTCCAGCTGCTTATCTCCCCAGAAACCTAAAAGTCTCAGAGATATCAATGGCCTCAATTCTCAGCTATTCAATATCAAGAAGTTATATTGCCAATTTTTACACCAATCAATTTAGTTAGCATTTGTAAGGTTCAAGATACTGCCATTTGCATGGTGAGAATCAATCATGTGTCCTCTGAATAAACAACATGTACACTTAACTTCTGAGCCACCTCTCAATCCCTGAATTTTATGTTTTAAAGAATTCTACAGAGATAACTGAGGTGGTGATGATAGGGGTTCTGGACTTTGAGGTACAATGCTTGCTGAAACTGGCCTTAGATTGATGACAATTACAAATATTCCAACTTGATATTTTGTGTAAGGAAAATATAGGTTTGGGGATATTGCTTTAGGCCTGAACTCCTAAATTAGACCTTAAGATGAAGGTTTATATAAGAAATAATTTATGAGAGAACATTCCCTAAATAAATCAGTAGGAGACTAGAGAATTGTGATTAGAAATATAAGATGGGGGAAATGTCTGTATTATCAGAGATCAATTGGCTGTTACTATGAGTAGTTAGAGATACGGGGATCACATCTGAAGAGCACTCCAACCATGACTGAGGGAGAAGGGGCACTGAAATGCTCTCTTGCCATAAAATCAGGCCTACGTAAGAATAAAAATTCTGGATGCTTCTTGTCCTTTCAGTGGCACTCAAGGGATCTAGAAGCATGAAAATATTTTTTGAACAAAGAATGCACTCATATAAGAACTAATTTGTGGAAATTAAAGCTAGGAGCTCATGTGCATTTGAATGGCAATGAGGTTCAAAGAGGGAGAAACAGGATAAAGACTCATGTGATAATACCAATTTATATACAGTTTCACAAGACACACTGAATGTCTGTGATTAACCAAAATCTATAAATATAATTTTAAAATTCTAGAAATAAGGTATTAAATGTTAAAAATGTATTCCTCCTTCCCCTATCCTTCATCCAACCCTTCTAATACACCCTTCCCAGTCTCCTTCAAGTTCATGGTTTTTATTTTCACAATCCTTCTCCCATACTTCCTTTTTCTCTGAGTAGGTGGTGAGCCCCAGCCTATCCTCAGCCCACTTTAGCACTTCAAGTTTATGTGAACCTACACTCTTCCTCTCCCACTGAGGCTAGAAAAGGCAGCCCAGATAGTAGAACATATCCCATGTATGGGCAACAACTTTTGGGATAGACCCTGATCTCATTGTACAGGACCCACATGAAAGCCAATCAGCATATTACTACATATGAGCCCGGAGACCTAGGTCCAGCCTGTGTATGTTCTTGGTTGGTGGTTCAGTCCCTGAGAACGCCAAGAGTACAGGTTAGTTGATTTTGTGGGTCTTCCTGTGGAGTTCCTATTCCCTTCAGGGCCTGCAATCCTTCTTCTTATTCTTCCATAGGAATCCCTAAGCTCCATCCACTGTTTGGCTGATGGTATCTACATCTGTCTGAATCAGCTGCTAGGTGGATGCTCTCAGGGCACCTGTCTGCAAACATAACAGAGAATCCTTAATAGTGTCACAGGCTGGTGCTTGCTCATGGAATAGGTCTCAAGTTGGGCTGATTTTTTATTATTGGATGGCCATTCCCTCAGTCTCTGCTCCATCTTTGTCTCTTCATTTCTTGTATCCAGGACAAATTTTGGGTTGAAAGTTTTGTGAGTGTGTTGACATATTTATTGTTCCACTCAGGTTCCTGTCTGGCTATAGGAGGTAGCCGCTTCAGGTTCCATTCCCCAATGCAGTAAGTCACAACTAAGGTCACCCCTATTGTTTCTTGGGCAAACCTCCCTTAACCCTGATCTCAGTCTTGTCTTAGAGATACCCACCACCTCCTCACCTCCATAAGTTGCAGATTTCCATTCATTTTCATGGCCATCTAGCCATCTCCTGTGCTTTTCCACACCTGGTCCTGAACCCTGCACCCCTCTACCCATTCCCCTCTCATATTTCTAAATTTAACCTGCATGTGTGTGTATATATATGTGTGTGTGTGTGTGTGTGTGTGTGTGTGTGTGTGTGTGTATTATAGGTTTGTAGGCAAATAGTTAATAGTATGACTCCTTATGACTTTTTCAGACATCTTTATTGTTAGCTTATCTACCTCCCTTTGTTTTTATGTCAATTCCCCTCCCTGAATAGCTCCCTTTTTCTCCTTTCCTCATCAGATAATTTATATCCTATTAGTCCCCTTTCTCATCCTGCTCCAACCCCCTGGGTATTTGAATCATCCCTTGATCAGTATATCCATGGTATATATGCTACTCACCCATTGGTCATTTAGTTAAGGAACAACATCAAAATACTTTCTTCCCCTTGGAGGACTTTAGAGAATGATTGAGCCAAAATTGTCATCTTTTTCTCCCCCTATGTATTCTGTTCTTCTGTAGTTTGGAGACTATGTCCTATATGTTTTCTGTTTGTTGTATCTGTTTCATATGTCTATCTTTGCAGGGTCCTTTAAAAAGTACATTCTTTGCTCTGTCTCTATTGAACAGCACAGAAACCATGGTGTGGGAAAGGAATGAGGAATGTATTTTATGAAAATCTCCAGCAAAGATTTTCAACAGAAGTTACTGTACTGACCCAGAGCAGTATTCAAAACCACACACAGATGTTATCAATCTATACCCACACATTTCTTTCAACATTTGTGGGATATTTGTTGTTTAATTTGACAAGGCAGTCAGATAATCATAACTACAATTGAAATAATTAGTATGAATGCCAATATTTATCATGGATTTTTATGCACATTAACTCTTCAAACCTTGCCACTTTATTTTTTTCTTTTATTAGATATTTTCTTATTTTACATTTTAAATGCTATCCTGAAATTTCCCAATATCCTCCCCCTCCACCCTTCTCCCCTACCCACCCACTCCCACTTCTTGGCCCAGGCATTCCCCTGTATTGGGGCATATAAAGTTTGCAATACCAAGGGGCCTCTTTTCCCAATGATGGCCAACTAGGCCATCTTCTGCTACATATGCAGCTAGAGACACGAGCTCTGGGAGTCTGGTTAGTTAATGCTGTTGTTTCTCTTATAGGGTTGCAGGCCCCTTCAGCTCCTGGAGTACTTTCTCTAGCTTCTCCTTTGGGGGTCCTGTGTTCCATCATATAAATGACTGTGAGCATCCACTTCTGTATTTGCCAGGCACTGGCATAGCCTCAATATGAGACAGTTATATCAGGGTCCCTTCAGCAAACTCTTGCTGTCATATGCAATAGTGTCTGGGTTTGGTGACTGATTATGGTATGGATCCCCTGGTGGGGTAGTCGCTGGATAGCTGGATAGTCCATTCTTTCGTTTTAACTCCAAACTTTGTCTCTGTAGCTCCTTTCATGTTTTTTTTTTTTTTTTTTTTTTTTTTTTTTTTTTTTTTTTTTTTTTTTTTTTTTTTTTTTTTTTTTTTTTTTTTTTTTTTTTTTTTTTTTTTTTTTTTTTTTTTTTTTTTTTTTTTTTTCCTCTATAGGAGGAATGAAGTATCCACATGCTGGTCTTCCTTCTTCTTGATTTTCTTGTGTTTTGCAAATTGTATCTTGGATATTCTAACATTCTATGCTAATATCCACTTATCATATGTAGTGACTTCTTTTGTGATTGGGTTACCTCACTAAAGATGATGTCCTCCAAATACATCTATTTGCCCAAAAATTTCATAAATGTATTGTTTTTAATAGCAGAGTAGTACTCCATTGTGTAAATGTACCATATTTTCTGTATCCATTCTTCTGTTGAGGGACATCTGGGTTCTTTCCAGCTTCTTGTTATTACAAATAAGGCTGCTATGAACATAGTGGAACATGTGTCCTTATTACCAGTTAGAACATCATTTGAGTATATGCCCAGGAGAAGTATTGCTGGATATTCCAGTAGTATTATGTCCAATTTTTTGAGGAGCCTCCAGACTGACTTCTAGAGTGGTTGTACCAGCTTGCAATCCCACCAGCAATGGAGGAGTGTTCCTCTTTCTCCACATCCTTGTCAGCATCTGCTGTTACCTGAATTTTTGATCTTAGCCATTCTGACTGGAGTGAGGTGAAATCTTAAAGTTGTTTTGATTTGCATTTCCCTGATGATTAAGGATGTTGAATATTTTTTAAGGTACTTCTCAGCCCTTCGGTATTCCTCACTTGAGAATACTTTGTTTAGCCCTGTACCCCATTTTTAATGGGGTCATTTGAATTTCTGGAGTCCAGCTTCTTGAGCTCTTTGTATATATTGGATATTAGTCCCCTATCAGATTTAGGATTGGTAAAAATTCTTTCCCAATCTGTTGGTGGCCTTTTTGTCTTATTGACAGTGTCTTTTGTCTTACAGAAGGTTTGCAGTTTCATGAGGTCCCATTTGTCAATTCTTGATCTTACAGCAGAAGCCATTGCTGTTCTGTTTAGGAATTTTTCCCCAGTGCCAATATCTTCGAGGTTTTTTTCCCCTCTTTCTCCTCTATAAATTTCAGTGTCTCTGATTTTATGTGGAGTTCTTTGATCCACTTAGACTTGAGCTTTGTACAAGGAGATAAGAATGGATCAATTCGCATTGTTCTACATGATAATCGCCAATTGAGCAGGAAACATTTGTTGAATATGCTGTGTTTTTTCCAATGAGTAGTTTTAGCTCCCTTGTCAAAGATCAAGTGACCATTGGTGTGTGGATTCATTTCTGGATCTTCAATTCTATTCCATTGATCTACTTGTCTGTCGCTTTACCAGTAGCATGCAGTTTTTTGTTTGTTTGTTTGTTTGTTTGTTTTTATCATAATTACTCTGTAGTACAGCTTGAGGTCAGGGATGGTGAGTCCACCACAGGTTCTTTTATTGCTTAGAATAATTTTTGCTATCCTAGGCTTTTTAATTATTACAGATGAATTTGCAAATTGCCCTTTCCAACTCAGTGAAGAATTGAGTTGGAATTTTGATGGGGATTGCATTGAATCAGTAGATTGCTTTCGGTAGGATAGCCATTTTGATTATATTAATCCTGCCAATCCATGAGTGCCACAGGCCCTCTGGATCCCCTGCCTGCGTGGGTCAAGTTCTCTTGAGGAAGTGGGCAAAGATTCGGCTAGTGACAAACAGACACGACACACAAGGGAGTGTGTAATATCTGAGTGTAATGTGTCAAATTGAGCATCAGACTTTTATACATAGGAAAGTTAGGTGACATACTGGCAGGATACAATGAGGTTACTAAAGGTTACTAGATTCTTAAAACAAAGGAATGCAGACACAGAAAGGACCGTCAGGAACCAACTGGGATAAAATTCAATGTTAAACAACTGGGATCAAAACCAGCTTCACCTAAGGTCCATTTAATCTTAGAAGCCCTAGTTCCTATTGTAGACTATTGTATAGTCCACATTCCCTTTAAACAATTGTAAATACTTGTATCTGGGTATAACCCAGTTAGCTATAGTATCTAGTCAGGTTCCTCCTCAAACCGCAAACTTCCTTATTCCTAGATAGTGCTGAATTCCTTAGTAGGGCAGTGACTTAGCTATTCATGCTCAAGGTTGGATCAAGGACTGCCTAGAATCTAACTTGGCTATATTAAAATATGAATCTTTAGGAACACTTATAATGAAGCAATATTAGGGGAAAGCACACAGATCTGTTTACCAACTAATGCAAGGACGTTGGAGGATTCTTTATACAGGATGCCACAATTCCAGGAGACTAAGTTTCCTTGAACTTCTTGCCTCGGGACCATGCCCAGACTTGTCAGCCTGTCAATAGGGTTGCTACTGAGTGGATGTAGCACATGAGTATGGGAGATCTTTCCATCTTCTGAGAACTTCTTCAATTTCTTTCTTCAGAGACTTGAAGTTCTTGTCATACAAATCTTTCACTTCCTTAGTTAGAGTCATACCAAGGTATTTTATATTATTTGTGACTATTGTGAAGGGTGTTGTTTCCCTAATTTCTTTCTCAGCCCGTTTATCCTTTGTGTAGAGAAAGGCTACTGATTTGTTTGAATTAGTTTTATATCCAGCTACTGTGCTGATGCTGTTTATCAGGTTTAGGAGTTCTATGGTAGAATTTTAAGGGTCACTTACATATACTATTATATCATCTGCAAGTAGTGATATTTTGACTTCTTCTGTTCCAATTTGTATCCAGTTGATCTCCTTTTGTTGTCAAATTGTTCTGGCTAGGAGTTCAAGTACTATACTGAATAGGTAGGGAGAAAGTGGGCAACCTTGTCTAGTCCCTGATTTTAGTGACATTGCTTCCAGCTTCTCTCCATTCAGTTTGATGTTGGCTACTGGTTTGCTGTGGATTACTTTTATTATGTTTAGAAATGGGCCTTGAATTCCTGATCTTTCCATGACTTTTATCATGAAGGGGTGTTGGATTTTGTCAAATGCTTTCTCAGCATCTAACAAGATGATCATGTGATTTTTTTTCTTTGAGTTTGTTTATATTGTGGATTATGTTGATGGATTTCCATATATTAAACGATCCCTGCATCCCTGGGATGAAACCTACTTGTTCATCATGGATGATCATTTTGATGTGTTCTTGGATTTGGTTTGCAAGGATTTTATTGAGTATTTTTGCATGGATATTCACAAGGGAAATTGGTCTGAAGTTCTCTTTCTTTATTGGATCTTTGTGTGGTTTAGGTATCAGAGTAACTGTGACTTCATAGAATGAATTGGGTAGAGTCCTTTCAGTTTCTATTTTGTGGAATAGTTTGAGGAGTGTTGGAATTAGGTCCTCTTTGAAGGTCTGATAGAACTCTGCACTAAATCCATCTGGTCCTGGGCTTTTTTTTGGTTGGGAGACTATTAATGACTGCTTATATTTCTACAGGGGAAATGGGAATGTTAAGATTGTTAATATGATCCTGATTTAAGTTTGGTACCTGGTATCTGTGTAGGAAGTTTTCCATTTCTTCCAGGTTTTCAAGTTTTGTTGAGTATAGTCTTTATTAGTAGGATCTGATGATGTTTTGTATTTCCTCAGGATCTGTTGTTATGTCTCCTTTTTCATTTCTGACTTTGTTAATTAGGATACTGTCCTTGTGCCCTCTAGTTTGTCTGGATAAGGGTTTCCCTATCTTGTTGATTTTCTCAAAGAACCAGCTCTTGGTTTGGTTGATTCTTTGAATATTTCTTTTTGTTTCTACTTGGTTGATTTCAGCCCTGAGTTTGATTATTTCCTGCCATCTACTCCTCTTGGGTGAATTTGCTTCCTTTAGTTCTAGAGCTTCTAGGCGTGCTGTTAGATGGCTAATGTATGCTCTCTCTAGTTTCTTTTTGGAGGCACCCTGGGCTATGAGTTTTCCTCTTAGGACTGCCTTCATTGTTCCCCCATAAGTTTGGGTATGTTGTGGCTTCATTTTCATTAAACTGTAAAATGTCTTTAATTTCTTTCTTTATTTCATCCCTGACCAAGGATTCATTGAGTAGAGTGTTGTTCAGTTTCCTCATGGATGTTGGCTTCCTATTATTTATGCTGTTATGGAAGATCAATCAGCCTAAGTCTGTGGTGATATCATAGAATGCATGGGATAATTTCAATATTTTGTATCTGTTGAGGCCTGCTTTGTGACCAATTATATGGTCAATTTTGGAGGGGGTACTATGAGGTGCTGAGAAGAAGGTATATCTTTTTGTTTTAGAATAAAATGTTCTGTAGATATCTGTTAAATCCATTTGTTTCATAACTTCTGTTAGTGTCCATGTGTCTCTGTTTAGTTTCTGTTTCCAGGATCTGTCCATTGGTGATAGTGGGGTGTTGAACTCTCCCACTATTATTGTGTGAAGTGCAATGTGTGCTTTGAGCTTTACTAAAGTTTCTTTAATGTATGTGGATGCTCCTGTATTTGGGGCATAGATGTTTTGTATTGAGAGTTCATCTTGGTATATTTTACCTTTGATGAATATGAAGTGCCCCTACTTGTCTTTTTTGATAACTTTGGGTTGGAAATCAATTTTATTTGATATTAGAATGGCTTCTCCAGCTTGTTTCTTTGGGCCATTTGCTTGGAAAACTGTTTTCTAGCCTTTTACTCTGAGGTAGTGTCTGCCTTTATCCTTGAGATGGGTTTCTTGTAAACAGCAAAATGTTGGGTCCTGTTTGTGTAGCCAGTCTCTTAGTCTATGTCTTTTTATTGGGAAATTGAGTCCATTGATGTTAAGAGAAATCAAAGAAAAGTATTTGTTGCTTCCTGTCATTTTTGTTGTTAAGGTTGGGAATCTGTCCTTGTAGCTGTCTTTTTTTCGTCTTGTCAAAGGATTACTTTCTTATTTTTTTCTAGGGTGTAGTTTCCATCTTTGAGTTGGTGTTTTCCCTTTATTATCCTTTGAAGGGCTGGATTCGTGGAAAGATATTGTGTGAATTTGGTTTTGTCATGGAATACTTTGGTTTCTCCATCTATGGTAATTGAGAGTTTTGCTGGATATAGTAGCCTGGGCTGGCATCTGTGTTCTCTTATGGTCTGTATAACATCTCTCCAGAATCTTCTGGCTTTCATAGTCTCTGGTGAGAAATCTGCAGTAATTCTAATAGGCCTGCCTTTGTATGTTACTTGACCGTTTTCCCTTACTGCTTTTAATATTCTGTCTTTATGTAGTACATTTTTTGTTCTTATTATTATGTGTCTGGAGGAATTTCTTTTCTGATCCAGTCTATTTGGATTTCTGTAGGCTTCTTGTATGTTCATGGGCATCTCTTTCTTTAGGTTTGGGAAGTTTTCTTCTACAATTTTGTTGAAGATATTTGCTGGCCCTTTAAGTTGAAATTCGTCTTTCTCATCTACTCCTATTATCTGTAGGTTTGGTCTTCTCTTTGTGTCCTGGATTTCTTGGATGTTTTGAGTTAGGATCTTTTGTGTTTTGCATTTTCTTTCATTGTTGTTCCCTCTGCAATCTCTGTACCTGAGATTGTCTCTTCCATCTCTTGTATTCTGTTGCTGATGCTTACATCTATGGTTCCTGATTTCTTTCCTAGGGTTTCTATCTCCAGAGTTGTCTTTCTTTGGGTTTTCATCATTCTTTCTACTTCCATTTTTAGATCTTGGATAGTTTTGTTCAATTCCATCACCTGTTTGTTTGTGTTTTCCTGTAATTCTTTAAGGGATTTTTGTATTTCTTCTGCCTGATTAGCGGTTTTTGCCTGTAGTTCTTTAAGGGCTTCTACCTGTTTAGCAGTGTTCTCCTGTGATTCCTTGAGGGATTTTTGTGTTTCCTTTTTACAGGCATCTCCTTGTTTGGTAGTATTCTCCTGTAATTTCTTGAGTGATTTTTGTGTTTCCTCTTTATGGGCATCTCCTTGTTTGGTAGTATTCTCCTGTAATTCCTTGAGGGATTTTTGTACTTCCTCTGCAATGGATTCTATCTGTTTAGCAGAGTTCTTCTGCATTTCTTTAAGAGAGTTATTAATGTCCTTCTTAAAATCTTCTACCATCATTATGAGATATGACTTTAAATCTGTGTCTTGCTTTTTGGGTGTGTTGGGAAATCCAGGACTCGTTGTGGTGGGAGTACTGGGTTCTGATGATGCCCAGTGTTCTTGGTTTCTGTTAGTAAGATTCTTACGTTTGCCTTTTGCCATCTGGAAATCTCTGTTGTTACTGTTCAAGCTGTCTCTGGTTGGAGCTTGATCCTCCTGAGATTCTGTTAGACTCCGTCAGCACTCCTGGGAGTCCAACTCTCACCTGAGTTCCAGTGTTCAGAGCACTCTCTTCAGGCAAGCTCTTCTCTTGTAGATCAAGTATCCAGCAGTCTGGAGCTTTGATACACCTCCTGAGTTCTGGGGTCCAGAACCCTTCCTGAAGGCCAACTCTCCTCTGGTAAGGAATGTGCCCAGGGGTCTGGGTCTCAGCTCTGCCTTGTGGCAGTGAAGCTGAGGTGATCCCGAGGTCCTGTGGCTTGGAGAGCACTCTGAAGCCCCCAGCAGCCTCTGCTAGGCTCAGAAGGAAGATGGAGGGGGTGGCCTGGGCCGTGATCCAGAGGTGATCCTTAGATTCTGTGGCATGGAGAGCACTCCGCAGCCTTCAGCAGCCTCAGCTGGGCTCAGAAGGAAGATGGCAGGGGTGGCCCAATGCTCAACTGGTCACTGTTTCAGCAGTAATTCTTACCTATTTATCATGTCACTCCTGCTGGTATAGTGCTGCCTTTGCATTGGATCATTTTCAATCAAGTTATCTTTAGGGAGTGTGAACATAGCATACCTTTTTTTGATATGGTCTTCCTGTTATTTTCCCTGTAGTCTAGTGGTAAGCACATCAGAATGAAAATACTAGCACTTGAATCTCATCTCTACAACTTAGTTTAAAGATACTTAATTTCTTTTCTTCTTAATTATGTTTTAAATGTGCATAATTATAAATACTTTGTAGGGATGCTTTGAGATTAACAAATATGAAGTGCTTAAAGTTATATCTAATATTGGTAAGTGCTCAAAGGTATTTGCAATATCTAGCTCAGCTATCATCTCCACATCTCTTAAATGTTTGAAAATAGTAATTTAACCATTTTAACCTTTATTTAGCTGTAGTGTTTTCATGTGCTGTTATTAAGCTTGTTCATTTTCTGTCTCTTCACCATCATACTTCCCCAGCATTACTTTCATGAACTCATAGTTCTTGTCTGTTCTAATCAATGTTGCATCTCCAGAGTGTAAAATTGTGCATGGAATATTACATGTATTCTAGATGTTATAGATGAACTCAGTCATAAAAGTGACAAAATGAATCATTAGTATTTTTGAAAGACAGATGAGTTCTTTAATGGTATAACTATATTATATACAATCCCACTAAACTCCTTTAATATGCATCTTAATTACTTTCAATGAATTGCTTATGTTCATTTACCTATTTTACTGAAGAATTTGAAATTACAAGTAAAAGCTCAGATAAACTTAAAACAAATGTTTAACAAGTAAACAGAAAAGCAAAATTAAGCCAACATAAACTTGAAAGTCACATTTGGCTTTTAATGCAGACAATGAGGGGAAAAGTTAATTTGCCTTGTGATGCTAGGAGGTTTGTATTTATAATGCCATTCATCTACCACAAGCTCCCCCCCCTTTATGCCTCTTTTACAGTGAGTATACTGACTCTAAGGGGGGAAAGTTTATTTTAAAACTCCAAGTGATAAAAATCAAGCATAGCAATGTGTTAGAGGAATACATTTCAACTACAGAAACTATACTATGAATGCTTTTATAGGAAAGATTTTCACCAGCACATTGAATACTGTCCTTGATCATAGCTTTAAGAATATTCTGAGAAATTCTTCAAATGACTGTTTCTGATATATCAGTCCATGAGAAAAAAACCCAAACGAAGTGTTATAAATAACACAATGAAAGTGCTTCTAAAGGGTTTGTGATTGTATGATTTCACTTAAGAACACAGGTTGCTGAATTTCAACTAATGAAGATCACCTTAATCCTGGATTGAGTCTTCCAACATCAATAAACTTTCTTGCTATTGAAACTGTAACAATCCACTATAGACCATCAAAATAGAAATGTGCAAATGGAAAAATGAAAAATGCAAATAACTAATATTTCTACTTTGAATGATTTTTGTTTCATGTTAGAGATTTTATTTTCTATCTGCATTTTCCTGTATGGGTGTGTTTGTATGTTTACATGTACTAAAAGATTATACAAAGATTTCTATTTATAGCAGAGCATAAAGCTAAAACATTGGCCTACTCTCCTGGATGGAAATAACTAAAATTTTTGTTAAATGTTTCTTAATTCATTGTAGATTACATGATAAACTCACTGAAAAATTAAGAAAATTTTTCATAGGATAGAGAGGGAGTGACTTTTGAATTCCAGAAAGATAAATGTGCACAAAACTAATTTTGCCCAAGGTCATCTTTCAAATCCTGAAACGTCAAGGTTCATTGTGATGGTTTCTTGGGGTATGAATGACTGACCATAAGTACTACTGCCTGAGGTACTCTTTGGATCAAGGTATTACTGGGGTTGCTGGCTTGTCAGCTATCTTTCTATTGTGTGTGTCTGGACTGTTGCCTCTGTTTTACTCTGTCTTTTATGTCTCTGTATTTGTGTGTTTGTGTGTGTTTGTGTGTGTGTGTGTGTGTGTGTGTGTGTGTGTGTGTGTGTGTGTGCGCGCGCGCGCGCGCGCGCGCGCGCATGTGTATGCGAATCTGTGCCTGTTGCTAGAAAGGTCTTTATTTGCATTTATTGAACAGCACAATAAGCATGGTATGGGAAAAAGTAAAAGGTACTTTTATACAGAAATCTTTAACAATTTTATGAAAGAAGAAATTACTGACCATAGCTAACCCAGAGTAGCACTCAAACAAAACAAAAAAATGTTATTTCCCTTTAGCCACATGTTGCTCCCAATATTTATAGTGTATTGTATTCCTTAACATTTCTCTCAACTTGTTTGCTGCTTTCACAAAATGATTTTTACAGCATGCACATCCGATATTCTAGGTCAGGGACATGACTTAGTACATAATGTAAGATTAAAGCTATGCATTTAGGTTAGGTTGTAAGAGTTGATTGAATTAGGAGAGTTAGGTTCATTGAATACTTTCCTTAAAAGCAGATTAAATTTAAACAGGATGAGTGATTATGGGATGGATCCCCCGGGTGGGGTAGTCTCTGGTTAGTCCAACATTTCATCTTAGCTCCAAACTTTGTCTCTGTAACTCCTTTCATGGGTATTTTGTTCCCTATTAAAAGGAGGAAGGAAGTATCCACATGCTGGTCTTCCCTCTTGATTTTCTTGTGTTTTGCAAATTGTATCTTGAGTATTCTAAGATTCTGTGCTAATATCTGCTTTTCAGTGCGTGCATATCAAGTGACTTCTTTTGTGATTGGGTTACCTCACTAAGGATGATATCCTCCAGATACAGCCATTTGTCCAAGCATTTTATAAATTCATTGTTTTTAATAGCAGAGTGGTACTCCATTGTGTAAATGTACCACATTTGCTGTATCCATTCCTTTGTGGAGGGACATCTGAGTTCTTTCCAGTTTCTGGCTATTATAAATAAGACTTCTATGAACATAGTGGAGCATGTGTTCTTATTGCCAGTTGGAACATATTCTGGGTATATGCCCAGGAGAGGTATTACTGAATCTTCCAGTAGTACTTTGTTCAATTTTCTGAGAAACTGCCAGACTGATTTCCAGAATGGTTGTACAAGCTTGCAATCCCACCAGCAATAGAGGAGTGTTACTCTTTCTCCAAATCCTCTCCAGCATTTGCTGTCACCTGAATTTTTTATCTTAGCCATTCTGACTGGTGTGAGGTGGAATCTCAGGGTTGTTGTTATTTGCATTTCCCTGATGATTAAGTATGTTGAACATTTTTTTCAGATGCTT
Source organism: Mus minutoides (assembly GCA_902729485.2). NCBI lineage: Eukaryota > Metazoa > Chordata > Mammalia > Rodentia > Muridae > Mus > Mus minutoides. The sequence continues at coordinate 389,584 of LR753358.1, read as the reverse complement.
CTCAGCCATTAGGTATTCCTCAGTTGAGAATTCTTTGTTTAGCTTGTTACCCCATTTTTAATGGTGTTATTTGATTTTCTGGAGTTCAGCTTTTTGAGCTCTTTGTATATATTGGATATTAGTCCCCTATCAGATTTAGGATTGGTAAAAATCCTTTCCCCTTTGGTTGGTGGCCTTTTTGTCTTATTGACAGTGTCTTTTACCTTACAGAAGCTTTGCAATTCCATGGGGTCCCATTTGTCAATTTTTGATCTTACAGTACAAGCCATTGCTGTTCTGATTAGGAAATTTTCCCCTGTGCCCATATCTTTGTGGCTTTCCCCACTTTCTCCTCTTTAAATTTTAGTGTCTCTGGTTTTATGTGGAGGTCTTTGATCCACTTAGACTTGAGCAATCACCAAACCCAAACACTATTGCATATGGCAAAAAGATATTACTGACCCTGATATAGCTGTCTCTTGTGAGGCTATGCCAGTGCCTGGCAAATACAGAAGTGGATGCTCACAGTCATCTATAGATTGGAACACAGAGCCCCCAATGGAGGAGCTAGAGAATGTACCCAAGGAGCTGAAGGGGTCTGCAACCCTATATGTGGAACAACAATATGAACTAACCCGTACTCCCAGAGCTTGCGTTCCTAGCTGCATATGTAGCAGAAGATGGCCTAATTGGCCATCATTGGGAAGATAGGTCCCCTGGTCTTGCAAACTTTATATGCCCCAGGACAGGGGAATACCAGGGCCAAGAAGTGGGAGTGGGTGGGTAGGGCAACAGGGTGGGGGAGGTGGAGGGTATAGGAGACTTTCGGGATAACATTTAAAATATAAATAAAGAAAATATCTAATAAAAAGAATTGCAAATGAAGTAAATATCTAATAAAAATTGTTTAAATTGGGGACCCTAAATTTAAAAAAGTATTTCTTTTAATTTTGATATTATTATATAATTATATCATTTACACTTTTCATAACCTCTCTCCAAACCTTCCATATGGTCCTTTTTGCTATTTTTCAAATTCATGGCTTTTATTTTCATTATTTGTTGTTATATACACACATACACACACAAACTACATATGAATTTATATTCATACACACACACACACAGAGAGAGAGACATAAACACATAACCTCCTTAGCATGTATAATGTTAATTGTAGAAATGTTTTCAGGGATGCCTATTTGCTGTTGGATGACCAATTATGTCTCCCTGGAGACCTCCTTCTCCCACTCTTAGCATCACACTTACCTGTAGTTCTTTTTATAGGGTTGAGGCCTTCCCTCTCCACTTTGTCATGACTCCTTCTCCCACTCTTAGCATCACACTTACCTGTAGTTCTTTTTATAGGGTTGAGGCCTTCCCTCTCCACTTTGTCATGACTCCTTCTTCCACTCTTATCATCACAGTCACAGTTACCTGTAGTTCTTTGTATAGGGCTGAGACCTTCCTTCTCCACTTTGTCATGACTATTAGTGTCATCCTTGTTCAGCTCATGATTAGGCACCCATGTGGTAAGACTTTATAGATGTAGCTTCTGACATTCTTAGGAGACACAATATCATAAAAAAACTCCTAGTCTTTTTGTCATTTATAATCTTTCCACTCCCTTTTATACAATGTTTCATGTGCCTTAGGTGCAGTAGTTGTATTATATATTTATCCTTTATGACTGGCCTTCACAATTCTGTATTTTGATTACTTGTGGTTTTCAGTAACTTGCTTCAGTTGTTTCAAAGAGAAATTTCTTTTATCCAGAATGAGGATTACATTTATCTTTTGGTATAAGGACTAATATTTTGAATGCAGTTATGAAACATGCTGGTTTGTTTTGTAAAGTTGCAGTTCTACGCTATTTTCCAGGATCCTGACTTCCTTAGCTTTGAGTAGCTAGGTAAGCTTCCAGTATCAGGCATGATTTTTCTCTTCCTAAGTGAGTCTTAAGGACATTTAGTGATCTTTTGGATAAATAATGTATGCAAGGTAATGTGACCAACTGTGTCCTTAAGGTTATTGAGTCATGGTGGTTATTGTCATGCTTCGCTGGCATCCTAACTGGGTAGGCCTCTTGGTTGTCTCTTTTCTTTGGAAGGTTGCCTAGTGCCTTCTGATACTATGAAAGCTAGTCTTCAGGGAGAAGGATTTTATGTAAGTTTCAACCCAGGGGCCTTTGAACAGAGTTTATAAGGTGCATGTTCTACTCAATAATAGAGATTTTCCTTTCACCTTTAAATATTTGCTCATGAAATTATGCAACTTAAGTCAGATATTTAAGGTACTTATCAATTAATGGTCAATTCTTAGAGTAATTCCGAGACACACACACACACACACACACACACACACAGAGAGAGACAGAGATTTATCTATCTTCCAATCTATCATTTTATATATCTATTAGATTTTTCTTCCACTTCCAGCAACTCCTCTCCTAGACATGTAAATTATTGGCTTTTGTTTGCACATCATCAGTGCTATAAGTTGTATATGGGAATCATGTAAAATGTTAGTGCATCATAAGGCAGTAGGTTTTATCTTGGTCTCCTAAAATTCGATTATGCTAAGGGGCTAAGATTTCTTTCCATTTGCTAGTACTTGTAGGCAGTATTATGTAGCATCTTAATTATTTCGTTTATTTTCATTCTTGTTGAGAAGATACTCTATTTGTATCGCTTAGGCAATAAATCTTAGTCTATTATTAGTGTAATTTCATTTCAAAATTACCAGTGCACTAGTGAGAAAATTTTTGTCATAATCAATATATAACTGGACTCAAATTGAATTAATAGATATTGAAATGTAAAATCCTAAAATAATCTGTGATTTGCATGGTTTGCTTCAGTGACCAAACAGAACTAGTTTGTTTCAGCTTTCATCTGTCTTCTACAGAGTTGATTTCATACAAAGAAACTTACTCCTAGAATCCTAGATAGTTGTTAACAACTATGTGGAACTATGTTTATATATTGTTGTGATGTTAATTGATGCTTTGAAGTGTTTGAAAGCTAATTGGATCCAGTTGTTTGCGGTTATCTCTAAGGATTAAAATTAAGGATACTACTATGAAATTTTCTAATGAAGTTCAAGATCCTCTTGCTATAAGGGAGGAAATAGATGCTTGGGAGTAAACCAACAGATATTTGCTATGTGAATTAATCATTTCTTTAGATGTAGTTTATGGGGCTGGTGAGAAGGCTCAACAGATAAAAGTGATTATTTAGCAGATCTGGATTCCTGAGTTTGATCCTGGAACCCAGATAAAGATAGAAGGAAGAAATGACTCTAAAGTTGCCCTGTGAATTCCTCATGTGCACTATGGCACTGGTGGACCAGCACCTTCCCCCAAACCCCCAGCTCCCAACCCCCCAACTACACACACACACACACACACACACACACACACACACACACACAAAATGTATATTTATAGTTTCTTTGTTTTTCAGATATTATTAGATATTTTCTTCATTTACATTTCAAATGTTATCCAGAAAGTTCCCTATACCCTCCCCCATCCCTGCTCTGCTCCCCTACCCACCCACTCCCACATCTTGGCCCTGGTGTTCCCCAGTACTGGGGCATATAAAGTCTGCATGACCAAGGGGCCTCTCTTCCCAATGATGGCCAACTAGGCCATCTTCTTCTATATATGCAGCTAGAGACATGAGCTCTGGGGGTACTAGTTAGTTCATGTTATTCTTCCACCTGTAGGGTTGAAGACCCCTTCAGCTTTTTGGGTACTTTCTCTAGCTCCTTCCTTGGGAGTCCTGTATTCCATCTAATAGCTGACTGTGAGCATCCACTTCCATGTTTGCCAGGCACTGGTATAGCCTCCCACAAGACAGCTATATCAGGGCCCTTTCAGCACTATCTTGCTGGCATATGCAATCGTGTCTATATTTGGTGGCTGATTATGGGATGGATCCCCGGCTGCCACAGTCACTAGTTGGTCCATCCTTTCTAATTGTGTTTCCGGTGGACTATTTGATCTAATTAAGCCCCTCTAGAAGTACTTACTCCCAAACCTCAACAAACAATACATACAAGTACATAGAAGTTCTTCAGATTTTATTGATTTTTTATGCAGTATATGCAAATATGCCAATAAGAGTTTCTGTCTAGCTGGACATTTGATTCATTTCCCAGGATATAGTCTGTAAAAAAAGAGGAAAGAATTGGAATACAGTCACATGTTTATTGTTCTGGAAGCTGCAAGAAGTTCTTCCTCTGGTTTATAGATCTCTTCTGATAGTATACAATTATGGGAAATAATATGAGGGACTTACTGAAAATGCTGAAGTCATAAGTACTGACAAAATGCCTGATATGAATCATCATTTCTTGTATAGGTCAGAAGAGTTCCTTTAGGATATGGACCTTGCCAATCACATTTTGACCTTCATGAGAGTATTTCTCACATACAACACATATATAACTAAAAGTGCTGTTGAATTAGTTCCTACTGAGTCTTGGTAACTTTAAAACTTTGAAATTTATTTTTCTTTCTCACTTTTTAAACTAGACTAGACATGTTAAGAAATATGAGAAATGGATCAGTGGAAAGATTAAATAGATAATTTTCTGCTAACATTTTCTTTTGTAGCTTTTAGACTTTTTGAACATTATCTTTATGAAGAAGACTAAATGTCATTACACAGCACATACGTCTTGGCAAAAATTGAGAGACCCAATAGCAGCATCACTATTCTTATAATTTTTAGGAAGATAAAAGTCAGTTGATGTCCCCCAGAGTGTTTGCATTTATTTTAATTTGTGGCAACCTATAGTAAGATTATACATTATGTTATGATCTTTAAGTTACAAATGTTGTTTCCAATTTTCATTTTGTTTTCTCTCTCTCTCTCTTTCTTTCTTTCTTTCTTTCTTTCTTTCTTTCTTTCTTTTTATTTTTCTTTCTTTCTTTCTATTTTTCTTCAAAGCCTACTTTGTGTCCCACTTGCCATATCCCATGAGGATTTGTACTTGCCCTTTCCAGAAAAAAAAAAAAAAAAGACACATGAACAGAATAGCTGGGATCTGGTACCTTCATTGTTTCACAAAGAAACTGGAACTCTGAGAGATTTTGTTGAACTTAGCTTTGAGTACAGATCTATCTCAATTTGAAAACATTCTATTTTTCTGCAGAGACCTCTATGACCTTATTCTTGGGTACAATGCAAATTCTGTTTTGAATAAGGTGTAGGGAGCATATCCCAAGGGTTCTTTGATTGCATCTGAATTCATATAGTTCTTATGTAAAAAAAAAAATGCCATTCCACCCTCAAGCATCTGGATATAAAACATTTCTCAACTGAGCTGACCATAACAATCATGCCTTTTTGGGGACCAAAGAGCTTCAATATGAAATGTTGTCTCCTTGGCTAGTTTCACTTCTTCCACTTTGGCTTGGATTAGCACTTTCCGGAGATTAAAAGGGCCCTGTAGTCAGGCTTTTATCACAGCTATTTTATCAAGGCAATGGATCACTTTCCCTTTTCTGTTTATGAGCACTAGATGTAGCTTTACTCAGCAAATTCTGTTTTCTTTTCACAGAAAGGCCTGATGAAGTCCTGGCTCTTTCTCTCTCTCCTTCTGCTTTTCCTCCTAGTTACTACAATAGTTTAAAACTCACAACGCTATAGGAGGAACAACAATATGAACTAACCAGTACCCCCAGAGCTGTGTCTCTAGTTGCAAAAGTAGCAGAGGATGGCCTAGTTGGCCATCAATGGGAGGAGAGGCCCTTGATCTTACGAAGATCATATGCCCCAGTACAGGAGAATGCCAGGGCCAGGAAGCAGGAGTGGGTGGGTTGGGGAACAGGGTGGGGGGAGGGTATAGGGGGTTTTGGGGATAGCATTTGAAATGTAAATGAAGAAAATATCTAATAAAATGCCTTTAAAAACTCACACTGGAAGAACACAATGTCAAATATCCAACAATACCTCCTATTCACCATTCAGGGTATGGATTACATTTGTCACCATAGTAACCATTTCTAGCTGCTATGTAGTTCTCTCTTGAAATCTCTTCCATATTTAAAATACATGAGATAAATCAAGCTTATCACTGAACTAGGAAAGGAACTCTTCTATGTCACTATGTAACTTTTGAAGAAACTTTATTTCCCCCCATTGAAGTCTAAAAGTTTGAAAACAAGTTTGCATGCAACACAATGTCAGCTTTTCCCCTTAGATATTGAAAAACTCCAAGAAGATTTACAAGTACTCTTTGCAAAGGTGGACCAAGAAGATGACTGAAAGAACAGCTGATATTGATAAAGAAACACACATTTATTACATATTATTTAAAAATTGTTGACTTACTTGAGGAGAAAAGGGTTTGCTGGGAAGAACACTGTGCTGGATTAGGAACACCCAATGTGTCACAAAGCAAACATGGGCTATTGCATTTTTTTACTTTTCGTAATGTTTGATTTTCAGGTTGTTCATTGTTGGAATGATCAGGAGTGAGAGCTGATGATGCCTTCATCCATGAGCAGGATCACTCCTTTCCCTGTTGTCTTGAAATGGTGACAGCAGAGGCTCCCGATGGCAAGTCCCACAGTAGAGTAGCTGTGACAAGGCAGCACTTACTGTGCTCGGGATGCACTTAGTTTGACTCTTCTGTGATTCTACATTTTTTTTTCTCCTCGGGTGATATCCTTTCTCCTGTCTCCTGGCTTGCTCATAGATTCAGAACATGTTAGAAGGACACCACACAAAAAAAAGATGTCTGTGTTTTGTTTCCATTTGAATTCATAGCTTGAGTCCTGATAAGATTGATCTTAGACAAAATATCACTATTTGCAGATGATATGATAGTGTATATAAGTGACCCTAAAAATTCCACCAGAGAATTCCTAAACCTGATAAACAGCTTCAGTGCAGTAGCTGGATATAAAATTAACTCAAACAAATCAATGGCCTTTCTCTACACATAGGATGAATGGGCTGAGAAAGAAATTAGGGAAACCCTTCACAATAGTCACAATAATATAAAATACCTTGGTGTGACTCTAACTAAGGAAGTGAAAGATCTGTGTGACAAGAACTTCAAGTCTCTGAAGAAAGAAATTGAAGAAGATCTCAGAAGATGAAAAGATCTCTCATGCTCATGGATTGGCAGGATTAATATAGTCAAAATGGCTATCCTGCTGGAAGCAATCTACAGATTCAATGCAATCCCCATCAAAATTCCAACTCAATTCTTCACTGAGTTAGAAAGGGCAATTTGCAAATTCATCTGGAATAACAAAAAACCAAGGATAGCACAAACTATCCTCAACAATAAAAGAACCTATGGTGGAATCACCATGCCTGACATTAAGCTGTACTACAGAGCAATTGTGATAAAAACTGCATGGTACTGGTATAGCAACAAACAGGTAGACCAATGGAATAGAATTGAAGACCCAGAAATGAACCCACACACCTTTGGTCACATTATCTTTGACAAGGGAACTAAAACTATCCAGTGGAAAAAAGACAGCATTTTCAACAAATGGTGCTGGCACAACTGGTGGTCAACGTGTAGAAGAATGCGAATTGATCCATTCCTATCTCCTTGTACAAAGCTCAAGTGTAAGTGGATCAAAGACCTCCACATAAAATCAGAGACACTGGAGGTTATAGAAGCGGAAGTGGGGAAAACCCTTGAAGATATGGGCACAGGGGTAAAATTCCTAAACAGAACAGTAATGGCCTCTGCTGTAATATCACAAATCAACAAATGGGTCCTTATAAAATTGCAAAGCTCTGTAGAGAAAAAGATACTGTCAATAAGACAAAAAGGCCACTAACAGATTGGGAAAGAATTTTTACCAATCCTAAATCTGATAGGCGACTAATATCCAATATTTACAAAGAGCTCAAGAAGCTGGACTCCAGAAATTCAAATAACCCCATTAAAAATGGGGTACAGAGCTAAACAAAGAATTCTCAAGTGAAGAATGCCAAAGGGATGAGAAGCACTTGGAAAAATGTTCAACATCCTTAATCATCAGGGAAATGCAAATCAAACAACTCCAAGATTCCACCTCACACCAGTCAGAATGGCTAGGATCAAAAATTCAGAGGACAGCAGATGCTGGTGAGGATGTGGAGAAAGAGGAACACTTCTTCATTGCTGGTGGAATTGCAAGCTGGTACAACTACTCTGGAAATCAGTCTGGGTGTTCCTCAGAAAACTGGACATAGTACTACTAATTGATCCTTGCAATACCTCTCCTGGGCATATACCCAGAAGATGTTCCAACTGGTAACAAGGACACATGCTCCACTATGTTCATAGCAGCCTTATTTATAATAGCCAGAATCTGGAAAGACCTCAGATGTCCTTCAACAGAGGAATGGATACAGGAAATGTGATAATTTACATAATGGAATACTACTCTGCTATTAAAAACAATGAATTTATGAAATTCTCGAGCAAATGGATGTATCTGGAGGATATCATCCTGAGTGAGGTAACCCAATCACAAAAGAAGTCACTTGATATTCACTCACTGATAAGTAGATATTAGCCCTGACACCTAGAATACCGAAGATACAATTTCCAAAACACAAGAAAATCAAGAAAGACCAACACGTAGATACTTCATTCCTCCCTAGAATAGGAAATAAAATATCCATGGAAGGAGTTGCAGAGACAAAATTTGGAGCTAAGGTGAAAGGATGGACCATACAGAGACTGCACCACCCGCGTGGTCCATCACATAATCAGCCACCAAATGCACACACTATTGCATACCCCAGCAGGATTTTGCTGAAAGGACCCTGATATTACTGTCTCCTGTGAGGCTTTCACAGTCCCTGACAAATACAGAAGTGGATGCTCATAGTCATCTATAGGGTAGAACACAGGGTCCCCAATGTAGGAGCTAGAGAAAGTACCCAAGAGCTGTAGGGGTCTGCAACCCTATAGATGGAACAACAATATGAACTAATCAGAACCCCCAGAGCTCATGTCTCTAGCTGCATATGTATTAGAAGATGGCCTAGTTGACCATTGTTGGGAAGAAAGGCCCCTTGATCTAGCAATCTTTTTATGCCTCAGTACAGGGGAATGCCAGGGCCAAGAAGTGGGAGTGGGTGGGTAGGGGACCAGGGGGGAAGAGGGTATAGGGGACTTAGGGGATAGCACTTGGAATGTCAATGAAGAAAACACCTAATTAAAAAAAAGATTGATGTTAGTACCTTCATTGATCATATGTGACCTCATTTTTTATTTGATTCTTTCCTATCCCAGAAGCAGTCTTCATAGGTCAGACATAGCTTATATTCTCCAGCATTTTTCTTTGCCACCTTGTGATGAATGACTCCTTACGCACAGCTGTAGCTTTTGGATTTTGGCAAGAGTCTTTCCTATTGCTCTTATGTGAAGTTGGGAGGGGGTAGGCAGACATATATTTCCATTAAGAATTATGGATCTCAAACTTAGGAAGGCTTATGTTGTTTATTCCTTTTTCAAGTTTAGAATTCTTTTCTCAGCAGTAATCTGTGTTTACCTACTTAACAGTTCTTTATGTTTCTTACTCAATGTAGCAGCAATACAATTCGAATATGTATCTTCACAAGATACTGAATGGTATATTTAATAACTAGTATGGATAGTCGCACATATACCCATAAATGTGTAATTGTGCATGTACACATACATGTGCACATGTGCTATAAATTACAATAAACAAAACTTTGATAGTAAGGTTCAAACGTGAAATTTAGATGTCTGTCAGAAAAGACCATGAGAAATTTGCTCAGATGAAGAACTTGCCCTGTTTACAACTGGGCCAGTGCTGTTGGCAATGGGAACCTGACTAGGGAACATGAAAGTGATAAAAACTATTTATTGAGTTCCAAAACACTGACTTCAAAACAATTAAACTAATAAAGTAGTTTCACTATTTTTGAACTCAATGAGAGTCTTTAAAAATTAAATTGTTTTTAACTCATGATTTGTTAACTCAATAAACGTGGTTTTCCAATTTAATTCCTTTTGAAGTCACTGTTTTGAGTGTAATAAAAGTTTTAATTTTCCCTTTATTATTACCTTACTTGTGTTAATGGTCCTCAATCAAGCTTTTCTTTCTACCATGACAGTTTCAAGAACCAATTTTCAGGGAGTCAGTGACCTCCAGGAAAATGAGTATGAACTGCAGCATTCCTTAGTGTACAACTTTCTGAAATATTAGTGAGAATAAATGCCATCACTACACAAGTTCTTTAAGCTCTCAGACACTCTCCTTTCCTGAAATAATCAGAGCAATTGTCCACAAAAACAGCAGTCTGTAGTCATTACCCGATTTCTTCCCCATGCCCTCTCTCTTTATAAGAGGAAAAATTATTATGATTATTTTTTTATCAAAGGCTGACTTCTATTACTGTGGTTTAGATACGCTCTTGCTTTCTTGGTGTCTTAAAGACAATAATTTTCTCATTAAATTTTTTATTTTATCATAATAAACATAAGCTACAATATTTTAAAGCTTTGTTTCTATTTTCATTTTATATTCCATATTGAAATCAATTTAAGTATCGTGTTTAACCAAAGTGATCAGTGCCTTCTTTATTAACAAACCCAAGCGGGGCAGTTGTGGCACATGCCTTTAATCCCAGAACTTGGGAGGCAGAGGCAGGCAGATTTCTGAGTTTGAGGCCAGCCTGGTCTACAAAGTGAGTTCTAGGACAGCCAGGGCTATACAGAGAAACCTGGTCTTGAAAAAAACCATTTCTCGAAACAAACAAACAAACAAACAAACCCAAAACAATGCATTTCCCTCTTCATTTTTCAGTCCTGAGTATTTTTCAGTCCTGAAGTCTCTTTCCTCAGTTTATTGTCTTCTAACGACAGTGTCAGCTTTGTTCTCTGAAAATCCAATCAGTCCACTTGAAACTATCATTTCTTTGAAATATTCAGTTTTCTCTAGTTTCAGATTTACAAACCTTTCTACATCTCTGTATCTACTGTGTAACTGATTTCATGAATACTGATGACCACAAGCAGTACTTCTGAAAACTGTGTTTTAACCTGAGACATTATTTGTTAAAGTTCTAACTTTCAGTACCTCAGAAGAATTTGGACCATTACAGGGAATTCTGATACAAAATATGATAACTAGACTAACAACATAGTTTGCATTCTTGTGGGAAGAGGAAAATTTAGTATACACAGATATACAAAGAATATACATACAAGAGAACACACTTTGTGCTAGCTTTGGGAGAAGGTGGCCTTTTGAGATTGAAGGAGTGATACCTCATCATAAACTGATAGTACATAGAACATCTTGATCTTGTACTTTTTTCTTTAGATTTCTTTTCTTTTTCATTTTTAAAAACCATATTTATTATTTGTTTATTTACTTTCCATATTTTATTCCCCCCTTCCCCATCCACTTTCCGACTCTTCCACATCCCATACCTCTTCCCCATCCTCCTCTCTCCACATGGATGTCCCCATTCCCTCACCCAACCTGACCTCTAAATTCCCTGGGGCCTCTAGTCTCTTGAGGGTTAGGTACATCATCTCTAAATGAACACAGACCCAGCATTCCTCCACTGTATGTGTTTTTTAATTGCATACTTTATTTATTTACATTTCAAATGTTATCACCTTTCATGGTTTCCCCTCCAGAACCACCTTATCTCACCCCCCCTTGCTTCTACGAGGGTGCTCCCCAACTCATCCACCCACTCCTGCTTCCTTGTACTGACATTCTCTTTCAGTGGAGTATCCAAACTTCATAGGACCAAGGGCCTCTCTTTCCATGGATGCCCTACAAGGCCATCCTCTGCTACATATGTGGCTGGAGCCATGGGTCCCTCTATGAATACTCTTCGGTTGGTTGTTTAGTCCCTGGGAGCTCTGGGAGTACTGGTTGGTTCATATTGTTGTTCCTCCTATGGGGTTGCAAACCCCTTCAGCTCCTTGGGTCCTTTCTCTAGCTCCTCCATTGGGGAACCTGTGCTCAGTCCCATGGTTGTAATTTTAACTCAAAATTGTGGTGACATAAACTAACATTTTCCTAGCCACCAAGGATATGATAATTTTGTTATAGTGCTTCCGGTAAATAAAAAGATTTCTATCATCTTGATATTAGGGATGCTAAATTTTATATTTTCAGTTCCTGATCCTTGATCAAGTACCCTAATTGCATATCCATCTACAGTCTTGAACTCTCTACTATTTTATAAATCTCCCAGACTTATGGAAATTATATGCCCAGCTCTTCCTGCCTTTACAAACCAGTTTCTTTTCATCTGCACCATTTGTGTATCTCCTTTCTTTGGATTGTACTCAAACATACATTTCTGTTACCTCCACCCTTCAAAATATCCAAAAGAAAATTAGATGATTTAGAATGTATCTTGGTCATGCCTGTATTGTATCTATTATCATTATCGGTGTTCTTGTTAAAAAGTTAAATTTTACCTTTGTAAATACAAGTATACTTTTCCTGCTCCACCTCTTTCTTTCTTGCCTTCCAGGTTGTTTTCTACAGGCAATTTCCATAACAAGCTTTAGAAATATAAAAGTGATAATACTGCTGCATTTCTTTAAAGTCTTTGGTGAATTTCTATTGCATCTTATATGCATTTTCAAAATTTTGAATATAGTGCACAAGTTTCTGTGTGATTTGGCCCCATGTTTATCTCTTATCATTTTTTCTTCTTACCCATAAATGAGTAGTTAATATAAATTGACTTCATTTTCAGGAAACTCTTTCCTGATTCCAGACACATAATATTTATCTCCATTAAAATGTTCTCTTCACTTTTTAAATATTCTCCCTTCCTTCACTAGGGTTCACTTTGACATCCCCAGACTATCCATGACTGAAATGTTTACACGGCAATTTCACTCTTACTAACTTTGTAAATACACCAATTTCTTAACTTCATGCCATGTATTCAATCTCTTAATGATTTTAGTACATTTATATGCATTGTCCATTTTCTGACCTAATAACTGAAATATGAGATTTCTGAGGTCAGTTGTCTTGTGTTATATTTCTTCACTGTAAGTACATAACAACTCCAGATTCAGATTGTGTCTGTGTGTTTTCATGATTAATTGCAAGTTAATACATGAATTTTGTTTCCAAAAAAGATGAAATGAAAGTAATAACTAATTTGACAGATTTGTTCTCCCTGGCTCTTTGATGGAAAAGATTCATGCAAATGTGGGATACCCTCAGTTTGAAACATGTCACTTCTTTATAGAGTTCTGGGGTTTCTGCTAAGTAGTTGATCTAACAAAGGTTTGTATAGTTTAGATAACTGATTCATATTGGTAACCAATGTTCCTCTATGGAGCCTATTGATAGATATAGGTATTATAATACACTGGTTGAAGTACCAAAGGTAAACTCAGGAATTACTATACAGCAGTGTCTCAATTACACTTTTTTGTTGCTATGATAAAATTTCTTGGCATGGATTCAGTGATGGCTCAGAAGTTAATTAGATTTGCTGCACATTCAGGAGGATCAGAGTTAGGATACTAGCACCCATGTAACAAACCAGCTTTTTGCACATGGTTGTAATGCTGGCTTCCACAGAGAAAAGACAGGAGGATGGCTCTGGCTTATAGATTCCAGATTAGACAATAATATGTGCATGATTCTGTGAGGCTATGACTTGAAGGAATAAGTGGAGAGTGATGGAGTAGGATACCTGAAAACCTCTTCTGACATTTTCTTGAACATACAGGAACACAGATATGCATCTACATGTATGCATATACTCACATATATACAATTTACACATACCTACACATAAATAAAAAGTAATACACACAAAAAATAAAAGTTAAAAATAAAACACCAGAACAGGAAAAACTTAAGGAAGTAGTAGTTTATTTTGGCTCAGAATTCCAGGTACATCATTTCACAGAAGCTAAAGTGGCTGTATCTTGGTATAGTTTGTCATGCTAAATCTAAATTCAAGAAGCATATTGACACATCTCTCTATGCCCTGTAAAGAGATATTCATAGTGATTTGGTTTTTAATATTTAATTGGCTCTATTAAAATACTATAAAATTTGGAAAATCTTGAAATTAGAAACAGATCCAGAAATTAGATTGAAGTAAAATGAATTTATGTGGGTGAGGATAGATAAGAGCAAGAGAGGTCATAATGAGATCGGAAAGAAAACCATCAAACTATGTATTGCTTAGTAATTACCTTGGTGTGAATGGACATCTTTGTGGGGAAACAATGACCAAAAGCATGATTCACATTAAACGTATGTCATTGGATGGATGGTACATTAGCACTTTCAGTCTTGAGTGTCATGGCGTAACGTTTGGTCCAAAAGAGTAATTCAGCATTTCCAAATAGCCATGCATTTCAGTGATTGGGAGAAGATGACAAAGAATAAAAGCACATCAGTCACAGATAATGAACTCTGGCAGTTCCATATAGTGTAAAGCACACTGCAAAGTAAATTAATAAAATCTTGCAATGATAGAATTTCCATTAAACATGGTAACTGAATATATTATATACATGTGTTGTGATGGTTTGTATATTCTTGGACCAGGGAGTGGAACCATTTGGAGGTGTGGCCTTGTTAAAATAGGTGTGAACTGGTTGGAGTAGGTGTGTTACTGTGGGTGTGGGCATAAGATCCTCACCCTAGTTTCCTGGAAGTCAGTCTTCCACTAGCAGCCTTTGAATGAAGATGTAGAACTCTCAGCTCTGCTTGTGCCATGCCTGCCTGGATGTTGCCATGCTCCCACCTTGATGATAATGGACTGAACCTCTGAACCTGTAAGGCAGTCCCAATTAAATGTTGTTTTTCTAAGACTTGCCTTGGTCATGGTGTCTGTTCACAGCAGTAAAACCCTAAGACAAAAGTTGGTACCAGGGACTGGGGTATTGCTGTGATAGGCCTGACCATGCTTTTATTTGAAAGAACGTGGATTTTGGGACTTTGGATTTGGAAAGTAGTGGAATGCTTTAAATGGGATTTAATGGGTCATCTTAATAGGAATATGGAAGACTTTGTTGCTGGGAGTGATTTGAACTGTGTTGATCTGGCCCAAGAGATTTCAAAGAAGAATTTCAGAATGTGGCATAAAGACTGTTTTTGTGGTATTTTGGTGAAGAATGTGGCTATTTTCTGCCCTAGTCTGAAAAGTCTGCCTGAGGCTAAGGTGAAGAGACTCAGATTAATTGCACTGTCAAAGGAAGTTTCAAAAAAGCCCAGCAGAGACTTTGTTCTCTGGTTAAGTCTCATGAAGAGAAGTTAGAACAAGCATAGCAAGGTTAGAAAGGAAAAATATAAAAGATATGGTTCGAGTATTAAAGGGGTACCAGGAAGTGAAATGGACAAAATCCTGTGTTCTGGGAGATAACAGATTAAGGGAGTGGGACCCTGGGGCAAGATCCTACCCAGCTAAATTTAGATCCAGGCATGGTGGTACACACCTTTAATCCCAGGAGACAGGAATGCTGATCTCTGTGTTTAAAGCCAATCTACAGAGCAAGACCCAGGATAGCCAAGCTTAGGCAGTGAAGGATTTGGAAAATAGAAGCGGGTCATGTTCTAATTCCTGCAAGTAGTAGAACTCTGGCAGCTTCAGCATGTGGCTCTGCCTCTAGAGTTAAGAATGAAAGGAACTACTGGGACAATTGATGCTGGTTAGCTGGAGCTAAGAAATTAGCAGTGATTATGAATTATGATTTTACTGAGGTAAAATCTTCTGGGAAGTGTTTTCTGGGAGCACAAAGAAGCTGTGTTGCAGAGATAGCCAAGGTTGTACCTCATGCTACAGCTGGACTTGGTAATGTGTAAGAATCACCCAGGTGGTACTGGTTTTGAAGGCATGAAGGTGTCATGAAGAACAGCTGAGGTTTGGCACTATGAGAGGTAATGTAAGGCCATTGGAGAAGGTATAGCCTCAGCTGTAGTTGATGGTCCAGGACTGGAAAGATGCAAAGGATTTGAAGCTTGGCACCATGAAGAGAGCCTGTGAAAGGCTAGTTGGAGTGGAACACCCCAGTGTATTGGATATGTCAGTACCATGGGATGATCACCAAGAACAGCAGCCATAGTGGAGTGGATCAACCTGAGCTTAGAGTGCTACAGAGGGCAGAGCTGTAGAAGTGATGCCAGCCCTGAGGAGGAGCCCAAAAGATCAAGTGGAATCCCAGACACTGAAACAAGAAGCTGTAACATTGAAATTGCCTTGGAGACTCAAAGATGTTAAAGATGCCAGAGCCATGGGATACATGCTGAGGAAAGCTGCTAACAGGGGGTGGAACCAGCCCAGGAGAAAGCAGCCTGTTGCAGTCAACAAAGATGAAAAAGGATTGGAGATCTGAAGACTGCTTTGACATCAGCCATGGAGGTGCAGGAGTTTGGGATTTCCCCAGCTGGCTTCCTGTCTTTCTTTGGGGATTACAGTTAAGTGACTGGATGAATCTCAGAAGAGACCTTGAACTTTGGACTTTTAATATTGTTGAGACTGCTATATACTATGAGGACTTTGAAAGTTGGACTAAATGTATTTTGTGTTATGCTATGTTTCAGTATGTCCTCCCCCTGATAGACTTATGTGTTTGAACAAGTCTATGGGGGCCAGGGAGTGGAATGTGGTGGTTTGTATATTCTTGGACCAGGAAGTGGCACCATTGGGAGGTGTGGCCTTGTTAAAATAGGTGTGCCTTGTTGGAGTAGGTGTGTCGCTGTGGGTGTGGGCATAAGATCCTCACCCTAGTTGCCTGGAATCAGTCTTCCACTAGCAGCCTTTGAATGAAGATGTAGAACTCTCAGCTCTGCTTGTGCCATGCCTGCCTGGATGTTGCCATGCTCCCACCTTGATGATAATGGACTGAACCTCTGAACCTGTAAGCCAGCCCCAATTAAATGTTGTTTTTATAAGACTTGTCTTGGTCATGGTGTCTGTTCACAGCTGTAAAACCCTAACTAAGACATGTGTTGAGTGCATTAAAGGATTAGAAGAAAAAATAACCAACTAGAATGTAGTTCTGTTATTGATATTATAACTATAAAACTTACACTACTTAATCATTAGAACACATATAATCTTACAAAATAGTGTTGTTAAACAAATGACATTTTGTTCAAACTATATAAAATTAATCAGTTGAAATTCTCCACAAGTATTAATAAAAGAGCAGCTACTCAGTTAGATCTCAGTTTACTACATTTTAAATGTTAATGCCAGTTAAGGCAAAGTTAAGCTTCAACTGCTGGTATGAACATAGAACCAATTGTCCATAGAAATACCTTGAATTTCATAGAAGGAGGGAAAATCCATGGAGAACAATAGTTAAATAAATGGGTAGAGGGTTCTATAGGAGTGCTGAGGAAGTCATGAGGAATATATAAAGCAGATGATAATTGTGTAATGAAGAAATATTAAGACCTTGCTCAAAATCTTAAGGATTCTAACAATTAAAATATGACATTAAGATGAGAGTCTTCGAAATGCACATTAATGTACTACTCTATAAGAGAAAATGATATTTGAAAGCATCGCAAACAAAGGTAGGTATACTGTCACAAAGATGTTTATTTCATAGAAGCACAAAAAAGCTACAAGAAGAGGAAAAGTTGTCTCTTCTACGGATGATACTTTCCCCCTAATCATTCTATTTTCTTCAACTTTCCTCTGTCCAACAAAGATTAGCAAGACAATCTTTGGTAATTAATTTTCCCAATACAAATTTTAATGAAAGAAGATAAAGCATCTAAATAGACAAAATAATTAGTAGATACTGTTATTTTGTATTTCTCATTTTTATCATAAATCATTCACTCCCTTGTTTCTTGGCTGGCTTTAATCTCATTTTGTACCTATGGGCTTTTGACATAGCTTGGATTTTAATACAACCAGAATATCTCCTTGTTTCACTCCAAGATTGTTTTGATAAAAGGATGAAACAACATTAATTATACAAGACACCACTTTGTCACTATTTCCATGGTTTGACTTAAGATGTTCTAGACATTGACATAGGTAGGACACAGTGTTTCATTGACCTCAATTACCAAGACAGCAACATTTCTTTTATTTGTGTCTTTAATGTGGACAAAGGATAAGAAAAGTGCAATAAATTTCTAACTTAAATTTGGAACCCTGTAAAAGGAGAAAGTTGGATTTGTTTAGTTATACAACTCTCTGAGTCATGGACAATTTTTTAACATGAGCCATCTGCCAGTATAATACTTTTAATGATACATTGATTTGAAATTCTTTTCACATGCTCCCATGAATTCCTGTACTCATACAGATCAAAAAGAATATTTGGCTCATGCATTTGGGGCTTCTGTGATCTACGGTCTCCATTGATTTGAGTTGACAATGACCTTCATCACTCAATAAGTCTCCTCAAGGTCTAATACTTTATTTATCTTATCTTTGCTCTCTAAAGGCTTTTGATATGATAAAATAGCAGTACACAACCTTTGTAGGTTGATGTGTTTGGATTTTTGGGGGAAGTTAAGGATTTCCAGGGAACTAGTCAGTGGCAATCTAAAATTTTGCATCTTATCACAAATAATTTCAGAGAAAAGAAAATCTAAATAAAATTAATCATTGATGTCCACATAGGGGTTTCTAGGATGCTATTGACTATTTAAGTCTTATTGTGCTTTCTTTTTTTCTGGTCACTTTTGTATATTTTCTTTGCTAAATTATCCTCTTGTTACTTATGTTAGTCGCTGTGTCTCTGTTTGAAATATTTGCAGAATTACATTTATATATTTTTTGTTTATTTAATTACCAGATTATTAAACTCTCATTTCTAGATTCAACATTATAAAAATCAAAGTTGTTCCCTGGTAACATATTTCCTCAAACAAGACCAGATTTCCTAAATGTATCTGTCATAGTCAGGGTTTCTATTCCTGCACAAACATCATGACCAAGAAGCAAGTTGGGGAGGAAAGGGTTTATTTGGCTTACACTTCCATACTGCTGTTCATCACCAAAGGAAGTCAGGACTGGAACTCAAGCAGGAGCTGATGCAGAAGCCATGGAGGGATGTTCTTTACTGGCTTGCTTCCCCTGGCTTGCTCAGCCTGCTCT
>LR753358.1:293307-370386 GCA_902729485.2 Mus minutoides | reverse complement strand
CTAGTTAGTTCATGTTATTCTTCCACCTATAGGGTTGAAGACCCCTTCAGCTCCTTGGGTACTTTCTCTAGCTCCTTCCTTGGGAGTCCTGTGTTCCAACTAATAGCTGACTGTGAGCATCCACTTCCGTGTTTGCCAGGCACTGGTATAGCCTCCCACGAGACAGCTATATCAGGGCCCTTTCAGCATTATCTTGCTGTCATATGCAATAGTGTTTGTTTTTGGTGGCTGATTATGGGAAGGATCCCTGGGAGCTGCAGTCACTGGTTGGTCCATCCTTTTGATTCATCTTCACACATGATCTCTGTAACTCCTTCAATGTGTGCTTTGTTCTTAATTCTAGGAAGGGGCAAAGAGACCACATTTTGAACTTCATTCTTCTTGAGTTTCATGTGTTTAGTAAATTGTATCTTGGGTAGTCTAGGCTTCTGGGCTAGTATCCACATATCAGTGAGTACGTGTTATGTGATTTCTTTTGTGATTGGGTTACCTCACTCAGGATGACACCCTCCAGATCCATCCATTTGCCTAGGAATTTCATATATTCATTGTTTCTAATAGCTGAGTAGTACTCCATTGTGTAAATATACCAAATTTTTTGTATCCATTCCTCTGTTGAGGGACATCTGGGTTCTTTCAAGCTTCTGGCTATTATGAATAAGGCTGCTATGAACATAGTGGAACATGTGTCCTTATTACCAGATGGAGCCTCTTCTGGATATATGCCCAGTAGAGGTATTGCAGGATCTTCCGGTAGTACTATGTCCAATTATCTGAGGAACAGCCAGACTGATTTCCAGAGTGGTTGAACAAGCTTGCAGTCCCACCAACAGTGGAGGAGTGTTCCCCTTTCTCCACATCCATGCAAGCATTTACTGTCACCTGATTTTTTGATCTTAGCCATTCTTAGTGGTGTGAGGTGGAATCTCAGGGTTGTTTTGATTTGCATTTCCCTGATGATTAAGGATGTTGAACATTTTTTCAGGTGCTTCTCAGCCATTCTGTATTCCTCAGTTGAGAATTCTTTGTTTAACTCTGTGCCCCACTTTAATTACCCCTATAAACTAAAAGACCACAGGTGGAAGAACTCAAGAAATATATATAACCTAATCAGTCCCCTATCTGATTTAGGATTGGTAAAGATCCTTTCCCAATCTGTTGGTGGCCCTTTTGTCTTGTTGACAGTATCTTTTGCCTTACAGAACCTTTGCAACTTTATGAGGTCCCATTTGTCAATTCTTGATCTTATAGCACAAGCCCTTGCTGTTCTATTCAGGAATTTTTCCCCAGTGCCCATATCATCGAGGCTTTTCCCCACTTTCTCCTCTATAAGTTTCAGTGTCTCTGGTTTTATGTGGAGATCCTTCAACCACTTAGACTTGACCTTAGTACAAGGAGATAAGAATGGATCAATTCCCAGTCTTCTACATGGTAACTGCCAGTTGTGCCAGCACCATTTGTTGAAAATGCTGTCTTTTTTCCACTGGATAAAAAGACATAGCCTATCAGACTGGCTACACAAACAGGACCCAACACTTTGCTCTCTACAAGAAACACACCTCAGGAAAAAAAGACAGACACTACCTCAGAGTGAAAGGCTGGAAAACAATATTCCAAGCAAAGGGCCCAAAGAAAAAAGCTGAGGTAGTCATTCTAATATCGAATAAAATAGACTTTCCACCCAAAATTATCAAAAGAGACAAAGAGGGGCACTTCATACTCATCAAAGGCAAAATCTTCCAAGAGGAACTTTCATTTCTGAATATCTATGCTCCAAATGCAAGGGTAGCCACTTTCATTAAAGAAACTTTAGTAAAGCTTAAAAAACACATTGCATCTCACACAATAATAGTGGGAGACTTCAATACCCCACTCTCATCAATGGACAGATCCTGGAAACAGAAATTAAACAGAGACTCAGTCGAACTAAAGAAAGCTATGAAACAAATGGACTTAATAGATATCTACAGAATATTTCATCCTAAAACAAAAGGATATACCTTTTTCTCAGCACCTCATGGCATCTTCTCCAAAATTGATCACATAATTGGCCACAAAACAGCCCTCAACAGATTCAAAAATATTGAAATTGTCCCATGCATCCTATCAGATCACCATGGACTAAGGCTGCTCTTCAATAACAACATAAGTAGCAGAACACCATCATTCACTTGGAAACTGAACAACATTCTACTCAATGATACTTTGGTCAAGGAAGGAATAAAGAAAAAATTAAAGACTTTCTAGAGTTTAATGAAAATGAAGCCCCAACATACCCAAACTTATGGGACACAATGAAAGCATTCCCGAGAGTAAATTCATAGCTCTGAGTTCCTATGAATATAGTCTAATTTCAAGAGGCCATATAATCTTTCAAAGCCTCAACAGTATTTAAAAGTCTAAAGTGTCTCTGAGACTCAAGGCAATCATTTAATTGTAACCCCCCTTTAATCAAAAAGCAAATCACATTCATCCAAGATACAATTTTCCAAAAAGTACATTATTTCAAAATGGAGAAATGGAGGCATAGTAAAGAAATATGAGGAAAAAAGCAAGACTTAAACCCAGCAGGAAAATAACCAAATCCTGTGAGTCCATGTCTGGTGTCAAAGATTTAGATACTCTACAACACACATTTCTTTTCCCTGGTCCTGTTAGACTCTCTGAATGCAGCTCTTCTTGGCAGATATATCACAGTTATGGCACCTCCAACACATCAGGTGCTCCAGTGTAATTCGAGTTTCACTTGCATAACTTCACACAACCTTTTCTCAAGGTCTTCCTGGAGTGATGCATATGCCATGCGCGTGGCTTAGCCTGAGTGGCTTTAGGAAACCATGGAGTAAGAATACATTAGCTCCCTTACACTTTATGACTCTAAAGTCAGTACCATATTGATGACATCATCAAGTTTGGATATGAGCTTGTGATGGATACAGCCCCCTCCCCCTTGAACCACCTCAGCAGAAGTCTGTACTTGTTGTTTTATAGCAGCAGAAAAGTTCTTGGACCTTTTCTTTCCCAAAATTTGAAGCTTGGCTGGGTGTAGTCTTGCTCTGGTGGTACTTCTGTTTATTACAATGCAGATCAGGCCTCCCCCTAATCGCATCTCTCAGCCTTTGCTGCAGTAGTACCTTTCTGGTGCTCCTTTTCTTGGTTAGGTTAACTGTACATTTTACACTTCTTTGTTTTTGTACTACTTCGTTTTTCTTTTAGTAGCTTTATTTTTATTTTTTCAATATTTTTATTAGATTTTTTAAATTTACATTTCAAATGCTATCCCGAAAGTTCCCTCCCCCTCCCACCCTCCTGTTCCCCTGCCCACCCACTCCCACTTCTTGTTATTCATTGCAGACACACACAAGAATGATTACTAACAACCATGTGAAATAAGTCAATACTAAACTCTCTTGAAATTTTCTTCACCAAAGAAATTAGCTCATTAGTTTCAAATTTAGCTTCAGACAAGTTCTAGGACAAGGCATGTAAAAAAAATTAAAACAAAAAACCCAGCCACATTCTTAGCCACAATATCATAAGAAAGGTTGTTAGCTCAGTTTTTTTTTTTTTTTCTTTTTGGTTAGCTCAGTTTTTAATATTGTTCTTCTCTTCCCCTCTAAAACTTCTTGAGCTGGGCCTTCACAGTCTATATAGCTAGAAACACTACTGTCTTCCAATCACCTACTATAATGGCTCATTAAACTGTGATTATATCATTCAATTACTACTTTTCTAGTCCAGAGTCACAAAGCTATTCACATACCTTCAAAAATCTTCATGGTCAGTTCCTTCACAATATCCTACTTCTTGGTAGCAATTTCTGTATTATTTCGTCTTCATTTTTTTTTCCTATGATAAAACACCGTGGGCAAGAAAACATATATAAGCAAGAGTTTATTTTCAGTGGGATTAGAGTCTATTACCATCATGGACAGGAAGTACAGCAGGAGGCAGGCATTATAATTGGAGAAGCAATCTGAGAGACCTCACATCTTACACTACAAGAATAAAGCAAAGAGTGTGAATTGGGAGTATCATGAGGCTTTTGAAACCTCTAAGCCCACCTCTACACATACTTTCTCTAGAAAGTCCACACAAATCCTAAGCCTACACAAAATTTCCCCAACTGGCATCATATTTTCAAACATAAGAGTTTATGAGACACATTCTTATGTAAACCACCACAATAAACCTCTTCCATTTTTTCTGTTTCGTTTTTACAATTTCATACATGAACCATCATAGTTACTATCTTAGGGTTTTACTGCTGTGAACAGACACCATGGCCAATGCAAGTCTTTTGTAAAAGACAACATTTAATTGTGGTTGGCTTACAGGTTCAGAGATTCAGTCCATTATCATCAATGCAGAAGCATGGCAATAACCAGGCAGGCATGGTGCAGGCAGAGCTGAAAGTTCTACATCTTCATCCGAAGGCTGCTAGCAGAATACTGGCTTCCAGGCAGCTAGGATGAGGGTCTTAGAGCTCACACTGACTGTGAGACTGTGACACACTTCCTCCAACAAGGCCACATCTACTCCAATAAGGCCACACCTTTTAATAGTGCCACTTCCAGAGCTAAGCATATACAAAACATCACAGTTACTTTCCTATTGCTGTGGTAATTCACATTGACTAAGGCAATTTGTAGAAGAATTTATTATTAGCTTACCATTCTGGAGTATAAGTTCATGACTGTCATGTCAGGGAGCATGACAGCAGGTATGACACTGGAACAGTAGCTCAAAGCTTAGAAATGATCCACAAGCAAGAGGCAGAGACAGACAGACAGAGAGACAGACAGACAAAGAGAGACAGAGGAGACAGACAGTAAGAGAAAGAGAGAGAGAGAGAGAGAGAGAGAGAGAGAGAGAAAGAGAGAGAAAAATAGACAGAGAAAGAGAGACAAAGAGGGACAGAGAGGAGACACAGAAAGACAGATATGGAGAGACAGACAGAGAGCAAATAGGGAATAGCATGAGCTTTTGAAAGCTCAAAGCCCACCCCACAGTGACACTCCTCTTCCAAAAAGGCCACACCTCCTATCATTTCACAAGGAGTTCTACCAACTGTTGACTAAGTATTCAAATATATAAGCCTATGGGGCCATTCTCATTCAAACTGCCATTAGTATGTACTGAGTTTTGGGTATTTCTTCCCTCCATTACCCTATTTTAGCTCTCTCCCACTTAAACTTAACCCAAAATTTCCTGCATCTTGTGATGTTTTTAAGTTTTTTGAATCAGTGGGTTTAAGTAAATTGCATTCATAAGCATAACTTGAGGGTTATTTATAGGGACATGGGCAACTTATCATGCTATACAACTGAAGCAAATGACCAAGTCTCCTTCTGTCTCCTTTAATTGCTTATAGACTGTCATCCAATCTTTGCAAAACATAAAATTAAGATTTTCCCAAAGGTACTGTTTCAATTAAGCAAAATAAGAAGTTATGCTTGAATATCTTTCTTATTTCTATGTGGAAATTATATTTAACAATAGTAGCATAAGCTCATATCTATATTTCTAGTGTGTTTCTTTGCCATGTGACTTAAATTTTAGCAGTCTGACTCCTCTGTGTGTGTGTGTGTGTGTGTGTGTGTGTGTGTGTGTGTGTGTGTACATGTGCGTGAAAAGATACTCCTTTTTTTGTGTTGGTGTCATATTCTAATAAAACTAATGTTTTAAGTTGAAAATATCATTAAGTATTCAATGCATTTAATGCCCAGGACATTGCAAACACCTTAACTTCGTTTAGCTTGTCATTTTATCAGCACGCTTTACTTAGTCTATATGCAGTCAGTTCATGAAACATAAAACTTACAAATGCTCCAAATACTACACTGAAACTATGAAATACAAACGATGACAGGAGTATGTATTTTTAGTTCATTATTACATATATGAAAGGTATATTTTACATATTTGCATTTTAATTACTATGCAGATTTAACTTTTGTAATCACATTTCAATGCTTGGGGATCTCTCCTGTACAAAGTCTCCCCTTCTACTTTTATACTATTTTGCACTCAGTAGTTACCATTTCTTTCTTTTCTTAATTTTCTACTATTTATTGTTAACAAAGAATGTAAAATAAAATATTTTTACAATGAATAAAACAAAAAATGCTAACCTAATTTGACATATATACTAAGAAAGAAAAATCTAATACTGATAATGAGATTTTAACTAAGTCCACAATTCAGAAATTAAATAGTTTGAGAGATTATGCTGTCTATACAACCAGAATTTTTTTTACCTTTGAGCATAGATATTTTTTACAATTTCGTACACAATTTTCAGATTGTAATGTAATTTACTATTTATATTTTATTATTCTTTCATCTTTTTTCACAATCCAGACTTTATGCTCCCCTCCTGGTTCACCCTCTGACCGTTCTACCTCTCACATCCACACCCCCAGTCCCCAGTCTTCTGTCTCCAAGAGGATGTCCCTACCTCCCCACCCCTCACCCTCACCCCACCACACATCCCTACTCCCTGGGGCCCCAGGTCTTTAGAGGGTTAGGTGCATCTTTTCTGACTGAGTCCAGACCCTGCATTCTCCTGCTTAATATGTGTTGGGGGCCTCATATCAGCTGGTATATGCTGCCTGGTTGGTGGCTCAGTGTCTCAGAGATCTTGGGGTCCAGGTTATTTGAGACCGCTGGTCCTCCTACAGAATTGCCCTTCTCCTTAGTTTCTTCTAGCTTTCTCCTAAATCTGCGGCAGGGGTCAGCAGCTTCTGTCCATTGGTTGGGTGAAAACATCTGTCTGATTTCTTTCAGCTGCTTGTTGGGTCTTTTGGAGGGCAGTCATGATAGGTCCCTTTTGATGAGGACTGCCACGGACATCCCAGTGCAGAGCTTGGCAGGCCTAAAAACCTACAAGCACTCATGAGACACATGGGTTTCAAAAGAAACTCTTTCTCCTGGGTAGACATTCTCACAACCAGATTTATCCCTGCACAGTCTGGCATATGGATCTACGTATTTATTTAGTAGGAACTTTTATATTACGCATAAAATGAATCCTGACATAAGCTAAGCTTTTCAGTGTTCCAACAGTCCTAGAGAATTCTTGATTTTCAGAGGGAATTCAGATAACTCTCTAGGGACAGGGAGACTAATTAGCATTACAAAGGTAGAAGCCAAAGAAGCTCAGAGCTGGCCTGCAGAATGTTTGCTAAGGNCTTGACCCACGCAGACAAGGGACTTGAGAGGGTCTGCGGCAGAGGACACCAAAGCATCCATAATAGTGTCAGACCCCTGGGACCTACCTTTGAGCTGGATCCCACTTTGGGCCTGTTGATGGACCTTCTTTCCCTCAGGCTCCTCTCCATTTCCATCCCTGTAATTCTTTCAGACAGGAACAATTCTGGGTCAGAGGTTTTGACTGTGGGATAGCAACCCCATCCCTCCCCTTTATACCCTGTCTTCCTGCTGGAGGTGGGCTCTATAATTTCCCTCTCCCTACTGTCAGGCATTTAATCTAATGTACCTGTATTTGATTCCTAAGAGTCTCTCACCTCCCAGGTTTCTGGTACATTCAAGACGGACAACCTGGGTTGTGATTTTCCTTACCAGGTGCTTGGGATTTTGTCTGTTCCCTTTGAAGAAAAGGGAAGTGAGAAATGTTGTAATTAAATTATTGTCACTTATTAAAAAAAACTTTTTAAAAATTTTTTCTGTCTTAGCCTCCCCCCCCCACCTCAGGTATAATTTGAGGAAAAATAGTTGGAAGTCACATTATATCAATTGTAATTTATTAGCTCACAGTCCTAGAGAATTCCTTTTTTATATATTTAAACAATTTTTATTAGATATTTTCTTCATTTACAATGGAAATGATATCTGAAAAGTCCCCTATACCCTCCCCCCACCCTGTTCCCCAACCCACCCACTCTCGCTTCCAGGCCCTGGCATTCCCCTGTATTGGGGGCATATAATCTTTGCAAGACCAAGGGCCTCTCCTCCCAATGATGGCTGATTATGCCATCTTCTGCTACATATGCAGCTAGAGACAGGAGCTCAGGGGGTACTGGTTAGTTCATATTGCTGTTCCTCCTATAAGGTTACAGACCCCTTCAGCTCCTTGGGTACTTTCTCTAGCTCCTCCATTGGGGGCCCTGTGTTCCATTCAAAGATGACTGTGAGCATCCATTTCTGTATTTGACAGACACTGGCATAGCCTCACATGAGAGAGCTATATCAGGGTCATGGTTCTTAAACACTTTAACCTCTGTTTTAACCCACCATTCAGCAGAGATAATAATAGATTAAAATTATAAGAAAAATAGACCTGTTTAGAAAGGTTCTTTAGAGAAATTCCTGTCCATGTTGAACTACTAGTCTGCATCCTGGTGGGTTTGTTAGTTGCTACAAAACTGGAGACAATGTTTCCTCTTCTTTCAGAATATGTCAGTAACGAGTAGTTCACCAAGAGAAAGAGGGCCCCATGAATCCTTCTCCAGTATCTGCCTGACCTACAAATCCATTCTTTTGCAGGCCTAGTACTGATAGAAGATCCACTGTGAGATCATGATTGTCTTCTGAGTCTTACACTCTTTCTACCTTTATTTTCTTGGTGCTCCCTGTGCATTAGAGGGGGCATAAGTGTATGTCTTTTAGTATTAGACCTTCAGCGATCATTTATTTTCTGCAAGTTTTTGTTTTTGAGAAAGGGTCTCTCTATGTAGTCAAAAAGACTGGACTCAAACTTAGAGAATTATGCTTCTCTGTGCATCCCTAATGCTGCGATTAAAGGTTGTATCATGATGCCCAACCGTCTTCAGTATCTTGAACAGCCACGAGTATCTGTGTTTACTACCGTTCACTGAAAATAGAGACTTCTCTGATTTATCTGAGAATTGCATTCATCTATGGCTATAAAGAAGTAACTGGATATATATTTGACTAGCTTGCATTTAGCAAAATAGTAGAATTAACTATTCCCACACCCCAGTCACCTTAAAGTCCTTAAGCATGCATCTCCCACTCCCAAGTTTAAAGTGCCATGTATATATTCCTCTCTGTGAAGTGGCCATCCAATTTAATTAGATTGTGGTTGGTTACAACCATAACAGTCAGAATACTAGTGTGCAGGCTGACACCTCTTACCTTGAGGTTGGTATTGCAATTCAGAGGATTCACAGTGGTTTAAGACCATTGATTCTTTTTCTCCCTAGTAGTCTGCATGATATCTGAGAGTATGAAACCTAACGAATGGGGAGGCAGCTTTTTAGATGAGCTCCAGCTTGGTTTTTCTATATCTTGCAATCAAGTCATGTGATTTGTATAGTTTTCTTAGGAACCAGTTTCTAGAAAGTATGTATTTCATTAAGTGGAATTTCATTAATTTCATTATTTCCACTTAATTTCATTAAGTAGAATAAATAATTCTGTGTCACCATGTTGATTGTTATCTTCATGGCTTTGATTAGGAAGCATTTTTTTCCATTTGCTAACAGTATTCAATATTATTATTATTATTATTATTATTAATATTATTTAAGGTTAACCATATATTATTTCAATATCATAATGAAATTATGATATGAATTATTCCTGTATTCAAAAAAATACGTAGCCAGTTAAGAGATTCAATACATCACAAGACAGTTTCATGTTGTTCCATGGCTATTGAACATCAAGTAATTCACAATAAGATATCTTTCTGTACAATGCTTCTTTCATAGCTAATGATTTCTGTGTTAGCTAGAGACCTTGCACCATGTATGAAGCCAGACTTGTTAAGTTTGAAGGTAAGGTGCTTAGATCTTTTAAATTTCCATCTTAATGGATAGTTGGAGATGAATTGTTGCTATAGTACTGGAATTTGTTCATGCTGATAATGAGTTACACTGTGAATACCCATGAGAATGCAAGTGTTTTGCAGTTACAGCATTGTTAGCTCTTCTTCCATCAATTACAGAAATACTTTCAATCACATTGCATAGCTGTCTCTATCAAATTGTATACACACCAGGCAACAAAAATTCCTGAAACAAAGTGGTGCTCTTTAAATTAGTATTTCTAGCATTCTGTCCTAATTTTGTAACCATTTAATTAATACCATTAACAAAATTACTTCCAAGAAAAAAAATGGACCTTAGATACCACTAGTTGTCTTAATGAGGATTACTTTTGTTGCGATGAATCACCAGCTTGGGGAGGAAGCAGTTTATTTGGCTTATACTTCCATATCACGTTCATCATCTACGGAAGTCACCACAGGAATTCAAGTAGGACAGGGATTCAAACAGAGAAAGTACCTGGAGGCAGGAACAGATGCAGAGGTCATGGAGGGCAATGCTTACTGGCTTCCTCCCCATGGCATATTTAGCTTTCTTTCTTATAGATCCAAGAACTACCAGTCCAGGGGTGGCTCCACACACAATGGCTGAGCTCTCACTCATCCTTCACTGATTAGAAAATGTATTATTTGCTTCCCTACAGCCCAATCTTATGGAGGCATGTTCTTAATTGAAGCTCCATCTTCTCATATGGCTTCATCTTATAACAAGTTGATATAACAGTAGCCAGTACACTTTTCTAACCAATCACATATGAATTTATAAGTTTGTAGTTGCTGAAAGTCAAAAAATTTCAAATATTTTAGCACCAAGTAAATGAAAGAAATTTAAAATAAAGATGACATATAAACAAGTCAGAAACAATGAAGAGTGTCTAGAGCCTCTATTAAAATTTTAAATATCTCTCAATCATATAAAATCTTCTTTTGATTTGTAAGTAAAAAGCATATGTATTATAATAACTTTCTAGTTTTGAAATTATACTTGTATTATTTCCATCCTGCCCTTTTCTTTCTCCCATGCACCACCCTCTTGCTTTCTCTCACAATTTGGAACCTCTTTTTCTATAAGAACCACCCCCGTCCAATTAGTTATTCAATATAAAAATGAGACACTCTTAATTCTCAAAACCACTTGGTAGTATAAATAGTACTATCACCATTTAGCAAATGAGAAAATCAGGGTTCAGAATGGTCACCAAGAAAACAATAGTCAGCAAATGGAAAAATTGGATTCAAGCCCAGGTCTCTAGCTTTAAGTTCTTACATTGCTTTCATTTATTAATCTGAACACTTCCTTTTATTTTAATTACATGAACAAAAACTTTAAAGGCACTAAGATATAGTACAAAAAATGTCATCAAGAAGGCTTGTTTTTGAGTATCAGTTTTCTTGTTTATTTGCAGAATTCAATTGAATATTGTGATATTTAGAAAGTCTGATGTACTAGCAGAAATAACAACACAGCAACTCCAGGCCCAATATACTTGCTACTGTCTTGAAAGGAATTTATTTAAAAATATCATTTGGGCCCTTCACTTAGGACTTTATATCATCAACCTCAATCTACTGTCATTCATAATATTTTAGAAATCATAACAAAAATTCTAATCTGAAAATGAAATTCTATAAGTATGGCTGATAAAATAACTATTTTTTTTTAGTTCTCTCACACCTTCATTCCTTATAGATAGTTTTCTTATATACAGTTTTGGGGTGTGTCAGGGTCTGACAACAGGTACTTCCCATTGGCTTGGTCTGAGAGCTTTGGGATACCTTACCCGCATGTGGGATAGCTTGGGGTGCTGCTCCGACATGACTGAGGGCCACACACATCTCTACAGGAGACTGTGGGAGGGCTGTAGCTATGTGATGGAAGCCAGGAGTCCAGAAACCTGGCAAAAAACAAAACAAAACAAAACAAAACAAAACAGAACAACAACTATTTTTTAACTAAAAAATAGTGTGAAGCCTATACATACAAAGAATAGTAATTTTTTAAATCTTAAAATATAATCTAATGCCAGGCATGGTGGCACACGCCTTTAATCCCAGCACTAGGAAGGCAGAGGCAGGTGGATTTTTGAGTTCGAGGCCAGCCTGGTCTACAGAGTGAGTTCCAGGACAGCCAGGGCTATACAGAGAAACCCTGTCTCAAAAAACCAAAAAAAAAAAAAAAAAAGATCTATATATTTGAGAACTTATGATTTGGTTTAGGAAACTAATGAATAAATTATTATTATTTTATATGTACAAATTTGTCTAAATTTTAAAGTTCACTCATAATTATCTTTCGTGCCTTTATGTAGTTACTTAATTTTAGATAATTTATTTCCTGAGATATTTTCTTATCACTCAATTTAAACACAATTGGTTTTTGTTCAGGACAACCACACTCACACATTTTTTTAATTATTTTTTTTTAATTTATTTTTTACACTCCATGTTCCATTGCCTGCCACCCATCCATCCTCTGACTGTGCCACATCCCACACCTACTCCCCACCTCACCCCATCTCCTCGTGGATGCCTCCACTCCCCCACCCCACTTTACCTTTAAACTCCCTGGGGCCTCCAGCGTTCTGAGGGTTCATCTCTGAATGAACACAGACCTGGAAGTCCTCTACTGTATGTGTGTTGGGGGTCTTATATCAGCTTGTATTTGCTGTATGTTTGGTGGTTCAGTGTTTGAGAAATCTCAGAGGTCCAGATTAATTGAGACTTCTGGTCCTCCTACAGGACTGCGCTTCTCCTCACCTTCTTTCAGCCTTCCTTAATTCAACAGCAGGAGTCAGCTGCTTCTGTCCATTGGTTAGGTGCAAATATCTGCATCTGACTCTTTTACCTGCCTGTTGCTTCTTTCAGAGGGCAGTCATGATAGGTCCCTTTTTTGTGAGCACTCTATCACCTTAGTAATAGTGTCAAGCCTTCAGAACTCCCCTTGAGCTGGATCCCACTTTGGGCCTGTTGATCGACCTTCTTTTCCTCAATCTCCTCTCCATTTCCATCCCTGTAATTCTTTCAGACGGGAACAATTATGGGCCAGAGGTGTGACAGTGGAGTGGCAACGCCATCCCTCACCTGATGCCCTGCCTCCCTGCTAGAAGTGGGCTTTATAAGTTCCCTCTCCCTACTGTCAAATCTTTGAGTCCTGGGAATCTCTCAGTTCCCACATCTCTGGTACATTCTGAGGGGTCTCCCAAACCTCCTATTTCCTGGCATTGCCTGTTTCCATTATTTCTGCTGGCCTTCAGGGCTTCAGTCCTTTTCCCTCACCCAATAGCAGATCAGGTTTCCCTCTTTCCCCCACTTACACCCACCAGGTCCACTTTCCCTCCCAGGTCCTTCCCTCTCTCCATACTTGTGATTGCTTTTTGCTCTCTCCCAGTGGGACTGAGCCAATCAAAACTGGGGTATAGAACTAAATGGCAAATTCATAACTAAAGAATCTCAAATGGCTGAGAAGCACCAAAAGAAATGTTCTAAGTCCTTAGCAATCAGAAAAATGCAAATCAAAACAACCCTGAGATTACACCTTACACAAATCAGAATGGCTAAGATCAAAATTGCACATGACAACGCATGTTGGAGAGCTTGTGGAAAAAGAGGAATGCTCCTCCATTTTGGTGGGATTGCAAATTGCTACAACCACTCTGGAAATGAATTTGGAAGTTCCTCAGAAAATTGGAAATAGATCAACCTGAAGACCCAGCTATACCACTCTTGGGAATATACCCAAAAGCTGCCCTACCATGCCACAGGGGCATGTGTTCTATTATGTTCATAGCAGCCTTATTTGTGTTAGCCAGAAGCTAGAAACAACCTATATGTCCCACGACAGAAGAATGGATAAGAAAATGTGGTTCATTTACACAATGGAATACTATTCAGCTATTAAGAATGAGGACATCCTTAGTTTTTCAGGCAAATGGATGGAACTTGAAAATATCATCCTGAGTGAGGTAACTGTGACCCAAAAGTCCATGCACCGTACATACTCACTAATAAGTGGATATTAGCCAAAAAAGAAAATTACAGAATATCCAAGATACAGTCCACAGAACTCAAAAAGCTCAACAAGCTAAAGGGCCCATGTGAGGACAAACATACTTTGATCTGAATTTTAAATGCAAATATTCCTGAAATAATATTTAAGTGCATGCTGAAGAATATTAAACAATGCAGTAAAAGTGCTTTGTTGTTTATACCTCATTTTGTGGCAGTTGACTCAAACATTCTGGCACCTCTCATGCCAAATGTTTGGTAAAAGTGTACCTTTAGACTATACAACAGTATTTTTGAGATCCTCTTCTGTTTTTACTTTTGTGGAATTATTCAGTTTTTGTGTTTTCTTGGGTGTAGTTATTGTCCTGTGTTAACGTTTTCCTTCTAGTATCCTCTATAGGGCTTAATTTATGAAAGGTATTGCTTAAATTTGTTTTTGTCATAGAATATCTTGCTTTCCTCTGCCTATGGCAATTGAAAGTTTTGCTGGGCATAGTAGTCTGAACAGGCATCTGTGGTCTCTTTGGGCAGGAGTTGGAACAGTGGGAAAATGTTGTAGACCTTGAAAATTACTTGCAAACAGTCAAAAGCTGTCATGTGTAGAAAGTTATGAACTTAACATTGATCTTTTTCAGGACACAGGTACAGAACAGTTAGTTATTTTAGGAAGACATATTTTTAAATACAAATAGAAAAATTTTTAATATTCATAGTACCATAGCATAGAAAAACCATAACTTTATGAAGTACAGAGCTCATTATACCTGTAGGAGCAAAGTCAGGGAAAATCTGACCGTATGAAGGAGGTATTTGCAGAGAAGACTCCTTTTGCTTTTATGGCACTTTCATATGTAAGTCTGTTTCAAAACATAAAGACTCATCTCACCATAGAGAAGCAGTTTGAAAAGATGGCCTATAATGTTTAGGAGTAATATCAATTCCACCTCCCCTCACTGTCAGATCTACTTCTTCTTCAATTCCCTTAAGAAAAGATCAGGCTTCCCAGGGATATCAAGCAAATATGGCACATGAAGTTACAGTTAGACTAGGCATCTCCCCTCATTAAAGCTGTATGAGGCAACCCATTAGATGGAAATGGTCAGAAATGCCAACAAAATAGTCAAAGACAGCCTCTGCTCCTCTTAGTAGTCCCACAAGAAGACAAAACCCCACAACCATAACATAGAAGCTTCTAGGTCAGAACCATACAAGCTCTTCAATTGTCAGTTCAGTCTCTGTGTGTCCCTATGAGCCCTACTCATTTCATTCTGCGGGCATGTTCTTGGGTGTCCTTGACTCCTCTATCTCCTTCAACCCTTCCTCCCACTCTTGCACAGAACTTTTAGCCTAATGTTTGACTATGGGTCTCTGTATCCACTCCCATCAGTTTCTGAATGAAGCATCTCAGATGATGATTATTCTAGGTTCTGGTCATGTTTGTCTCTCTGGATCTGGACCTCACCCAGATGGTTTTTTTCTAGTTATATCAATTTGTGTAAATTTTTTCATTTTTCCCCACTAAGTAATACTCCATTGTGTAAATGTACCAAATTTCCTTTATACATTCTTTGGTTGGGAAATCACAAAGATTCAGGATACCCATAATAATCAATCAAGAACAATAAAAATAAACTAAAGGAGTTATCACTGTCTTAGATTTCAGGTTACACTACAGATCTATTGCAGCAAAACTACAGACCACTGAACAGAGGAGGAGAGTGCAGGACCAGCGTACCAGCTCACACTCCAACAATCACCTGATTTTAATTTACATGTCAAATCCTGTGCAAAAATTAACTCTAAAACAGATAAAGGACATTAACCTAACATCTGATGTGCTGAATCTTTTAGACAAAAGTGGAGAATACACTTGACTTCATAGACAGGGGAGAGGACTTTATGAACAGAGGGAGACCACCAGCAGATACCTACATTTGGCAAAAGAGACTACATGAAGCTGAAAAGATTCTGTATATAAAATGACATCATACTTTAGTGAACAGACATCCTAAAGAATGAATAAAATATTGACATCATGAACAGTGTTAATATATAAAATACAGATTCATGGAACTAAACAGAGTTCTAGAAAATGAAAATAAATTACTGAGGATCACCAAAAATGTGCAGTATCGTTAGCCTTCAGAGAAATGCAAATTAAAACTACTTTGAGATTACATCTTACCTGTCACAATGGCCAAGGTCAATAGAATAACAACAGAGCACGCTGGTGAAAATGCAAACTTAGAAAGGGCCCTGATATAGCTGTCTCCTGTGAGGCTATGCCAGTGCCTGGCAAACACAGAAGTGGATGCTCACAGTCAGCTATTAGATGGAACACAGGGCCCCCAATGGAGGAGCTAGAGAAATTACCCAAGGAGCTGAAGGGGTCTCTAACCCTATAGATGGAACAACAATATGAACTAACCAGAACCCCCAGAGCTCATGTCTCTAGCTGCATATGTAGCAGAAGATGGCCTAGTTGGCCATCATTGGGAAGAGAGGCCCCTTGGTCATGCAAACTTTATATGCCCCAGTACAGGGGAACATCAGGTCCAAGATGTGGGAGTGGGTGGGTAGGGGATCAGGGTGGGGGATGGGGGAGGGTATAGGGGACTTTCGCAATAGCATTTGAAATGTAAATGAAGAAAATATCTAATAAAATTGGAAAAAAAGAAAATGCACACTTGTACTGGCACTATGGAAATCAGTGTGTCAGTTCCTTGGGAAGCTGGGGTTATGTCTACCACAACTGAAAGCTATACCACTCTTAGACATACACCCAAATAATTTTAATTCATCTAGGGAGACACTTGCTCAGCCATGTTCAGTGCCCTCCTATTCACATTAGACAGAAACTGGAAAGTACTTAGTTGCTCATCAGCTGATGAATGGGTAATAAAATGTGGGACATTTAAACAATGACATAGAAAAGGGTTCTTTTTATAATAAATGGATGGAATTATATAAAAGCTTTGAGGACATAAATATAGAAGTTTTACAGGCAATTCCTAGCTTTGCAGTTTTCAGAATAGTAAGCATAGTCATTATTTGCACAACTGAGTTGAAAACTTATTGACATAAAACCCCACAGTGAATACTTTGAGATTTGTACATGATCATCAAAAGCTAAAATAACTAAAAAATTGAAAAGTCAATAGTAAATAAAACAGAGATAAATGCATACAGTGAATTAAAAAAATTAATTAGCTATTAAGTACAAAAAATTGAGTAACTTTAAGTGCTTAATGTGAAATTAAAGATAACCATGTAGAAAAAAATCCATGCCACATAATTCTAACAATATAATGTTCTGCACAAGGAATAAAGTCAACAGTGAAAATGGAAAAATAATTATTGTTGTTGCTAAGGTTCAGGGATGTTAGAGGAGAAGTAAATCCATAAAACACAAGGGGCCAGGAGACACTGCCCTAAGCTAGAATACTGCTGATCAATTATGTGCATTTTTTCAAAACTTATCAATCACAGAGAGGACATTTAACTACAGGCCTTTGTGTTAATGTTATCGCTGTTTGTTCCCTAGCTACAACAGTTATGCCACAATCATTGGAGATGTCCCTAGTAAGAGAAACTTTGTACAGAGAAGATTGTTATGTTGGAATGGTCTCTGTGTGCTCTGTGCTCCAACATTTCAGAACTTAACAATTGCATGTTTATTTAAGACAAAGACAAGCTTGAATCACTATCTTATAGTTTTTCTGAGCAGGGATTCTGGGGCAAGCTGAGTTGAGTTTTCAGCTCAAGGCCACAGAAAACTGTAAAGAAGGCAATGTTTGGGATGTGGTCTTACCAGGAGCTATAGGTCTCTTCAAAATTGTTATGGAAAATTGGCAAAATTTCAATGCTCATATAAAAATCAGTATACTCCATGCCTCACTATGTTCATAGCAGTCTTATTTATAATAGCCAGAAGCTGGAAAAACCCAGGTGTCCCTCAACAGAGGAATGGATACAGAAAATGTGGTACATTTACACAATGGAGTACTACTCAGCTATTAAAAACATAGTACTACCAAAAGATCCAGCAATACCTCTACTGGGCATATACCCAGAAGATGTTCCAACTGATAATAAGAACACATGCTCCACTATGTTCATAGCAGCCTTATTTATAATAGCCAGAAGCTGGAAAGAACCTGGATGTCCCTCAACAGAGGAATGGATACAGAAAATGTGGTACACTTACACAATGGAGTACTACTCAGATATTAAAAACAATGAACTTATGAAATTCTTAGGCAAATGCATGGATCTGGAGGGTATCATCCAGAGTTAGGTAACCCAATAACAAAAGAACTCACATGATATGCAAACTGATAAGTGGATATTAGCCCAGAAACTTAGACTACCCAAGATACAATTTGCAAAATACATAATACTCAAGAAGAAGGAAGACCAAAGTGTGGATACTTTGTCCCTCCTTAGAGTGGGGAACAAAATATCCATGGAAGTAGTTACAGAGACAAAGTTTGGAGCTGAGATGGAAGGAAGGACTATGCAGAGACTGCCCCATCAGAGGATCCATATCATAATCAACCACCAAATGCAGACACTATTCCATATGCCAGCAAGATTTTGCTGACAAGACCCTGATATAGCTGTCTCTTGTGAGGCTATGCCAGTGCCTGGCAAATACAGAAGTAGATGCTCACAGTTATCTATTAGATGTACAGGGTCCCCAGTGGAGGAGTTAGAGAAAGTACCCAAGGAGCTGAAGGGGTCTGTAACCCTATAGGAGGATCAGCAATATGAACTAACTAGTACCCCTTGAGCTCATGTCTCTAGCTGCATATGTAGCAGAAGATGGCCTAATAAGCCATCACTGGGAGAAGAAGCCCTTGGTCTTGCAAAGATTATATGCCCCCAATACAGGGGAATGCCAGGGTCAGGACGCTGGAGTGTGTGGGTTGTGGAGTAGGGGGGGGGTATATAGGGGACTTTTGGGATAGCATTTGAATTGGAAATGAAGAAAATATCTAATAAAAATTGTTTAAATTAAAAAAAAGAATCAGGATACTCTGTTTCAAGACCAGCAAAATGGTTTGTTTTGGCTGATTTCAGTATCTGTCCTATATACTATCATTTGAAGCTCTAAACTAATTAGGTCCAGTGAAACCAAGATAAACCCCTTTTTATTTTCTCAAAGTTCACTGTTTAATCTTTATTTTTGTTTTTATTTTTTTACATCCATATTTTATCCCCCACCACCCTCTGACTGTTCCACATCCCATACCTCCTCCCCATACCCCTGTCTCCACGTGGATGTCCCTTCTCCCCACCCCACCTGACCTCTATATTCTCTGGGACCTCTAGACTCTTGAGGGTTAGGCACATCATCTCTGATTGAACACAGACCCGAAAGTCCTCTACTATATGTGTGTTGGGGGCCTCATATTAGCTGGTGTATGTTATCTGTTTGGTGTTCCATTGTCTGAGAGATCTTAGGGATCAAGTTAATTAAGACTACTGGTTCTCCTACAGGGTCACCCTCCTCCTCAGCTTCTTCCAACTTTCCACTAATTCAACCAAGGGTTCAGCTGCTTCTGTCTATTGGTTGGGTGCAAATAATCTGCATCTGACTCTTTCAGTTGCTTGTTGGGTCTTTCAGAGGGCAGTCATGATTGGTCCCTTTTTGTGAGCTCTCCATAGCCTCGGTAATAGTATCAGGCCTTGGGACACCCCCCCGCCCCATGACCTGGATTCCACTTTGGGCCTGTTGATGGACATTTCTTTTCCTCAGGCTCCTCTCTATTTCCATCCTTATAATTCTTTCAGTCAGGAACAATTATGGGTTAGAGGTGTGGCTGTAGGATGGCAACCCCATCCTTCACTTGATGTCCTGTCTTCCTGCTGGAGGTGAACTCTATAGGTTCCCTCTCCATACTGTTGGGCATTTCATCTAAGGTCCCTCTCTTTGATTCCTGAGAGTCTTTCACTTCCCAGGTCTCTGGTGCATTCTGGAGGGTCCCCCTAAGGAGGTATCCTACCTCCCAAGGTTGCCTGTTTCCACTCTTTCTGCTTGCTCTCTGGGCTTCAGTCCTTTCCCCTCACCCGATACCAGATCAGATTCTCC
Source organism: Mus minutoides (assembly GCA_902729485.2). Taxonomy (NCBI): domain Eukaryota; kingdom Metazoa; phylum Chordata; class Mammalia; order Rodentia; family Muridae; genus Mus; species Mus minutoides. The sequence goes on along the minus strand of LR753358.1, from coordinate 350,473 downwards.
TCTATTCCCCATTTCCCCATACCTTTAAAATTCCTTCATTTTTTATCTAATTTCCATGTACGAAGACATTCTAATACTTTAACTACATTCTACTGGTGAGAAGCAGATGACTGTATTTGAGAATACTACACAAGGAGGTAGCTCACCATGGGTCACTAAAGGTGTGCTTTCCAAAACACTACTCTTTGGGAAGAAAAAGTTTGAGAAAGATCAAAGTGGGCAGGTAAAGCACTTCTCCTTCCTGCTGGTTGCACTTTAATGTGGTATTTTTCTATGTTTCTTATGCTTCAATGAATTATAAACAAGATAGAAAATTCAAGGTCATCCTCAGCTACTTAGTAAGTTTGATCCCAGCCTAAGGTGCATAAAACTCTCTTTCAAAAAAACATGAATGAAAAAATATTGTTGACTAAGATTATTTTACTTTTAATCTTTATGTTTTAATTTACCCACAAAATTATACATATTTATGAGGTACACTGTGACCTTTCAGAAAATGCACATATTATGTAATTTAAATGAAGATATACATATTTATCTCCTTAAGCATTAATCACTCTTTATTCAGTGAAACTCTAAAAATTCCCTTTTCTTAGATTTTAGAAATGTACTATATATGATCATTGCCCTCTTCCACCTATATAACTCAATATCGTACTATACATGATCATCACCCTCTTCCATCTACATAACTAAATATCTATCCACAACTTTTATTCAGCTCTCTCCAAACACACTGTCTATCTTCTAGTAACTACCATTGGACTCTTAACTTCTATGTGATCAACTATTTTCCTCTTTTGTTTTTCTCATGCTATTTTTTTTAACTTTTGTGGTTCTAGGGGATGCTCACCAAAGGCACTGTACATGTTATACTACTGCTACATCTCCAGGTCATATTTTATTTTATTTATATTTCAAAAGTTTACTCTGATGTCTCACTGTATTGCCTAGACTAGATTTAAATATCTGTTCCTCTTTTTTTTACCTCTGAAGGAATTGAATTATAAGTGTCCATTTCCACACCCAAAGAGATACAGATATTTTTAACTCAACATAATTTTTGAACTCCTTTAGCACTGTAATCATTGTATCTTAGAAGAGCTTTTAAACACTCTTACTCCCTGGTATGGCTGTCCTCTGAGAGACTCTGCTAGCAGCTGAATAATACAGATGAAGATATTCACAGCCAACCATCAGACCATGTCCGGGAACCCCAATGTAAGAGTTAAGGGAAGAACTGAAGGAGCTGAGTGGGATTGCAACCCTGTAGGAAGAACAACAATATCAATCGACCAGACACCCTAATGCTCCTAGGGACTAAACCATCAACCAAAGAATACACGTGGAGGGACACATGGCTCCAACTGCATATGTAGTAGAGGATAGTTTTATCTGACATCATTGTGAGGGGAGGCCCTTGGTCCTGTGGAGGCTTGATACCCCAGAGAAGGGGGATTCTAGGGCAGTGAGGCAGGAGTGGGTTGGTGGTAGAAGCACCCTTATAGAGAAGGCAAAGGGGATGGGATGGAATGGGGGCTTTTGGAGGGAACACCGGGAAGGGGAATAAATAAAATACCCTCCCCAAATAAAACAAAAACACCCCCCAAAACAAAAAACAAAAAATGAAAAAGTTCCTTACTCTAAATTTGCTGTGCTATTCTTGGGTCCTGAATACATGAGGGTAGTCCCAGGTGGCTGAAATAAAGACTTTCAATTGGTTATTAAAAAAAAAAAAAGAAGTTAGTTTTGTTATTGCTGTTTAGCGCTTATTATTGGTACAAATTTAAACACCTGATATTAAATATTGTTTTGATTTAAAAAAAAAAGATTCTCTGGTCAATTTTTATGCATTTCACTGATCACTAAGTCAGTTGTTTTCATTATTTCTTCTCTAAACACCAAGTTTGGCTTATATATTTGAGCACCTTAAAATCTTTATCATACCAGATGATAGGTTGTCAGAATACATATGATTGTCACTATAATTTGCTTCCTTCCAAAATGAGTTAGTGTCATCTTTGCACTTGAGACAAAGAACTCATTAACAAATAAACCATATCCTCCTTCCATGGTACAGATTTCACCAGGTATGTCATCTTGTCTCCTGTAACTTCTAGTAGGATGAGAAGGATAGGAAACGACAGATATACATGTGCAACTGACTTGCCCACAGAGCAGATCCTCCTTTCTATTTGCTGGCAGCTGACCTGAAGAAATTTAGCTTACTGATTGGTTTTATTCTTTCTGAACTTTAATATGCTTTCATTGTTTCATTGGGACACATCTGCACTTAAAATATTGCATTGTTTAAAATTTATTTACAGCACAAATATAAAAATCCTTAATCTTTAGTGCATCATATTTATCAGAATAAAATTTATATTAAAATTCTAGGTATTCTGAATTTATGTGTTTACAGGAACTCATAAATAAGCTACTATGTCTTGGTAATTAACTGAGTTTGATTTTTTCTGGTAATAGATAAAATTATATAAGAACAGGCTTAATGTTATGTCATACATATAAAAATGAGATGACGCATAAAATTGAGCATCGCTTTATGTTACTGAAACATGTCTGTAATTATCCTTAGATATTCTCTTTGTTAGTACTTTAATAATGTAGCATCCACTATTAAAGATTATACAACTGTTACACACACACACATATGTATATATATATATATATATATATATATATATATATATATANAGAGAGAGAGAGAGAGAGAGAGAGAGACTCATCTTCTGTGATCATCTGCAAATGTTCCTTTGTATTAGAATTTAGTAATAGATAATAATATAATACATTTATAGCTTCTTCTAGTCAAGTATAAATATATGCCACATGTAAACGTAAATAACTCTGATATAGGGCTGAATATGGATAACTGCTGTTAGGGCAAGTGTAACATGATCAGGAGTCAATTTGGTGAGAAAGAATTTAACCATGATTGATGGAAAGTAATAATGTATTCACGTATGCTTTCTTTACAAAATAAAATAATAAGATGTTTGTATTAATTTTAGATAAAATGTGCTTTCCCTCTATTATTCTTAAATAAAATGGTCTAGTCTTCTCAAATATATTTATATAAATTTCTTTCAATAGTTGTCATTTATTTTTAGTTTTTACTTTAAAAATCAATAAATCTTCAGTGAACAAAATTGGATTTAAATTAACTTTTATACTTTAATATTTCCTCTTGCAAACAGTACAATAACATCTATCATATAGCATGGCCATGCCATCAAGAAAGATTTTTCATTACATAAAATTAAATTCTTCTTAATTTTAAAATCTCCGACTAGTTCTATAATTACAGATGATCTCAGTGAGGACTAAAACAGAAACTGGGGAGTCCTCTGGTTATTTCCACATGATAAGCATGTAAATTACTGATAAGCTACACTTGTTTTTGTATTTTAGGTGTTCAGCGAGGTTCTTACCATACGCTTTAAGTTGATCTGTATCTTGTGACCCTCCTCCCTCAGCTTCCAGAATTGGTCGGTCTAGATACATGTAGCACTTCAGCTAGCTTACATTTGAAAGGTACAGAAAATAAAGACAAGTCCAGAATAGAAACTGCTCTTTTTTCACAACCACAGAATCAAACATTCTCTATCCCAAATACTCTTTTTGTGCTTTAATTCTCAGTTTCCATGATCAATGTTAATATTTGTGTACTCTCATAGAGAAAAAAAATAGAAGCCTCTTGGAATTATATTCAGCAACAGTTACACAAAAGAGTGAGAATGGTCAAGGGAATGAAAAATGTTTTTAAAGGCTATGTAGCCAGAGACCCTGTTATATTTGAAATATTTAACAACATTTGATACAAGCAGAGTGTGATATTTTTTGTTTTGGACTCTCATCTTTTTGCAATGTGTATTGCAATATACAATCAGAGAGCATTGGCCTTTCTTACCTTCCTTGTTTTCATGCATATGTTTATATTCATTTTGTGTATGTGTGTGTGTTGTGCTGGCACTCATATTTGTGCACAGTATATATATATATATATATATATATATATATATATATATATATATATATATATATATATATATATATATATGTGTGTGTGTGTGTGTATATATATATATGTATATATATATATATATGGTATAGAGTTCCATGGAGGCAATAAGGAGTCAGACATTCTGGAACTGGAGTTACAGATAGTTATAAGCATCATGTAGGTGCTCCTAAATGAACGTGAGTCTTCTGTATGATTCACAAGTGTTCATTGCAACTAATTAATTTGTCTAGCTTGTTTTTTATCTTTTGAATGTTAGAATAACAACACAGGCCATCTGTTTAACTAGAATAAATGCACTGTCTAGATGTAGTCAAGTTATCTAAAATTTTGCATTGGAGAGAGAATATAGCTGAATTTCATAAGAAAATATTAATTTCACTGGAAGTTTGATTCTAATTTCCATATGATAAGTGTTAGAGTGAAATAAAAGATTGAAAAAGCAAAAATGAAAAATTAGTAATAGATTTAAAACATAATACAAACCTAACTACAAGAAACCAAGACATAAGTCTTGTGGACACAGAATTTTCAAAAGCATAGAATTATTCGTGGGTTACACTTTCATGCTTCTCTCAGGTGTAGAGATAGGAGTGAGTTTACTTCAGATTATTCATTACAACTGGCTGTTGTTATCTATCTCTATGAAAAATAACATGTTTCTGCTTATGCTGGTTGTTTTCAATGTGAGGCTTGTCCTTCATGTGTAGATTAACCTTGTTACTGTACAATTTATTCATCTTCTTAACCCTCAGAATAAATTGTCTGATACTCTGACTAAAATTGGCTGATGTGTGAGACTTTAGTCTGCCTCACAAATCTGCTCCATTTTCTCAGGTCCCACCACATCTATAGTGGTAAACAATCCACCTATAGTTTCTTATTGTCTGTGGTTTCATATTTTCTACTTTGTACTTTAGAATCATTAGCATATTCATTGTTGTTTTAACTACTAATTGATAATTGACAAATTTGTGACTTATCTGAGTCTGGTTCTAATATTTATTTTTCTGTTGTTTTCCTGTCTTTTAAAATGTGTTATATGCATATATATACATATGCATGTGGACAGAACTAAGTAAGTATAATTATAGAATATATGTTTAAAAGTAGCAATTTTGTGTTTCACATAGCTTTAAATGCTGTTTGTTCCCATTTCTTTTATTTTATTTGTGTTTTTCATTTCACATGGAACTCCTAGAATATTTTTGCATGCAACTCCTAAATTATTATTAATATTTTATTAGACATCTGTTGAAGTGATATAATCTGTTATTGAAGAAGAGGTGTTGTCTGTTTTACTACATATTTGATGATGTATGCTAACCTGTCAATAAAGGGATGCATTCTCCAATTTTATGATAAAAATCTCAGAATTTGTCAGAGGTTTGGTCACTTGGGTCTTTGAGAGCAATATCTCTGGTAGTCAGGTTTTTTTGTGTGTGTCTGTGACAGAATAGCTGAGAAAACAACTTAAAAGAAAAGAATATCTCTCAGTGACTGAATTCATCTGCTGTGGTCTAACTCTTCAACAAAGGAATCTCCTGTCAGGGCACTTAACACTCCTTACATTGTATTGTACTCATTTCTTCCTCTGCCTTATGTGAGAGTAAAGGATAGAGGGAGTATAGTTATCTAATTATCTTTGTCCAAGGTCAGATAGCACATAGTAAAGTATTTTCCCTTAAGGAACAGGCTTTTGTTATGGTGAACCCCATGGTTTTATTTGAAAACAGTTAGTTAAACCATGAGGGCAGTTTTCTTTGATCAAGCATAAGAACCTGGCTGCACTTTAAAGATGAAACTTGTGAAAGTGTGGGGGATATGTGTAAAATTGGATTCCCGGGGATTTTATAATTCTCAAGACATTCACACTCGGCTTCTATAAATTCTATATGGATGTATACTTTCTGGTTTAAAAAGTGATTCAGATAATGTAACCCAGAGAACAAAGGGCAAAAGTGGAGAGCTTTGAAAATTATTCCCAAGCCTTTTAGATAATCATGGAGTTCATCTCCTAGCCAGCTTGATTTCAAAACTGTTAAGAACTACTGAGTTCCTTTAACCTTCCACTTAGCCTTCCCTTTTTCTTCTGAACAAGGTTGTCTATTGTGACTCATTCTCATTTAATCATTTCATGTTGTCAGAGCTTGGATAGTTTCACAGGTAAAATTTTGAAAAGTGACTATGCTCCAGGACACAGGCTTCATGAATTATATCCATTCTCATAAAGTTCTGATCTTCAATGTGATTTAGGTTCTAAGGATGCCACTGGGGTCTCATTAATGCTAGGCAAGTGATTGATTTAACATTGAGCTACCACAGCACTTTACAATTTGGATTTTTTTCTTTCTTTCTTTTTTTTTCTTTCTTTTTTTTTGTTTGCCTTCTATATTTATTTTACTAAAAATAGATTTGGTTTTTGGTGGCTGATTATGGGATGGATCCCAGGGTGGGGTAGTCTCTGGATGGTCCATCCTTTCATCTTAGCTCCAAACTTTGTCTCTGTAACTCCTTCCATGGGTATTTTGCTCCCTATTCTAAGGAGGAATGAAGTATCCACATGTTGGCCTTCCTTCTTGATTTTCTAGTGTTTTGCACATTGTATCTTCAGCCACCAAACCCAGACACTATTGCATATTCCAGCAAGATTTTGCTGAAAGGACTCTGATATATCTGTCTCATATGAGGCTATGCCAGTGCTTGGCAAATACAGAACTGGATGCTCTTAATACAGTGCCTCCAATGGAGGATCTAGAGAAAGTACCCATGGAGCTGAAGGGGTCTGCAATCCTATAGGTGGAACAACAATATGAACTAACCAGTACCCCCAGAGCTCGTGTCTATAGCTGCATATGTAGCAGAAGATGGCCTAGTTGGCCATCAGTGGGAAGAGAGGCCCTTAGGTCTTGCAAACTTTATATGCCCCAGAACAGGGGAGGCTCATTTTCTTCTTTTGGTTTGCCTTGTCCAACTTCAATGTGATGTTTTCTTGTTATCTTATTATACTTTATTTTGTTATGTTTTGTGTTATCTCTTCGAAGCCTGTTCTGTTTTAGAGAGACAGAAGGGAGTGGATCCAGGTGAGAGGGAAGCAACTGGAAGGACTAGAGGGAGGGGGTAACTACAAGCAGGATATAATGTGTGAATAAGGAATCTATTTTCAACTAAAAACTATATTTTTTTCTTTAAACAGAAAATATGAATGCCTCATAATGCTCATCAATATTTTTGTGTTACAGCTTGATAATTGGCTTCCTAAAAGCAAGGAATTATTGAAAGAAACTATCTATGAGAAGATGGTACATGTACCTCAACTCTTTTTTCTGTTTATTCTGAGCCCACAGCTATAGTACACTTCTTATTCCCACTACAATCAGGTAGAGACATTTGCTTAAATTGGGAACAATGAATGTAGATTAAAGTGACTGACCTCACACTCATCTTAGACCTGGCACATTAAATTCAGTTTTGTCCACATTAAAACTGTTTAATGAAATACTTGAGCATTTACTCTCTATTGACAAAAGGGACCATTCAAGATTAGTTTATTAAAGTCTTAAAGTTTGAAGTTGTTTATTACAATGACTCATGTATAATTGATGGACCAATATTATACCAGTCAGAAGAGGCAGTATTGATCATTTTGAAGTGGGGAAAGAGGCTTATTCTTATGGAGTGGCTGGGAAATAACTCAATAATTAAAAAAAGAACCTGAATCTTAATTTTCCAAACACTAGATTATACTAGCAGTAGATTTCAAAATGGACTGTAGCAAGACCTTCATTAGTTTCAGGTGTTGTTAATGTGTGTGTTTTCTGATTTTGAATTCTGTTTGCAACAAAAACACATTGAATTTGTTTCTATTCTCTCTCTCTCTCTCTCTCTCTCTCTCTCTCTCTCTCTCTTTCTCTCTCTAGCATCTTGATCATAAATATTCCACATTAAGATAATACTCTCTTACAAAATTTCTGGGCCCATTTACATAATAAATGAATTTAAATAAACATAAAACTTCAGACACTAAAAATCAGATCAAGGTTTCACAGTCAGATGAGTTCATTTAGTGCACAACAATTTTGCAAAACACAGTTATGTGAAAATAGGCTTTAAGATGTGTGTGTGTGTGTGTGTGTGTGTGTGTGTGTGTGTTAAAAGAACTTAGAACAGAACTATCTAAGTTTAGATGAGATATATTTTATCCATTACAGCAATCTTTTCACTTTTGTTTAGATGAAAATATCTATGATTAGTATCTATTTCAGAGCATTGCTATCTCATGAAAATCATCCTCAATTTGTGTGTGTGTGTGTGTGTGTGTGTGCGCGCACATGTGTTCCACATACATATGTGGAACAATCTTGAGAATCTTCTGACTTAATGAAAAAAATCCATGTACATATTATACTTAAATTCTAACAAAAGGAAAATAGTTAAATAGTTTGAAGCTAACAATTGCAAGATTTAAACTTCCTATGCTGAATGCATGGGTTGTAATTTTAAATATAAATATATCCATGATCCTTTTAGCCTGTAAAGTATCTTACTTAGGCTGCCATAGAGCGTTTTGTTATCACTATGTTCAAGTGTGTTCTTCATTGGAGTGCAGGCTGCTGCTTTTTTCTGCTGGTGTAATAGTAAATGCTGAGGTTTTGCCTTGGTGTTGGCAGAGTGATCAATCACAGACTCACCTTGCAGAGGGGTCTTCCCCTACTTGGCGACAGAACACATATCTCTGAATGCATATTGTTTTGAAAATGTTGGAGTCTGACCTCTAGAATTCAAGAAATATGTTAATGAAGGTTACTGTATTCTCCTCTGTTTTCTTTCACTTCCTGTCCCCCAAAGAAAACACATGGATCATAGAAAGCACAGCCTTAATCCTCAGTTTTGAAGACAGGAAAAGTCATAACTGATTTTATAATCAAATGCTGAACAGGGTCAGTACTTTATCTGTTTTAGGGGAATTTTTATTATAACTTTGTTAACTCTGTATCTTTATGTCTACCACTAAACTTTTGGTATTCTAATCACATATTTATTGTCGGTTCTCTGATGAAAGTAATTATTTTTACATGTGATTTTTATATTATTTCTTAGGTATGCACACCTTACCACACCTGCTCTAAGCTTGTATATCCTTTCCTCAAACAACCAATTATTCCTCAAATCAATGGTAAAATGTCACTCTTCAGTGTGAAGTGTTCCTCAAGTCACTGTGAACATTTGTTTGACATTAGTATTTTTATAGAACACAATGAATCCTTTGACTATTATGATCATTTCAATTTATATCCAACATTTAATGCCTCTTGAATTCATTTCATGGGCAAATATATTATATTCTTTTTGATAACATTTATTCCCATGCAAAGGATGTATATGAAGTATTCAGCAATAGGTAATGAATACATTTGAATATATCCTATTTTTACAATTAGTAAGTACAACATAGAAGTTTAGAGAATGGACTTGGAATTGGACTCTAACATATTTAAGTCATAGCCCTCCTTCATATCTGCTTTATGACCTTAGACAAATTTTTCTTAGTATATGTGCTTATTCTTATGTGAAACATAGACATTAATTGAAAATGTTTATTGGAGATATTGAGATGGTTTGATGAAAACAAGATATGATGCATCATAATGTGCTTGAGATACACTAAATGCTCATCAGATTTTCTGTTAATTTTTCTTTCATCTTTACCCAGTTAATAACAACAAACATCTTTGTAAAATGATATTGGTAAGGAGAGGATTTATTTTTGCCATCAAGCTGAAGATGCAATCTGAACTAGAGAAAAAAATACACCTAGGATATATTCATGGTACATGTAACCTTTCAATCCATGCAAAAGTAAGACTTTTACATAAAGGTTCAAGTACAAATAAACCTGAGCTTTATTATATTTGCTCTTTGCAATTATAGAATGATGGGAAGGGTTGGCTACATTTAAAAAAAATCAAAAATCAAAAACCCTTGCATAAAATGTCTAACCACATTTCTTGGTCAATTTCAAAATAAATTGCTGTATATTATGCTTGGGAGCATTTCATTTTCAAGAATTTTTCTGCAGCGGTATTTTCTTTACATATGCACGCACCCATAGATAATTTCAGGTTAACAGCTTGTCGAGGAGGACATCATGAATCACAAAACCAATAAGAAGCCTCTTGTTACCTTAAAAGTTTTTTGAAGACTGTCTTGTCTTGCTGATAAAACTATAATTACACTTTACATTCTTCGCAGGATTACTAAGCAAATGGTCTCTTTTTATATAGAATCATTGTCCTTGAAAATAGGTTATTACAAAAAGCAAATCTTGGCTTTCCACAACAGATAACTTTCCTGAGATGGGTTGTTAGATATTTGCATGTCCTCTTTGTTCTGTTCGGGCTCCTGCTTTTAAAGAGAAAAAAAAAAAAAACAAATAAAAAAACAAAACAACAACAAAAAAACCAAATCTGTAAATTATTTGACACAAGTATAGCTGCATTCTGAAAATGTTGCCTACCTTGTTGATGAAAAACAATATTCAAAAATGTTATTTGGGGTTTTGGGGTGAGATAAGATACAAGAATGCCCAAAAATTTATTTTCTAATAAAACCTAATAAATTTTGCACTCTAGACATCAAAATATACAGCATCTAAAAATTCGTGTTAGTAAGAAAAACAGTCTAAACAAAATAACCAAGGGCACAGTAAAATTTGAATGAACTTCAATATGAATTCTTCACAGAAAGAGTATAGGTTATTATGTCTCAGCATGTATATATTTGTTACTGTTTTATTTTGAAGGACTTTGTGACATTCTGGGAAGAAGTTTATTTTTCAAGTATCAAGCTTATTATTTACTTTTTGTTAAGAGCCACATACACGTATAAATCTCTCCCAAACAAAATGAACCCAGTGGGCAATTTTAAGTTCTTTTGTTTCTATGGAACAGCAGGAGAGAATATGGTAAACTAGGACCGAAAATATGAGGACAGCAGAGAAATGTTATAGAATTGTCTTCAGAGAATATCTGGAATACAAGAAAATAGAAAAAGGATATAATAGGTATCCAATAAATATTGGTTGATTGAATGAACATTCATCTAATTAGATAAGCCATTATAAGAGAGTTGCATAACATTTATAAAATAGAGAGATGATATTGGTGATAGAAACACCAATAATTCAATTGTTTAAAGGTGCTAATGCATTTCTTCTATTTATTTTGGTCCAGTTATTTCCAGTTCAAGAAAAATAACTCATCAAAATTGTTGATTAGAACTCTCCCATAATTTTATTTCTTTCTTTATCATTTCTGTTTTCTTATTTATTTCTATAATCTTCCCTATCACAATTAGTTCATAATGACTCCAATCTACTTCAGATAGTTCAATTAAAAATTCATTTTCATTTGAGTCTATTGTTGGTGTTTCAAAAAATACACCTTCTGAGATCCCTCTGAGTCAAGTGATGATATACTTCTCTGCTGTTCCACAATAATGGAGAAATATTAATGTCTTATGGAACTGTGGTATGTTTAGAATAACCTTTACAGAGTGTATTGCCGAGCTGTATTTAAAGAATGTCTCCAAGGAGGGAAATACCTAATAGGTACTTAATGAATGTAATATATGTAAAATATATCTACCATTATTTCTAGGGAAATAGCTACTAGCTACTAGGGAAATGGTGTATGGAAATACCATGTAAATGGTAATATTGAATTATCTATCTATCTATCTATCTATCTATCTATCTATCTATCTATCTATCCATGGAAGTCAGGGTCTTGAATCCAGGGACATGGTAATATTAGCTAATTATTTTTTATCATTGACCCAGCACATAAAGGAACAGAGAGCCTTAGGTGACAAAAGAAGACTTTTAATAAAATAACATTACTTTAGTCAATAATGGATATTTAGGAATTTGAATATATTTGTTTTTATTACTTATGAAATTTGAAAGAAAGTCTATTTAGTGATCTATGCTACTCCCTAATTCTGCTCCATGGGAACTCAATGAAATCCATAATGGTGACAATAATTATTAACCTTAAAAATAGAGTTTTTAGCCAAACCCAAAAATATATAAACACACAAAATATATTGACTTATTCAGATCCAAGTACTGATTCTGAAAATAGGCAAATATCTTTTGTATTGCAAATAAATAAATATTTGTTTACTATATTTTGAATAAATACAGTGGAGAATAGATAATAAAATTTAATAGAGACTTTCAAAATTATATTTATCACCCAAGTATTTAAGATTATTTTCATACAATTATACATTATTTCATGATACCATTTTTAAAATCAACTTTATTTTTATTAGTATAAATGACAATTCATTTTCTCTCAGTTTGGCAAATACATTCCTTTTTCTATATAGCATCAATTCAAGCAAAGGTTATATTTGACTTAAGACTTATAGTAGTAATCACCATTAACATATAAGTGAGCTGCTCCTGCATCTTTTTTCACATCATTAATCTGTAAAGAATAATAGTTTCCACTCAATAGTCAACATTCATAATTTTAGATTCTCTTTTAAGTGATCCGTTATAGAGACAAAACATGCCATTTCTCTTTTTAGATTCTACACATATATCACATGAGTGAAGACATCTGATTTTGAAATAACCTCCTGTTGTGATGCTTCATCTTTAACATAAAATTTGAAGTACAAATATTACAATTTATGTTGTTATTAGTTTTCTATAATTTGAGACTGAAGAACCTTTAAAATTTCAAATAATTCTGATGTATTTACATTTTAATTGGTATTTCCAAGGGTAGATCAAAACAAGCAGATATCAAAGAAACTGTTTATGTATAATTGGAAAGGTAAAATCCTATGTACTTTTCCAATATGTTCAATGGTTTTGCCAGTGCAGTTATGTAACAAGAATTTTAAATCTAAAACACGGGATAACATTTTCAACTATTCACAAATTTATTCTTCACACAAGTGGTATATTATGTACTAACAACTGGAGGGTAATTAAAGAAACAAAAATTATCTTATAGTGCCAGACAGTCTATTGAATTGAAAAATATGTGGATGACTGGTGATATTCAAAATATTATCACAATTTGATGTTTATTAGGCATTGTTTCTGTTAATGCCCTGCTCATAAAGCAGAAACTTTTTCTGCTTTAAACAATTTTAAAAATGCCACTTCTGGTAGTATATGCCTTAATTCCAGTATTGAAGGCATTAAGGCAGAGAGACCATGAGTTTGAGACCAGTCTGGATTATTGTATATCAAGATTCTATAAAACTAGTGATAATGAACAAAAGCAATAATAATATTCATTCTATTAAAATTTGGATATAATTTATTAAACTAAAGTTGATTCTTTATACTTAGTAGGAGAGAATGATTTAAGTATAAAAGTAAACAAAGGGAAAATATCATTCCTTTTGTGTTAGCTGCCAATTTTCTACTGTTGAGGGTTGAACACAGTTATTTATATCTGTGAATGTTGTATAGCGATAAATTCAGGCTTCACTGCAAATTTAAGACCAGTTTTTAAACTCCATTCCAAAACATTTCTTAGAGTACACTGTGTTGCAATGAAGAGAAATATAAAAATACCAGCCACAGATGCTTAGCTATTTGATGTTAGGCTATTCTTTCTAAGATGAATTTGCTTGAAATGATGAAATTCATTTTTACTACATGAGTATTCTTAGATAAACTGTAACCTATACATTAGGCTAGTTTACGTTCTTGTTAAAAGTTTATATCACTGTTGCGATTTGTTAAGTGATGTGTTTATGTTAGGTATGAGGGATACTCTTCTTTCAATTAAAAAAGAAATTATTATGTTAACTCTTATATTCCATAGGGATGGGGTAGTACTCCTCACACCCTGAAATGGACAATGGGAATATATGGGTGACATAGATAGTATCCAAATTTGACCAATGTCTAGTGAGCTGGGAAAAAAGAGGGACAATTTTATGGAGATCAAGTTGTTACACTGATAATTTTCTCATGATAGCATCATACTAATTCATTTGAAAGAGCACATACTATGCACTGGCACTTGGAATTTCATACCCACTTCACCCCCATGTCAATCACCAATTAAGACTTGCCTAGAGGCTTACTCTGCTCAGATAACCCTTAGCTTTTGTCAAATCTTCTTAGGACACAAATGTGAACTGAGTAGAGTCTGCTTCAAAACATGACAAAAAACAACATACATACAAACAAGAACAATGACAATCATTGGTCTAAGATGTGTGAAGTGATGCTGTGTTTTAGTTTTAATTGTCAAATTTTTGCTTCAACTGGCAAAAGTTGAAGAGTTCAAGGTTTTATTGTCATTTTACTTCTTCTCTCTTTACTGGAAGACAACAATTTAAAATTTACAAAATCAGCAAAATCTTGCTGGCATGTGCAATAGTGTCTGCGTTTGGTGGCTGATTATGGGATGGATCCCAGTGTGGGGTAGTCTCTGGATGGTCTATCCTTTTGTAGTAGCTCTAAACTTTGTCTTGGTAACTCCTTCCATGGGTATTTTGTTTCCTATTGTAAAGAGGAATGAAGTATCCACATGTTGGTCTTCCTTCTGGATTTTCTTGTGTTTTGCAAATTGTATCTTGGATATTCTAAGTTTCTGGTCTAATATTCACTTATCAGTGAGTGCATATCAAGTGACTTCTTTTGTGATTGGGTTACCTCACTAAGGATGATGTCCTCCAGATCCATCCATTTACCAAAGAGTTTCATAAATTCATTGTTTTTAATAGCTGAGTAGTACTCCATTGTGTAAATGTACCACATTTTCTGTATCCATTCCTCTGTAGAGGGACATCTGGGTTCTTTCTAGCTTCTGGCTATTATAAATAGGGCTGCTATGAACATAGTGGAGCATGTGTCATTATTACCAGTTGGAACATCTTCTGGGTATATGCCCAGGAGAGGAATTGCTGCATCTTCCGGTAGTATTATGTCCAATTTTCTGAGGAACCACCAACCCTGATATAGCTGTCTCATGTGAGGCTATGCCAGTGCCTGGCAAATACAGAAGAGGATGCTCACAGCCATCCATTGGATGAAGCACAGGGTCCCAATGAAGGAGCTAGAGAAAGTACCCAAGGAGCTGAAGGGGTCTTCAACCCTAAGGTGGAACAACAATATGAACTAACCAGAACCCCCAGAGCTCGTGTCTCTAGCTGCATATGTAGTAGAAAATGGCCTAGTTGGCCATCAATGGGAAGAGAGGCCTCTTGGTCTTGCTAACTTTATATACCCAGTACAGAGGAACACCAGAGCCAAGAAGTGGGAGTGGTTGGCTAGGGGAGCAGGGCGGGGGGGGGTGTTATAAGGGACTTTTGGGATAGCATGTGAAATGTAAATGAAGAAAATATCTAATAACAAATTAAAAAATATACAATCAATTTCATTTTTTCTTCATAAGAGAACTTGATGGTTAGTTCAAATGTATAAACTTAAAATTAAAACAAAAGTAAATTAATCATATTTATTTTTTCTCCAAAATAAACTCTTATTTTTGGAGAAATTTTCTTCCAATACTTCCAGCATTCCCACGACTACTACTTCTCAAATTTTTTCTCTTTTTCTTTATCCCTGAAGGAACTTTTCCTTTTCCACAATAGAGAAAATATCTGCCACTTCCTTTTTCTTTTTATTATTGTAATGGAACTGACTTGCACAGAATTAATTAAATAATAAATGTCAGTTTCTAATATACCATTTATAAATAATTAGATCTATTTTCACATATTCTATTTTTTAATAATTTATTAATTTTTAATTTTATTAGTTTCAGGCCTGGCATATCTTCTAAACATCAGGCTGAGAATGATATTGTTAACAAAGGCAAGTTAAACACTATTAAGTTTCAGAATACTAGAGCCTATGATTTTAGCTGATTATTTATCACTAAAAGATACATATTAGAGAAAAAGTCGGGAACCATGTTCATTAATGGAAATATAGTCAGTGTAGGAGGCATTCTGGATACATAGTAATGTTCAGTTTATTTTGAATGTTGCACTGTCAAAATATGGACAACAGGAAATAGTAAGATAGTTAATAGCCCTGAACCATAGCAAAAGAATTTATAATCTATCCCATAGGAAAACATTTGTGCAAATAAATCATTCATGTTTCAAAGTTTAGAATAGTCCAAACATGAAGCAACAATGGTTGATGAAGATGGAAGAAACAGGAGTAAGGATGGGTCCTTTGAAAGAAGGATATCACTATCTCCTCAGAATTCTTCAATACACTGTATCTTTTCTTTAAAAAACATCTGTTAATGTGTATCTCATTGCTTGTGGAGTCCTGCTATTCAAGTCATGGACATATCTAGGAATTTCACTTGGGATCTTAGTTCATAGGTATTTACTGAAGTGAGACTAAACTCCTTCCCCAGTGTTTGCTAAATATTATACTGTGTAAGCAAGAACGAGAACACATTGCATGTATATAAATCCACTGCAGCATCAGCAAGCTATTAGTATTCAGAATACTCAGCTTGCTAGAACATTTAAAATTAAGTTTAAAAATATTTGTCTGTTGCTGCATTTAAATATTTTAATTGTTTTATGATACTTAATGACCTGAATACTAAAGTGCCTGAAGACCACTGGGGAAGAATGGTAAATAAAGCACATGCCATACTCTGATTGATGAGAGTTGAGATAAGTTATTTTGTTTTTTCACTAACAGAATAATTGTATATTATCCAGCAATGAATGTTACTAAGTTGCTCCAGAAGACCATCATCTTGGTAAAGTTAGCATGAAAAGAACTCCACAAACCAGGAGCCAGTCTTCAAGTGCCCAGCCAGTACTTTCTACTGGAGGGACTGATTCTACCAGAGCCAAGGTATAGTATTACCTTTTTCATTCGTACCACTATAAGATTTTTTGACATTTTAATTTTTTAATGTGGCTACTATCCTGTGCATTTCAAGATGGTTTGTAGAATACTTGACCTCTTCTCTATGGATGTTGGTGCAACTTATTCATATATCTTCAAACACTGTGGTAAATTTACATTATTTTATAATTGTGACTGAAAGTTTAAGGTAAAATATTGCCTGTTCCTCAAAATTTTACATTATGGACTTTGTAGCCATATTTGGTTCCCAAGGATTTCTCAGTTTTATTTATTTTTTTTTATTTTTCATTTTTATTAATCATTCCATTCATTTACATCTCAAATGATATCTCACTTTCCAGTTACCCCATCCACCAACTTCCCATCTGATGATATCCTACTTCCTAGTTACCTCTCTATCTGATGATATCCCACTTCCTAGTTACCAACCCCCATCCCACATCTGCCATCCCCCTCCCCCTTTTCCTGTATGAGAGTGCTCCCCCACCCACCCACACTCTCCTGCCCCACCACTCCAGCATCTCCCTATGCTTGGACATCACACCTCCCGAGGACCAAGGGCCTCCATTCCCATTGCTGTAAGGCAAGGCCATCCTCTGCTACATATGTATCTGCAGACATGGATTCATCCATGTACAATCCTTGGTTGGTGGTCTAGACTTTGGGAGAACTGGGTAGTCAGGCCAGCCTATGTTGTTCTTCCAATGGGATTGCAATCCCCCTCTGCTCCCCCAGTCCTTCACCAGCCCCCACCAGGTTCCCTGAGCTCATTCTGATGGTTGGCTCCAAGCATCAAGCATCTGTTGCTGGCCAGAACTTCCAAGGAAACACCACACTTGTCAGCAAGTACCTCTTGACCACAGCAACAGTATTGGGTTGGTGTCTGTGTATATGATGGATCCCCAAGTCAGGCAGTCCCTGGTTGATCCTTTCTTCAGTCTCTGTTTTATTTTTTGTCCTTGTTCTTCCTTTGGACAGGAACATTTCTGCATTAAAAACTTTGAGATGTGTAGGTGGCCCCATTCCTCTGAGACTATGGGCCATGTCTATTCACTAGAGGTGGTCTCAACAGGTTCTATCTCCCCGTGTCTGTGCATTTCAGCTAAAATCATCCCCATTGTGTCCTTGGAGCCTCATGTTTTCCTGGTGTCTGGGACCTTCCAGTGGCTATCCCCAGTTCCTCATCTCCCCTGCTACATATTTTTGTTTTCTCACATCTTCTCCAGTTCCTGATCCTACCCCCTTATTTCTTCCCTTTCTCCTCTCCCTTTAATGTCCCCCTCTCCCTCCACCTTCCATGATCATCTGTTCTCCCCTCAATGCAGGACTGACACATCCAAACCCTGGTCTTCCTTCCTTTTACACCCCATATGGTCTGTGGGTTGTATCATGGGCATTGTGAGCTTTGGCACTAATGCCCACTTATTAGTGAGTACATACAGTGTGCATTCTTTTGTGTCTGGGTTACCTCACTAAGGATGATATTTTCTAGTTCCATCCATTTGTCTATGATTTTCATGAATTCATTATTTTAATAGCTGAGTAGTAAGTACTCCATTGTGTAAATGTACCACATTTTTCTGTATCCATTCCTCTGTTGAAGGATATATGGGTTTGTTCCAGCTTCTGGCTATTATAAATAAGGCTGCTATGAACATAGTGGAACATATGTCCTTATTACCAGTTGGAACATCTTCTGGGTATAGGCCCAGGAGAGGTATTGCTGGATCCTCTGGTAGTACTATGTCCACTTTTCTGAGAAACTGCCAGACTGACTTCAGAGTGATTTCCAGAGTGGTTGTACAAGCTTGCAACCCCACCAGCAATGGAGGAGTAACTCTGATTCCTCTTTTAACACATCCTCACCAGCATCTACTGTCACCTGAGTTTTTGATGTTAGCCATTCTGACTGGTGTGAGGTAGAACCTCATGGTTGTTTTGATTTGCATTTTCCTGATGACTAAGGATGTTGAGCATTGCTATAGGTCTCAGCCATTGGAGATTTCTCAGTTGAGAATTCTTTTTATCTCTATTACCCCCCCTTTTGGTTTACTGGAGTCTAACTTCTTGTGTTTTTTGTATATATTGGTTTTCTTTTTTTTCCCTGGTTTCATTAGAAGAGGCGCCTCTTCTATGATTCAAGAAGAATGCTACTACTTTTCCAGTCCCCATCATTTCATGATTTCTCTGTAACTTGATTGAGATTTATATAAATTTGTTAACTCTTCAATATTTTCCTTTCCATAAAAGATAGACTTTGTACTAGAAGAAAGTAAAAAACCTACTCTTAAAGGTATAAACATTGAAATTGGATAATATATTAAGAAAAAATCTTTAAATAAAATAAAACCATAAGGAACATGGAATAATCTCATCTATTTGTAGGGTTAGGACTGAGGTAATAAGAGATATATTAGTGAACTTAACAATGAATACATAAACATTATTAAAACTTTACATTGTTTTCCTCAAAGATATGTAATTATCTATTCCAACTAAATAAAATAGTAAAATATTTAGCATGAGATACTCACTACTAAGAAGCTTTGGTATTTCTCCCTCTCTTGGATGTTCTCTTCTTTCTTGCTTTTTCCTTATTAATGGGAACCACAGATGAATTCATTCTTCAATGGATAAGATTGTTCTAACAGTGAAAGTGATTTAAGGTCATACTGCAGAGGAGACATCAGGGACTTAAAATTGTGATTGATTCCTTGTCTCTGTTGCTCATGCATCCTGACTCACTATAATTGTACTCAGGAACATTAAGTTTTCATTAACATATTTTTCTCCTTCAGTTTTGACATATATGTGTGTGTGTGTGTGTGTGTGTGTGTGATATTTGACTCATTATCCTCTCTTATCCACCTCACACACCTGCTTACACCATTTCTTCCCAACTAGCTCTGCCTCCTCCTGATTGCAGGATTTTATTGTGTGGGTCTTATGGAGATAGCCACAGCTACTGTGTATATATAGCACTTTGCAATGATCATGTGATAGAAAACACAGGATTTCATAACACTTCATTTCACAATCCAGCTCTTAATTTTTTCTAACCCCTCTTCATGATGTTCCCTGAACCCTGTAGTAGATAATGTAAATGACTCATTTAAGGCTGAGTACTCAAAAATTCCTTATTCTCAGCACTTAAATCAGTTATGAATCTGAATTATCTATAGCCCATTTCAAAAAGAAACTTCTCTGATCAAGGCTAATAACATGGATTATTATTATTAGAAGGCACTTTTACTATATGTCTACTTAGACACTCATCAATGGTAGATTTCCACCTTAAGCCAATGACATCCTTAGCCATATACATTTGGCTAGGTTTACAGTATCAGACATATACTTCATTCAGTGAAGCAGGCCTCAAATTCAATCAGAAAGATAATACTTATCCCCAAGCCTGAAAGAGCCATGCCATATCTTGCTTGGCAGGTCACTATTATTGCAAATGGGGGTCAGACCTGGGAAAGATGGTGAATGAATTTTCTCCTCAAGCAGTCTGCATAACAGTTTCTGACACTATGAATGATAGCCAATGTGATGGGTGAGGGGTTATCCAGCTCAGTTTTCAGTTTGATTTCTCTGTGTTCTGTATTCAATATGTGTGGTATCCTCAACAATAGTGTCTTACCATCTAGCTTCCATAGACCATCTTAATGAATAGGACAAGACTGTATTGTTTGAGTCAGTCTAGAAGGCCTCTTTGGATAAAAATTTATAGGAAGATATTCCTTACCTGTAACTGAGAATTTTTTTTTTTATTTAAATACCTATGGCTTATTGGAGGACTATTGTTTCTGTGTGTGTTTCTTTGGAAAGCTGTTACACAGGCCCACATGGGGCTAGAGGAGGGCAATGGATCACCTGGAACTAGAATTTCACGATGTTGTGAATCACTCATGATGTGGCTGGTAACTGAATTGGGGTACTCTGGAAGAACAGGCAGTACTCATAAGCACTTAGTCATCTCTTCAGCCATCTCTTCTAACTTCTGTGATGGATAATTAACATATGAATGTCATCATATCTCTTCTATCATCATCATTAAATGTAGTATTTTCTGTTTACTTTAGTTTTATTTATGGGGCAGGAAAGATATCTCTGCAGCAAAAAGCACTTGGTCTTCTTGTCCAGTTCCCAGTACCCACATAATGGCTTGCAAGTGTCCATAATTTTAGTTGTAGGAGATTCAATGTCTATTTCTGACTTCAGAGGGCACCAAGCACACACATGTTACATGTACATACATGCAGGCAAATCATTCAAACATAAAACAAAATAAATAAACTTAAAAAAATTAATAATAAGTGATTTGAGTGTTTTATGATAATACTGGCAAAGTTACATGTCTTGACTTTGGGCTATTGTTACATTAAATGCTGATATCATTACCATATGGTAGTGTACAAATTTTAACTTTTTCCATATTATAATAAAAATTATATATACAATATGTGGAAGTAGAAAATATTGTGACGAGAGCACCCCCCACCCCGCCATCTTTCCTCTGAGCCCAGCGGATGCAACTAGGGCCTGCCCTGTGCTTCACACACCCCAGGACTTTAAGATCTCATCAGGGTTACTCTTGAGTGCAGTGCAGAGGTGGTGTTGGGAGCAGTAGGTGAGCAGTTGCCCCCAGGGGCAGGATCCAAGAACTCCGCCCCACCGGAGGCTGGGCCTGTCCCAGCCAGAGCACCCCCTACCCCACCATCTTTCCTCTGAGCCCAGCAACTCCCAGGACTTTAAGATTACATCAGGAGCTCAGGGCTTGGGCCTCAGGCGCTGTGCACTCTCTAAGGCTCCTTCGGGACCCTCCAAGCTATCTGGGGACCTCAAGTGAGCAGGGGGACAAAGCCTCTGTTCTAGCCCAATCTCGTGGAACCTGAGACACCAGCCTTGAGATTGATAGTGGCCCAGGGCAGAACAGCCCCTCCCTTCCGGTCTGGTCAGGCCCGCCCAGCACCAGCTCAGGGCTCCGGCCACAGGTGCTGTACACTCTCCTAGGCTCTTTCAGGACTCCCCAAGCTATCTAGGGACCTGAGGTGAGCAGGGGAACACAGCCTCTGTTCCGGCCCAATCTTGAGGAACTTGAGACATCAGCAAAGAGATTGATAAAGGCCCAGGGCAGAACAGTGGGTCCTTTCTGGTCTGTACCAATGCCAGGTCTCCTCAGGCAGAGACTGCAGGAGGAAAGCATAAGAACAGAAGCAACAGAATCCAAGGGTACTTGGCATCACCAGACCCAAACTCACCCGCCACATCAAGTCCTAGATACAACAGCACCCCAGAAAAGGAGGACATGGATATAAAGTCACTGGTCATGATGATGATGGAGGACTATAAGAAGGAAATACCAGAAAACACAGATAAACAACTAGAAGCATTTAAAGAGGAAAAACTTAGAGAGTTACAGGAAAACACAGATAAACAACTAGAAGCATTTAAAGAGGAAATACTTAGAGAGTTACAGGAAAACAATACCAAACAGGTGATGGAATGGAACAAAACTATCCAGGACCTAAAAATGGAAGTAGAAACAATTAAGAAAATCCAAAAGGAGATAACTCTGGAGATAGAAACCATAGGAAAAAAATCAGGAACCATAGATATGAGCATCACCAACAGAATACAAGAGATAGAAGAGAGAATCTCAGGCACAGAAGATTCTATAGGGAGCATAGACAAGACAATCAAAGAAAATGCTAAATGCAAAAAGATCCTAACACAAAATATCCAGGAAATCCAGGACACAATGAGAAGACCAAACTTAAGGATAATAGGAGTAGATGAGAAGGAAGACTATCAAACTAAAGGGCCANTATAGGGAGCATAGACAAGACAATCAAAGAAAATGCTAAAGGCAAAAAGATTCTAACACAAAATATCCAGGAAATCCAGGACACAATGAGAAGACCAAACTTAAGGATAATAGGAGTAGATGAGAAGGAAGACTATCAAACTAAAGGGCCAGCAAATATCTTCAACAAAATAATAGAAGAAAACTTTCCATGCCTAAAGAATGAGATGCCCATAAACATACAAGAAGCCTACAGAACTCCAAATAGGCTGGACCAGAAAAGAAATTCCTCCCGACACATAATAATCAGAACAACAAATGCACTAAATAAAGACAGAATATTAAATGCAGCAAGGGAAAAAGGTCAAGTAACATATAAGGGCAGGCCTATCAGAATTACTCCAGACTTCTCACCAGAGACTATGAAAGCCAGAAGATCATGGACAGAGATTATAAAGACACTAAGAGAACACAAATGCCAGGCCAGGCTACTATACCCAGCAAAACTCTCATTTACCATAGATGGAGAAACCAAAGTATTCCACGACAAATTCAAATTCACACAATATCTTTCCACAAATCCAGCCCTTCAAAGGATAATAACAGAAAAACACCAATACAAGGACGGAAACTCTACCCTAGAGAAAGCAAGAAAGTAATCCTTCAACAAACATAAAAGAAGACAGCCACAAGAACAGAATCCCAACTCTAAAAGCAAAGATGACAGGAAGCAACAATTACTGTTCCTTAATATCGCTTAATATCAATGGACTCAATTCTACAATAAAAAGGCATAGACTATCAGACTGGCTACACAAACAGGACCCGACATTTGTTGTCAACAAAAAACACACCTCAGGAAAAAATACAGACACTACCTCAGAGTGAAAGGCTGGAAAACAATATTCCAAACAAATGGCCCGAAGAAAAAAGCTGGGGTAGCCATTCTAATATCGAATAAAATAGACTTTCAACCCAAAATTATCAAAAGAGACAGAGAGGGGCACTTCATAATCATCAAAGGCAAAATCTTCCAAGAGGAACTTTCAATTCTGAATATCTATTCTCCAGATGCAAGGGCAGTCACTTTCATTAAAGAAACCTTAGTAAAGCTTAAAACACACATTGCACCTCACACAATAATAGTGGGAGACTTCAACACCCCACTCTCATCAATGGACAGATCCTGGAAACAGAAACTAAACAGAGACTCATTCGAACTAAAGGAAGCTATGAAACAAATGGACTTAACAGATCTCTACAGAATATTTCATCCTAAAACAAAAGGATATACCTTTTTCTCAGCACCTCATGGCACCTTCTCCAAAATTGATCACATAATTGGCCACAAAACAGCCCTCAACAGATACAAAAATATTGAAAATTTCCCATGCAGCCTATCAGATCAGGATGGACTAAGGCTGCTCTTCAATAACAACATAAGTAGCAGAACACCATCATTCACTTGGAAACTGAACAATACTCTACTCAATGATACTTTGGTCAAGGAAGGAATAAAGAAAGAAATTAAAGACTTTCTAGAGTTTAATGAAAATGAAGCCACAACATACCCAAATTTATGAGAAACAATGAAAGCATTACTGAGAGGTAAATTCATAGCTCTGAGTTCCTAAAAAAAGAAAAAAAAAAAAAAACAGAGAGAGCTTACACCAGTAGCTTGGCAGCACATCTGCAAGCTCTAGAACAAATGGAAGCAAAGTCACCTAAGAGGAGTAGACAGCAGGAAATAATCAAACTAAGGGGTGAAATCAACCATGTGGAAACAAAAAGAACTATCCAAAGAACCAATCAAACCAGGAGGTGGTTCTTTGAAAAAGTCAACAAGATAGACAAACCCTTGGCCAGACTCACTAGAGGGAACAGGGATAGCATCCGAATCAACAAAATCAGAAATGAAAAGGGAGTCATAAGAACAGATCCTGAGGAAATCAAAAATACCATCAGATCCTTCTACAAAAGGTTATATTCAAAAAAACTGGAAAATCTGCATGAAATGGATAACTTTCTAGACAGATACCAAGTTCCAAAGTTAAACCAGGATCATATTAATGACCTAAACAGCCCTATATCTCCTAAAGAAATAGAAGCAGTCATTAATAGTCTCCCAACCAAAAAAAGCCCAGGACCAGATGGGTTTAGTGCAGAGTTCTATCAGACCTTCAAAGAAGACCTAGTTCCAGTTCTTCTNACAACAAAAGGAGGTCAAGGGGATACAAATTGGAAAGGAAGAACTCAAATTATCACTATTTGCAGATGATATGATAGTATATATAAGTGACCCCAAAAACTCCACCAGAGAACTCCTAAACCTGATAAACAGCTTTAGTGCAGTAGCTGGATATAGAATTAACTCAAACAAATCTATGGCCTTTCTCTATACAAAGGATGAACTGGCTGAGAAAGAGATCAGGGAAACATCTCCCTTCACAATAGTCACTAACAATATAAAATATCTTGGAGTGACTCTTACGAAGGAAGTGAAAGATGTGTATGACAAGAACTTCAAGTCTCTGGAGAAAGAAATTGAGGAAGATCTCAGAAGATGGAAAGATCTCCCATGCTCATGGATTGGCAGAATCAATATACTAAAAATGTCTATCGTGCCAAAAGCTATCTACAGATTCAATGCAATCCCAATCAAAATTCCAACTCAATTCTTCAAGGATCTAGAAAAGACAATTAGCAAGTTCATCTGGAATAACAAAAATCCTAGAGTATCGAAAACTCTTCTCAACAATAAAAGAACCTCTGGTGGAATCACCATGCCTGACCTCAAGCTGTACTACAGAGCAATCGTAACAAAAACTGCATGGTGCTGGTAGAGCAACAGACAGGTAGATCAATGGAATAGGATCGAAGACCCAGAAATGAATCCACAAACCTATGGCCACCTGATCTTTGACAAGGGAGCTAAAACTATCCAGTGGAGAAAGGACAGCATTTTCAACAAATGGTGCTGGCATAACTGGCGGTTATCATGTAGAAGACTGGGAATTGACCCATTCTTATCTCCTTGTACTAAGGTCAAGTCTAAGTGGTTGAAGGATCTCCACATAAAACCAGAGACACTGAAACTTATAGAGGAGAAAGTGGGGAAAAGCCTCGATGATATGGGCACTGGGGAAAAATTCCTGAATAGAACAGCAATGGCTTGTGCTGTAAGAGCGAGAATTGACAAATGGGACCTCATAAAGTTGCAAAGCTTCTGTAAGACAAAAGATATTGTCAACAGGACAAAAGGGCCACCAATGGATTGGGAAAGGATCTTTACCAATCCTAAATCAGATAGGGGACTGATATCCAATATATATAAAGAACTCAAAAAGGTGGACACCATAAAATCAAATATCCCCATTAAAAATGGGGCACAGAGTTAAACAAAGAATTCTCAACTGAGGAATACCGAATGGCTGAGAAGCACTTGAAAAAATGTTCAACATCCTTAATCATCAGGGAAATGCAAATCAAAACAACCCTGAGATTCCACCTCACACCAGTAAGAATGTCTAAGATCAAAAATTCAGGTGACAACAGATGCTGGCGTGGATGTGGAGAAAGGGGAACACTCCTCCATTGTTGGTGGGAATTCAAGCTGGTTCAACCACTCTGGAAATCAGTCTGGTGGTTCCTCAGAAAATTGGACATAGTAGTACCGGAAGATCCTGCAATGCCTCTACTTGGCATATATCCAGAAGATATCCCATCTGGTAACAAGGACACATGTTCCACTATGTTCATAGCAGCCTTATTCATAATAGCCAGAAACTGGAAAGAACCCAGATGTCCCTCAACAGAGGAATGGATACAAAAATTTTGGTATATTTACACAATGGAGTACTACTCAGCTATTAAAAATAATAAATATATGTAATTCCTAGGCAAATGGATAGATCTGGATGCCATCATCCTGAGTGAAGTAACCCATTCACAAAAGAACTCACATAACATGTACCCACTGATATGTGGATCTTAGCCCAGAAACCTAGACTACCCAAGATACAGTTTACTAAACACATCATACTCAAGAAGAAGGAAGATCAAAATGTGGACACGTCACCTCTTCCTAGAATTAAGAACAAAGCACACATTGAAAGAGTTAAAGAGATCATGTGTGAAGCTGATTCCAAAGGATGGACCCAATGACTGCTGCTGCCAGGGATCCATCCCACAATCAGCCACCAAACATAGACACTATAGCATATGCCAGCAAGATTGTGCTGAAAGGGCCAGGTTATAGCTGTCTCGGGGGAAAATATCCCAATGTCTGGCAAACATGGAGGTGGAAGCTCACAGTCAGTTATTAGATGGAACACAGGGTTCCCAAGGAAGAAGGAGCTAGAGAAAGTACCCAAGGAGCTGAAGGGGTCTTCAACCCTCTAGGTGGAAGAATAACCATGAACTACCTAGTACCTCCTGAGCTCATGTCTCTAGCTACATATATAGAAGAGGATGGCCTAGTTGGCCATCAGTGGGAAGAGAGGCCCCTTGGTCATGCAGACTTTATATGCCCCAATACAGGGGAACGCTAGGGCCAAGAAGTGGGAGTGGGTGGGTAGGGGAGCAGGGCCGAGAGGGGGGAGGGTATAGGGAACTTCCTGGATAACACTTGAAATGTAAATGAAGAAAATATCTTATAAAAGTTGAAAAAAATAAGAAGTACTGCTAATCCTAAAAAAAAAAAAAAGAAAAAAAGAAAAAAAGAAAAAGAAAATATTGTGACAAAATTAAAACTAAGGAACTGTGGATATGCATTTGTGCTGTTTGTAGAATAATTTTTACTATTATAAATAAGCAATTCATAAAATATGATAAAAATTAAGCAATATTATTTAGCATTTAAAATTCATGAAGTCATGATACATTGTATCATGAATGTATATGTATGAAGCAGTCTTTTAGGGAATTCTGATGAATAAAAAAGATAGTCACAAAAAGGCAAACTTTCTAGTTATGCAAATTATCTAGAGAAGTCAACCTTACCAAGAAGGACAATGTAGGGACGCTATCAGGAGTCGAGGGGTGGAAATGTGCACATACAGTTTGCTAGTTATAACATTTTTTTTGAAAACAGAAAAGTTTCTGGAGTTGGATGATTTTGAGAAGAGACGATGTTGTAGACAGACATCAGAGCAGTTAGAGTTCTTTATGTTAACAGTGGGTCAAGATGCATGTAAACCAAGTGATAATGTGTACTACAGACATAGAAATTGGGAGGGTGTATCTGAGTGAACAGGAAGAATAGCTTAACAGAGGGGACTCTAAAGCTGCTGAAGGGACATGTAAACATGAGGTCAGAGCAGAAAGATAAAGACTAAAGCATCCAGAGCAGTATTTGTGAAACAGTGGAGCAAGTGTTTGCTGATTACTGTTTTGCTGATAATGTTTTAATGTTAATGAGAATGAGTAATAATATATGAGATTTCTAAGCAATATATTATCTTTAATTTGTTTTCATTTAACCTCATCATGGATATTTGATAGTTTTTCAAATATATGTGATGTATAATGTTTATTTTTATGTCTTATTCCTTTTTAGCTTCTTCAACTGATCAAAATATAATAATTTCACTCTTTACTGACTTTTGTTCATGGTTCCATAATTATTCAAATATTTTGGAAATATGAGCTGTGTGTATATATTTAGCAGAGATTGTCAAAGCTCCCAAGAGCACTGGCTTGCAGATGTCTTCATTAGTGGACAATTTGCATTTCTTTCACTAATTGCCCTAGAACGAAAATAGTAACCACATTTGACATATTTATGTCAATTATTAGCTTGGGATTTCCCAGGCACTAAATGAAATTTCCATTGGAAGATTACAAATAAACAATGAGAGTGTTGATTTCATTCTACTTTTGCCAACAAATTATGGATTTACCATATTAAAATAAAACACAAATTACTAACATGTATTTAAGGTGGCTTTTGTAATTGGGAAAAATGTTTTTTATGTATAATAATATCATTTCATTCATCTTTCTTTATTATGGAGATTATCTATTTTTATTTATTTAGAGACAAATGGAGAATCTAAAATAATACCACTACTGACTTTAAATAACTTTGTAAATAAAACCTTGTTTCTCCTTCTTAAATAGTTTGCTAGTAAAAAAAAAAATCCATTAATTGTTATTATTATTTTTTTAGACTAATAAGCCAAGAGCTTTATTGGTGCAGCAGGCACTTTACAATGAGACCAAGAGAGTCTGTCTTCTCTGAGAAGACAGGATGTCTGTACAAACTCCCCTTTTCACCAGAGCCTGTGGATCTGCACATGCCCAAACAGTCCCTCCCCATTTCAAACAGTGCTCACAGGTACACTTGACATCATCTGGCCAGTCAGCCTGATAGTTACGTGTTGGTTGTGTGTTAACTCTGTAGACAAAGGCAGACATTCTGATCCTGCAAAGAATTTAGGAATTAATAAGAAAATTTCTCCCTCCATCTCAAAAGTAAACTACACTCCAGCCAATGTGTCCTGAAGTATTGAGTTGGGAGTTCTAGGAAGATGGTCCATTGCCAGTCCCTTCTTCACCAGCCTGGGCATCCAAAATTCTTCTCAAGGTAACAGGATTTTTTTTTTTTTTTTGAGTCTTTCTTGCTGTAAGAACTCTTATAATGGAGCCTAGTCCTCCTACAGCTAAGGCCTTTTCATGCCACTGGAATAACACTGCACTGCTATTTTCTGTGGGCTTCTCAAACCCTTTATAAATGTACTTCATTAGCAAATCAATGCCATTTCTGTCCTGTGTCTGCACAGCCTGCTCAATTTCACTGCTCTTAAAGTTTGTGACACCCTGGGCTCATTCCTTCACAGCTTGATTCTTGGTGTTGATTGGTGAGTTCCAAAAGGCTGCATGGAACACCCAAAGCATGTCCCCTTGCCACAGGAGCCCCTCTACCTCACAGGGGTCAGGGCCTGGCTTGCCCCCCAACGCTGCTGCTGCCTCTTCGTGCTCCTCTAGGGATCTGTTCTATTTGTTTTCGTTAAATTCGTTGATATCCACCCGGTGGAAGCATGAGAACAGTGTGTTCCGGACCATGGCAGGAATGCAGTGGCCACTCAGCCACCTAGGCTTTGCTCCAGCTCCCCTCCACACTGGCTCCGCTGGGGGGGGGGGGGTGGGGGGGTGGAGTCAGTCAGGAAGCAGCCGCTGAAAAATTCTTGAGGAAAAACTAAAAAGCTACAAAGCAAAGCATTCTGGGGGACAAATTACAAACATCATGGCTGCTTTCCTTTTAATGCAGGTGCAATCACCTAATAAACATGTATTTGTTATTCATTATGAAAAGCAGCATATGCACTGTCCTTCACATGAATTTTTCTTGGACAGAGTCCCTCTGCTTCAATGACACTGCAAAGCTCCCAAGTATGAGCACCCCTGGACCTCCTGGGAATCAATATAGTCTCAGGGGTTCTGTCCCTACCTCTATTAGTGTACAGTGACTTGTTGATGGGAAAAAATAAGTCCATTCTGGGCTTTAGCCGCGGCATCCAGCTGGTGAACGTGAACAAGTACTGGGCCCCATTGGCAGCCTGGAAGCCTGGCTCTACGTTGTAAGCTCTGGGTTGTGTACCTTACACAGCACTCAGTATTCACTGGTTTTGCCTGTTCTGTGGTGCTGGGGATGGAACTTAGGACCTTATACATGCTAGGCAAGAGCTCTGCAACAAAGCCCCAGCCGTTATTCTTGTTTTCATACCTGTCCCCGTGAGAAGGGTCTTCCATCTCACAATGCAATTCAAGATTCAGAAACTCAATACCTTGCCCCAGGTCAAGGAACTAAGGCTCAGGAAAACCCAAGTCCCCTGTGCCAACCCTCCTGCCTTCTAGCTTCACAGCAGCGGGCTGCCTTGGTGATCTTGGCATAGCACTCAGCCAGGAACTGCCTCTTCATAGAAACTTCTGGCCACTATATGATAGGATGTCCTATACAGTATAATGTTCCACTAAGGGCTTTTTCCTAAAGCTGGCTAATACCTTCCTTTTTAGCCCAAAACAACCTTGAACTTTTTCTCCACCTGCCTGTGTCACCAGTTCTGAGTACAGGCAGGCATAGCCATGCCTGCTTCTATGCAGTGCTAGGGACTGAACCCAGGGCTTCACATCCTGCACACTACAAAGTGAGCACCAGCCAAGTTCTCAGTATTAGCTTTTGTCTCATCCATGTCCTTGGCCTTCTGTCTAAAATCCAAGTGTAACCAGGGCTACGAGAGGCCTATTTGCTGTTCTTCAGTGTGGCCAGGGGTCCGAACACTTGTGAGAAACGTTCCCTGTCCAGGATTCGGCCATAGCGTAAGGTGAGGTAGAAGGTCTGCTTGCCTCTGTACTGCTGAATGCGCACGAACACATCCTGAACCCGTTCCTGGGATTCTGACAGGGGTATCATGTCTGATACGGCACAGTACATATCCTGTCGCCAGCCCCAGAAGGTAAGGTGGGCCACTCGAAGCAGGGTACCTGACTCATTCACATACAGGATGCCCACCAGTCTCCAGAAGAAGTGACTCATCCAACAGAGCATGTCCAGGGCAAAGCTGGCGACCCCACTCATAACGCACAGTGAACTGAGGGTCATGAGGCCTTGTGAGTAGAAGTAGAACCCCGGGGGCAGGGCCACCACAGTCACAGCTGTCTGGGCTAACTTCAGCCGCGAGAGGAACCCAATTGCTCGGATGGCTCGGAATAGGTAGATTGTATGGAATGTTTTGGTCTCGGTGCCTGGTGACTTCTCCCGTGAGTGGGGAGACCTGCTCCCCACCCACCTTTTGGAATCCCCCTGCTCAGTGCAGCACCACAGTCCCTGTAGAGGCCTCCTCCATGCAGTGGGCCCCTGCAACCTTGGCAAGGTTGGAAGGAGGAAAGCCATGAGCCCGCCGCCTGCTACAGGACGCACGCCGACCTTGTCACCTGAAACTTGAAGGGCACATGCACGAGCGTTTAAAACCCCGCATGCGCTAACAGTCCCCCCACCCCACCCCCAAAATAATGTACTCTGGCTTGGGAATTATAGTTCAAATTTTGTATCCGCTGCCAGTGTTCTGGGAGCCATTAGGGCTTCTTCCCGTGGTGACTTGGAGCTCCAGGGCTCCCATTAATTATTTTCTTATAGTTTTGTTTTGTTTGTTTGTTTGTTTTTGTTTTGTTTTTTTGTTTTGTTTTTCGAGACAGGGTTTCTCTTTAAAGCCCTGGCTGTCCTGGAGCTCACTTTGTAGACCAGGCTGGCCTCGAACTCAGAAATCCGCCTGCCTCTGCCTCTGCCTCCCAAGTGCTGGGATTAAAGGCGTGCGCCACCACCGCCCGGCTTTAGTTTTGTTAATATATAATTATTTCCTTTTGTTTTGTATAAAGCTCATGCAATCATAAATTGATCATATTTAATGACAAATTTTCTATCTACACACATGCTTTCATGTCAATAAAAATTAATATGCACTCTCACAATCTTTATCAGACTTTTCCTATCTCTCCCCTTCCACCAATAAACTTTGATCTGCTTGATTTGAAATTAAGTAGTATGAATAATATCAGCTTTGATATTTCTGAGTGTTTCTCATTTCTATGTCAGTATTATATCTACTTAACCAATTTATGCAACAATTAATTATTTGTTTCTCTTTAACTTCATTGAAGAGTTAGTAGCATACTGGCTTTAATTTTTAATGTTTCATGATAATTTACTAGGGAATTCGTCTGGGTGTAGGTTTTTTTTTTTTTTTCAGGATAAAATGAATACTGCATGCTAGATTTCTCTGTTGCACATATAAATTTCATATTATAGTGGTGTACCAGCATAAATAAAGTAATTCTTTATTTCATACATGTATCATGAAAATCTAAAGATTTGAATATTGATTTGAATCTTGATTCAACCATATCTTTTAACATTATATTATTTTGTGTTTAAATAGAAATATAGAAGCTTAATGATATTCCTTAGTCCTATTCTATCTATCTATCTATCTATCTATCTATCTATCTATCTATCTATCTATCTATCTATCATCTATCTATCATCTATCTATCTATCTATCTATCTATCTATCTATCTATCTATCTGCCATCTATCTATCTACATCCCAAACACTGCGCCTTCCTAGTCCCCCCTCAGAGAATTCCTCACCTCATCTCCCTTCCTCTACTCCTCTGAGGGGATGGGATCCCTCTAGACATCCTCCAACCTTGTACCATCAAGTCTCTGCAGAATAAGATACATCCTCTCCCACTGAGGCCAGACAAGGCAGTCCTTGTGGTCTCCCTACCCCCCATTCTGGCTCAAGGCTGGGAACTCAGACCTGATGTCTCTGAGGGCATGCCAAAAGAAGCCATATACATTGTGGTTCTCCAACCAAGGCTGGTTTCCATTGTTGTACTAAACCACACATGAGCTACTCCGGAGTTCAGCTGCCTCTTCTGCTGTGTCCCTCCCAGGACTTTCTTCCTGCCAAGACATCCCACAGTGCTTCAGACTTCGGGCCACATTCCAGTCTCCTGCACAGTACTGACAGGGGTGGGGGTTGTCTCAAGATTGGGGAGAGAGATTTTGTCAGTAAAGATGCAGATATGTTTTGACTGGAGAACTGATTCAGTGTTTGTTTTTGGTTTTGTTTTTGTTTGTTTGTTTGTTTTTCCCTCTCTCAGCTAGTCCTAAGGATCCCCAGTCCATCTCCCAGGGAACCCAGGTTATGTGGGGGACCATGGGTCATACCCCAACAGTCCTGTTAGAGAAAGGATTCCATGGTCAGGCTACAGTTTTAGGGGCATCCCCAACTACAGTTGTTGGGGTACCCACATAGACACTGAGCTACTATCTGCTACATATATGCCTGGGACCTTGGTCTAGCCTTTGCATGCCCTTTAGTTGCTGTTTCAGTCTCAGAGCTCCCAGGGGTCCAGGTTAATTGACTCTGTTGGTCTTCCTGCAGAGTTTCTATCACCTTTAGTGCCTTCAATATTTTCCTCAACTTTTCCATAAGATACCCTGACATCTGTCCAATGTTTAGCTGTGGGTATCTTCATCATTCTGGCAGTTTCTCAGAAAACTGGGCATAGTTCTACCTGAAGACCCCCTCCCTATACAGCTCCTGGTCATCTACCAAAAAGATGTTCTACTGTACCACAATGACATATGCTCCACTATGTTCATAGCAGCATTATTTGTAGTAGCTAGAAAGTGGAAATAGCTCAAATATCTCTCAACTGAAATATGGATACAGAAAATGTGGGTGATTTTCACAATGGAATACTATTCAGTTATTAAAACAAAGACAACATGAACTTTGCAGGCAAATGGTTGGAACTAAAAAATATCCTGTATGAGGCACCTCAGACCCAAAAGGACATGCATGGTATATACTCAATGATAAGTGGATATTAGCCAAAAAATACAGGATCCCCATGACATACCCCACAGACCCAACGAAGTTAAATGAGAAGGAAGTTCTAAGCAAAGATGCTTGAATCACACATAGAAGGGGGAATAAAATAGTCATAGCAGCCAGATGGATTGAGGGAACAGGGTAAGAAATGGCATGGGAAGGGACTGGACAGTGGAGCAAGATCAAGTGTGGGGAGAGAGGGCCAGATAGCCAGGAGTATGAATGGAAATCTGTAGCTGTTGGGCTTGGGATGGAGAGAATCTTTAGGAAGTCCAGGGAACTGGGATGGGGAAGGCTCCAAGGAGTCAATGTGGGTGACATTAGCTAAGATGCCTAACAGTGGGGATATGAAACCCTAAGAGGCTACCTACTTTAGCCAGGTATTACCCTAGTGGGAGGGATAGGAACACCAATCCACCCACAAAAATTTCAACCCCAAATTTATCCTGCCTACAAGAAACACAGGCATAGGCACAGGGGATGGAACAGAGACTGAGGGAATGGCCAACCAATAACAGGCCTGACTTGAGACCTATTCCATAGGCAAGCAACCAACCCCTGACACTATTAATGATGCTCTGTTATGCTTGCAGACAGGAGCCTAGAATCACCATCTCCTGAGTGGTTTTATTCAGCAGCTGACTGAAACAGATGCAGATACCCTTAGTCATTTTCTTAATCTATTTTTAAATGTAATGAAAGTTATTTTGCTGAATGTATTTTATATCCATTTATTTTTATGTTAGTGGTGTTCTAATGCAATATAATTCTTGAACAACTCAGTTTTATGATATATTTTTAAAGAAATGTAAATGTTGCTTCCCTTACCAAAAGTAATAAAGTAAGGCAGTGAAAGGCTATAATTAATTAATTAATTAATTAATTAATTTGGATTGCTGAAGTGGTTGTGTTAGCAATTAATGCACACTGATTATGCTTGAAATTTTAACAGTGCAGTCTTAATAATAGGTAAATACATAAGAATAATATTACTATATTACATAGGATAAAATGATAACATTTTCATCTTATAAAACAATACAAAGGTTGTTCTCTTGCAGTACCTTATACAAACCAATTTTTAGAGTGGCTTGACAGACTTATCAGTTTCATTAAAAACTTCAAATGAGCTACACATGAGTTAATGATGAGACAACATGGGTTATTCATGGTGTTCAGGGAAAGTTATGCTAATTAAAGAGCATTGGCTAGTATAATTTCAAATGCATAGATTTTGAATTTTTCCCTTATTTCTAAAATTTCTTCTGCGTGTTTTAATGGCAATATTCTTTATATATT
The DNA here is from genome assembly GCA_902729485.2 of Mus minutoides. Lineage (NCBI taxonomy): Eukaryota > Metazoa > Chordata > Mammalia > Rodentia > Muridae > Mus > Mus minutoides. The sequence goes on along the minus strand of LR753358.1, from coordinate 315,032 downwards.
ATTTTCACCCATAAAAACAGAATTTCTAAAAGAATTCTTTATTTCTAACTAGTAAACACATGTTCACTTATCCAAACAATTCCAATAAAATCTATGCATTATAAACAAATTTTGTTAAATTTGAAGATTTGTGTTTAATATACAGAGCAAACAAAGAAAGATGTATTGATTCTAAAACATTTTTGGTTATAATGATAGAAGACATAAACATTTTATGGGGACAAATCTTATCTAAAAGATAGGCTATTTCTCTATAGTTTTATTAAAATAGGTGTTCTAATGTCAATGCATTTTTCTATTGCAAAGAATCACATACTTATAAACATGGTGAGTTTGAAATATATTTAAAAAGACATTTTTGTTATGTCTCTGCCTACCCAAGCTTATAGTGTACAAACCACACAAGTATATTATGTATCATATTTCTTTATGAAAATAGCAACTTAGAATATGCCCATGTTTCTCAATTTTTAAGTTTTTTAATTTTTGTGAGATTTGATTTAGGAAGTGGGTAGATAAGTTGAGGATAATGTTCTCTATGAGAAATGTTAATAAACAAGATTGCAAATGTATAATCACATCAAAGATCAAGTATGACAAATACTCTACCTCATGATATTTGATAATCATATTCTTCATTTTTTCTTCTTATTGTCTGTTTATTTCTTTCTTTTGGAAGAAGATCCACTTCCACTTAGCCTATTTATGTATGTTTAAGCTCTGATAGAAAATTCTTTTTTTTGTACTTTATTTTGACTTCTATGTGGTTATGATTTTTTGCTAAACTGAACTTCATATGCAAAGAGATTGCTGAGTACTATTAATCATATACAAAACTTATATTTGATAAATTACTTTTATTATGGCCATGTAAATTATTGAATACTCATTTCAATTGGGTATTGATTTTCTACTTTACAGATACAAAATGAAGACTCATATATTATTATTATATATTATTTCCTTTACATGTTCATTTACTTTCTATTTGTTATTCAATATTTATTAGATACTTGCAGACTTTGTCATATTTTGTGGGTGATCATGATGAGTTACAGCAGGAATTATCCTTGCTTTTATATAGTTATCTAGTTTTAGAAACAAACACTAATGGAAAAAGAAATACACATGACATTTTAATGATTAGTTCAATGCTGAAAGTATCTTATAACACATAAACACTTACCTAAAGATGAAAACAATGTTTCTTAGAAGTGTGTCATATAGTGAAAAGTTTGAAGAACATTAGAAAAGAATGCTACTTTAGAATTTTAAAAATGAAACAGAATGAACACTATATAAAGGGCTATATGACTTTTAAAAAATATAATTTTTTTTAGTAAAAGATTTTTAATAAGATATTTTCTTTATTTACATTTCAAACAATATCCCAGAATTTCCCTGTACACTCCTCCCGCCCTGCTCCCCTACCCACCCACTCTCACTTCTTGGCCCTGGCATTCCCCTATACTGGGGCATATAAAGTTTACAATACCAAGGGGCCTCTCTTCTCAATGATGGCTGGCTAGGCCATCTTCTGCTACAATAATTCAAATGAAATAGATATATTAAAATATTGGACATTTGGAAAATAAACTTTTGAGTAAATATGAAGCACTATGAGAAATTGTATGCATGTAATATATATATATATATATGTATATTCATATGACACATAGACACATATAGATATATAGAAACATACATATATATATATATACATATACATATATACACATATATGCATGTATATATACACACATATACATATAGACACATATACATTTATATACTTATACATATATATATATACATATATACATACATGCATACATATATACATACATATATAAATATACATATATATATATATATATATATATATATATATATATATATATATATATATATATATACATATATGTGTGTATGTGTATATATAGAGAGAGAGAGGAGAAAGAGAGAGAGAGAGAGAGAGAGAGAGAGAGAGAGAGAGGAGAAAGAGAGAGTATTATAAAAAGGAAAGTTTATTTTAAATTCCAAACAACAAGCTAGATACATGAACACATATTGTAAAAGTTTGAATTAAGCACTTATGTATCAAAAATGTATTTTATAATTTAACTGTATCCCTAAACAAAATTAAATTTGAATGAAAATTTAAATCAGAATATAAATTAAAATAAAATGAGTTGATTACACACTTATCCAATATTTACTTTAAGTGTTTCCCATTAGTTTAGAAAATATCTTCCTTTTACTTTAAAGTATATTCTCCACTGTTGATTATAATTTTGTCTTTTTAATACCATTTCAAAGGTACATAACTAGAGAAAATCATGTTACAATAGAAATTCTACGGAGCGTGTGTCAAGACAAAATAATAGAAAATAAGTGAAGGGTTCTCTTTACCTATTCAACTGTCTTTTTGATGTTCTCTACCTTGTTTTAAAAAGTGCTGTTCATCATGAAGATTTTCATGTTTCATAGATGAAACAGACAATATAACTGATAATTACTTGGTGAACAGATTTCAGTTGACTTTCTCAATGTCGAAACTGTGTATTCATCTGGAAAATTGAATATACACATATACATATGTACATATATGCTTCAGACATACAGAAGATTTTAGGTAGGTTTATGAAATCAGTAATGTATTTGCTTGTATATTTGGGCTGATGGAACAAGGATAGGAGGATCAGGAAGGAAGGAGGAAGGGAAATAAGGTTGTGGGAGAAAATGCAGAGGAATAGAGCTAGGATTTGAGGAGCATTTAACATGTGGTATAAAAACTGAGTGCAGTGATAACCTCCTAATACTTATGATGGCAGTTCTAATGAAGTCTCCAAATAATGAGGGACACAGAGTCCCAACTGGCCATCTCTTGTCACCAAACAAAGCTTCTAGTACTAGGAATGAGTTATGTCCAGTTGAGTTGTTGACCAAAGGGTCCCATGGAAATTCCCTCAAAACCCAGATTGTTGCCAAAGCAATAGGTAGTTCTGTACAAACCAAAAGCAAGACCCCATTGCTGAATTGAAAACTACATAACCTATTCAATGTGGAGAAGTTAACTGGTGCCTACATGGTTCCTGCACCCCTATGTCACAGTGTCTTTGTCAGGAAATGTATTTTGCAAGCTACCAAAAGAAATATGTAAACACCAACATAGCCACAAAGGGTCTTATCTAAAATGATGTCCTACTTGCACAATATGTGAGGACAGTAGTAGAATAGATCTTTGGGGAGGAACCAACCATTGTGTGCTTTGACTTAAGGCCTACACAATGAGATGGAATCCAAACCTGATACTGCCTGAGGGACCAAGAACCAGAGACTAGATAACCCAGGGACCTACAGTGAAACCAAATACTGGTCTTAATGTAATGGTAAAATGACTCCAATTTATATTCTGCTATATTCATAGATCAATGATATTCTGCTGTTCTCATAGATCAGTGCCTTGCTCAGCCATTATCACAGAAACTTCATTCTACAGCAGATGAGAACAAATACAGTGACACATAGTATGTGCATGAGAGAGAGAGAGAGAGAGAGAGAGAGAGAGAGAGAGAGAGAGAGAGAGAATGAGCACTTAGAACACAAAACTCTAAATGGGATGTCTTCATCAAATCCCTCCCTCAGAGCTTGGAGAACTTCATGAAAAAAGAGACATAGGACATAAACAGAATGATGGCCACAGTGGATGGAAGATACCAGGATGGAAGGCTCTGTGAATCTACTGTGAAACTTTCATATAATAAACTCACAGAACCTAAAACAGTAAGCATAGGATGTGCATTGGTCTGCACCAGGTCTTCTGCATGTATATGTGTTTCCAGATAGTGTGTTTTATGGTATTCTTGAGTATGTGAATAAGTGAGTCTCTGATTTTTGTGCCTGATCTTGGACCTTTTTTACTTTCTGTTAGCTTGCTTTGTAGAACTTCAACATGATGTTTTGTTTGTTTGTTTCATTGTATTATATTTTATTTTATTCTGTTTTGTTGTTATCTCTTAGAAGAAACCAGAATGGGAAGTATTGCTTCCAAGCATGGACATATCAGGTGAGCTGAAACAGTTTGGCATGGCAACTTAATGAAAATTATTTGTGTCCACCTAGCTTAATCATTGTTATGAGCTTTACAAAAGATGTACATCATAATGATATCTTAAGCAATCGGTATTTTTAAGGCATTGTCACATATAATACATTTCATTGCTTAACCTTTTTCCTAAAGATATCCAAACATTATTTCCTATCACAGAGAACATTCCCACCACAGACCAAAGTACACCATTGGAATCTGAATCAGGAGAGCAGTGAGCTTATTCAACTTAACAGAGCATGAATGGGTGGTTATGTAAAGACATGTGAGCAACCTCAATATAGATACCCCATTGAATAATCTTACTACAGCTTCACTGATGAAGACTCACTTTCAGTTAACCTTTCACTCTGTAGATTTGATCACCTCTGAGAAGTTCCTGCAGCCTGGGCAGAATTGCATATAGTGTGAGCAAGAGCTATATGGTAAAGTCACACTCCCCATCTCCTTCTGTTATAAGGGAACCACACAATAGATCTTGCAGATTTTTATGTAGTTACAGCTTCTCTGGTGACTCTGATGACTTTTCTGGCCAGAGGATAGTACTCTATAACACTTTCTTATGAGAAAAGTAGCTTATTTAGAAATAATTTAAACTAGTAAGTAACATGAATAATAATGCAATTTATAAAGAAAAGTTTTGATTTTAGTAGCAATTCTTGATATCAGAAAACTTTTTCGTTTTATCATTTAAAATTGGTAAAAGGTTACAATTTGTCCTTTTAGAGGAAGGTGAGCCCATTTAATCCTTTTTATTTCCTAATTCTTTACACATTGGATATAGTCAATACAAAATACATTTAATTATAGATCAATGGGATTAAGTTCAGAAAGTAGATTGTGGGATTAAAATAAAACTAACCCTTTAAACTTTCAGTTTTCATGAAAACATAATCCATAATAAATGAAAGAAATGTGAGCAACAGTTTTCCATGAACCATAGTGTGTATGTTTTGTATTTTATTAGTTATTTGTCACTGGTTTGAAAATAAAATTAAATTCATATATATTTAACAAGGGCTTGCACAGGAATATTTATTATGCTCATTCTGTTTAAATTTTTTTGCTTATTGTTAGGAATAAAGACTTTGGTATTGATTTCTATTTTACATCATTTTATTTCCAATACTGAAAACTATAGAGTTGCAGGAGTCGGTTCTCTATTCCCATCCTTTGGGTTCTAGGGATAGAACTTCAATCATCTTTACCCACTGAGTCATCACACCAGCCCTTTTATTGAAAAATTTATAAGTAATATTGGTTCTTATTTATGAGATACAATATAATAATTTGGTACCGGTATAGGATACATAATGATTAACTGATGTTAATTGTCACTTTCTATCTTTTCAGTATTTCACTTCCATGCATTATTAAACTTAAAAACTTCATTTTTAAATAAATCTAAACTATTGTAAACTGTAGGTTTTCTCACTATACCGGGGAACACTAAAATTGATCCTTTTTCTTCCACATGGAATGTTATTTTTATACGTTTCCCAACTTCTTTACTCTTCTTTCAGTCCTCTAATATGGTCTATGATGGTCTAAGAGAGAGAGATCAATTATCACTTCAGTTAAATGAGTGATGCTATGCAATCATTATTTCCCAAGAACATACATTGGTACAAATAATACTGTCTTCAGTATACTATGCTGAAAAAATATCTAAATGGATCAAAGAACAAATTAGTATAGAGAAACATAGAGAAAACACCTTAAAATATATCTTTGTGGATAGGACTAGGAAATAATCCTAAGTATTGGCATAAGGTAATGTATGGGATTCAAAAGCATTTGTAAGGCAGAGAATGTATTACTAAAAGGACAGCCTAATGAAAGTGAGAAAATCTTTACCATTTGTACATCAGGCAGGAGGATAATGTAGAGAACATATAAGGAGGTACAATCCAAACAATAAACCAAAGCTGCCAATGGACAAAAGGACTACCCATTAAAAAATAAAAATAAATTAAATTTGAATGGTTCAAAAACCCACATATGGGACAAGAAAACTGAAAATGTTAGAAGAAATCATAGTGAGAACATTTGTGTGAAGTAAAATTATTTGAATGAGGCTCCAAACAGAGAAAAAAACAAAACAGAAAGTAGATAAAAGTGATTAAATGAAAATAAGAGTGTTTTGCACAGTACTGTGGCTACTGTAGGATTACTATTTTTTTCTGTCTATGGTTTAAAGTCATACTATCAGGCTCAAATTGGTTTTAAATGTCTGAAATATTAAATTCATTTTTGAGGTTTTATTTCAAAGATTTTTATTGTTTTCATCTCTAAAAACCACAAGCTTTAACATCTTTTAATTCTTATTTTATTTATACTAATTTCTAGATGATTCTTCTGTTCTGTTTTCTATATTCATCATGTTTATCACATCTGAGATTGTAATTCCCTGCATTTTAGTATGACTAGGAATTTTTTTAACTTTAGATATTGCCATTTTTACTTTGAAGAGTACCTGAATTCTTAAATCTTCTTAAAAGTGTGTGTGTGTGTGTGTGTGTGTGTGTGTGTGTGTGTGTGTGTGTGAGAGAGAGAGAGAGAGAGAGAGAGAGAGAGAGAGAGAGTATGTATGTGTCATTATCTGAACATTTCCTACATCTATATAATTCATTCTAGTTACTCTCTTCCTATCCTTTCTTAGCTTCCCCCCTTCTCACCTAAAACATCCCTGTCACTTTCAGTCCCTTTCGCTGATTTATGAGTCTTGGTTAAACCAGGGCCATCTATGAAAATGCTGGACTGGAACTATCCATTGGAACCCAGTAAGATTATGTTAGGTAGGAATTTTAGTTACTTGAAATCAAATTTTGTGTTTAGGCTTTCTATGTACACAAGTTAAGAGAGATTCTGAATACACTTGAGGCTCTACCCACTACTTAGCAATACTTCTTCTGATCTCAACCTAAAACTCAGTATCTACTAGTCTTTGTTATGGTTGATTGGAATTCAAAACTATTTACATCTGATACCAACTTCTAAGACTGCTAAGATTTTCAATGTCTAGGGAATTTTCACATCTTGGAGTTTCAAACTACATAAATCTATCTTAATACCCAGTGCAAAATTGAAGGGGATCTTTAGGATAAAGGCTGCGGCTGTTATCTTACGTGTCTCTGTATAATTATCTTACATGTCTCTGTACACTATAATTATCTGCTCTTTCTTTCTAGACCCTTCTTCCTCCAATTCTGATATTTAGTTTTTTGCTAAGCAACTCCAGTATGGTGGCCTTAGCTCTCAGGGTGTTTGGTTCACAAAAGGCTGCAGGCATATAGCTGCCATGAGTAGGTATTCAGCAAACTTGTTTCCCTTAAATTGGTACAAAAGTTCTGACCTGTCCATTCCCACCGTCTGGAAACAAACATTTCTTCTATTTTCTTTTAAAAAATATTTAAACAGAGGCATGCATTTAGTGTCGCCTAATCTACCATGGCCAGTACAGAATAGAAGCTTCTTTGTAAATGACTGACTTGTTCTTTCTTCTTGAATGCCCACATGGATCTTCATTTATCCTTGAGACTCAGCAATGCTTTTCTAAATAAGGTCTAAAGCTGAATGTTCTGTGCCATTTTTCCACTTAAGAAACATTGTATCATTTTTAGCCTCCCATTCTGGCCTTTGTTAGCCTTCATAAGTCTTGCTTCATTCCACCAAAATAGCCATTCAGAGTGAGCTACATAACCTATGTCTGATCTTCAGGTATTTCTTTTAATATTTTCAATATCTATTTTGTTTTTATGTATTATAATTTTTTGATGTTCATTAGGCCTAAATAAGTATTTTCAGCAAAGTTAATATTTAATTAAATTTCTTCTAGTGTAATCATTTGTTGATTGTATTCTTTGCCTGTTTTTCATTTAGTGAGTTCTGTTAGGTTTCATTTCCCCATTTTGCACCTCAAGTTTTGTACCTCAGTCTTACTGCAGCCCCTTCTGTCATTATATAATTCCTGTGTTCTTCCTTTGGGGGTGAGTAATTGTCTCAAAATATCTTTCTATTCTTAGAATGTGAGTTATTTACTAACCTCCAGCTTCCTTTCATTCCTTGCTTTAAATAATCTGTCTCAATTTTCCTGAATAGCTTAATGTTTATTCAGATTGCATTATTCCCTTTGAATTGAAAACCAATGCAATGATGTGATGAGGTCAGTATTTCCAGTTTAGCTTTACTTAGGGTGTTTCCCATAACAGAAATGTCTTCTCCTAGTGGAAAAGAATCTCTGTTACCAGGATTAAAAATGTGGCCCATTCACAGCAAGACTCTTGGCTTCTTTGTTTTGTATTATAGTGAGCCTCTCTCTCTGTCTCTGTCTCTCTCCCTGCCTCTCCCTGTCTGTCTCTCCCTGTGTGTGTATCTCTCTCTTTCACTTTCACTTTCTCTCTCTTGCTCTCATTCACTCATCTCCTCCCCTCTCTGTCTTTGTTTCTCTGTCTCTGTTTCCCTATCTCTCCCTTCCTCCCCACTCTCTGCTTCTATGTCTCCTCCCTCCCTCCCTCCCTCCCTCCCTCCTTCCCTCCCTCCCTCCCTCCCTCCCTCTGCACTCTATCTCTGTCTCTCTATGTTCTCATCAGTGTTTGTGTCTGTCTGTCTGTGACTGCATCTGTCTCTCTTTCTGTGCTTGTGTGTGCATGTGTGTCTGTGCATGCCTATGTGTGTGCCATCTAGTCCACACTACTTCATACAGTCTCGGCTGGATACAAGGTTGAATCATAGATAAACATATGACTTTCCTTCTACAGGCTCAGTTCCTGTTTCATTTTTTCACTCAGTCTGGGTTTCTGAGGCTGTTTGTTGCCTATTCCAGTAAAAATAATTAATGAAAAACTAGGAAGGGTAGTAATAATTATTTAGAGGAACTGAAAGATTTTTTGGAGATTTAAAAATGTATGTGTCCTATCCATGCATTTTAAACCTTATTCTGTTTTATATTTTGCTGAATTTCATTGATGTGCTTCAAATTTGGAGACCATGGTTGTAATACTTCTTCGTAGCTCTGAAGAAATAGTTACCTTGACATATACTCTGCTTTGTTTTATGCTGATATATTTTAAGAGTAGGTTAATATTAAAAAATTATCTTATATTTTAGTTTTATTGAAATATTTCTATATATTAGTTTTATTAGAGTTTTAGTAGAATAATTGGCTTATTTGGGGAAAATAAATTATCTACTACAAACAGGAAATACCACTACAACTGTGCTCAAAAATCACTCATGTAGAATTTTGTAGGAGCTTTAGTTTTAGCTTTTAATAGGAAAATTAGCAGAAAACAAAAACATTCTTCAGATGAAGGAAATTAAACACTAGCTTTATAACCCTTTACTACCTGCGTTATTTTTGAATTAACCTGGGTTTCACTAGGAATGCCATGAAATCTCATAACCTTAGACAAAAGACCAATTAAACTAAATTAACATTGGCATTTAACCAGAAATCTCTGTAATTTCTATGCATGCTAAAATGAGAGAATCAGTACCATTAATAAAATGGATTTCAGAGCTTATCTCTGAAAATCCATGTCTCTACATTTTTTCTTCAATAGGCATGATGCTTACAAGTATCTGACTATGGCCAAATCTATTGTTATGCTGTTGCCTATGAAGAAAAAGATACAACAGCAACCTGGTTCCTATGTTTTATCAATTTCATTGTGATAAGACTCCTACCATGCCTAATTTCAAACTAACCACATGATGTCAGTGGAAGTGGAATTGGAAAGAAATGTGCACAGTCTGTTCTCACATGCCTGTGCAAGCTGACACCAGCATGCCACTGCTCAGAATCTAGTTATTGTTTCTGTCTAAATACAAACTCCCCTTCCTGGGTTCTATGACACTTCGGGACATTACAGATTTGATTCATTTTTTTAGTAAGTGCATTTGTAAATGAAATAGAATACAACCTTAAGGTGATGTTGAAACTTAAAAAAATAATTTTATACCTTTTACTGAGTTTGTTCTTTAACAATTTTATATGTGTATAAATTTAATACAGGTGACTGTATGTTCCAACCTTCTCTAAACACCCCCTGAACCCTGAAGCTTGTGTAGACTCATTTTTCATATTACTATATGTCTGGTTTTAGAATTATTGTTATTAGCATACTTTTATATTATTCAGTATATGTCATATATATGTACATCTGCTACTATCTATGAAATTTGTACTTTATAATATATTTTATATCAGTATCTTCTTTCTCTCTCTCTCTCTCTCACTCCCCCTCCCCTCCCTCTCCCTCTCTCTCTCTCTCTCTCTCTCTCTCTCTCTCTCTCTCTCTCTTTCTTTCTTTCTATCCCAAATGCTAAATGCCCCACCCTGGCACAATGGCATATCAAGTCTCCACCAGATTAGGCACATCCTTTTCTGCTGAGGCCAGACAAGGCAGCTATGGAGCCTGAGGTGGACATGTGCTACATATGTGCCAGGGACCTTGGTCCAGCCCAATGTATGCTCTTTGGTCGGTGGCTCAGGCTATGAGAGCTCCCTGGAGTTGATTCTGTTTATCTTCCTGTGCGTTCCCATCCTCTTCAGATGCTTCAGTCCTTCTCTCAGCTCTACTATTAGAGTCCCTGATCTACTGAAACATGTAGATATGCACAGGAAATAAAATATTTTATAAGTGTAATTTTTAATTTTTAAATTAAATTATTTTTTACACTCCATATTCCATTCACCCTCCAACTGCTCCACTTCTCACACCTCCTCCCCCACACCCCTGTCTCCACATGGATAACCCCAACCCCCACCCCACTATATACAAAACAGAGAAATACATTTCTGTCCCTGTAATTCTTTCAGACAGGAAAAATTATGGGTCAGAGATGTGACTGTGGAATGGCAACCCCATCCCTCACTTGATGCCCTGTCTTCCTGTTGGAGGTGGGCTCCATAAGTTCCCTCTCCCTACTGTCAGGCATTTCATCTAATGTCTCTCCCTTCAATTCCTGAGAGTCTCTCACCTCCCAGGTCTCTGGTGCATTCTGGGAGGGTTTCCTCCTAACCTCCTATTTTCTGAAGTTTCCTGCTTCCATTCTTTCTGCTGGCCCTCAAGGCTTCAGTCCTTTTCCCTCACCCAATACCAAATCAGGTTCACCTCTCCACCCTCATTCCCCCCACCCCCGCTTGTCCACTTTCCCTTCCAGGTCTGTCCCTCCATCTCCACTTGTGACTTCTTTCTTCTCTCTCCCAAGTGGGACTGAAGCATCCTCACTTGGGCACTTCAGCTTGCTGAACTTTTTGAGTTCTGTGTACTGTATCTTGAGTATTCTGTACTTTCTTTTTCTGTTATTCTCTTATTAGTGAGTACATGCCATGCAAGTGCTTTGAGGTCAGAGTTGTTACCTCACTCAGGATATTTTCTAGTTCCATCCATTTGCTTGCAAAACTTATTCTTAATAACTGGGTAGTATTCCATTGTGTAAACGAACCACATTTTTTCTGTATCCATTCTTCTTTCTTGGAACATCTAGGTTGTTTCCAGCTTCTGACTATCACAAATAAGGCTGCTATAAACATAGTGGAGCATGTGCCCCTGTGGCATAGTGGAGCATCATTTGGGTATACTCCAAAGATTGGTATAGCTGGGTCTTCAGGTAGATCAATTTCCAATCTTCTGGGGAACCTTCAGATTGATTCCCAGAGTGGTTGTACCAGTTTTACAATCCCAGCAGCAATGGGTGAGTGTTCCTCTTTCTCCACATCCTCTCCAGCATGTGCTGTCACCTGAATTTTGAGATTTTGATCTTAGCCATTCTGATTGTTGTAGGGTAGAACCTCAGGGTTGTTTTGATTTGCATTTCTCTGATAACTAAGGACTTTGAACATTTTTTAGGTGCTTCTCAGCCATTTGAGACTCTTCAGGTGTGAATTCTCAGTTAAGTTCTATACCCTATTTTTTGATTGTGTCGTTCGTTTTTTTTTAGCAATTAACCTCTTTAGTTCTTTATATATTTTGGATATTAGCCATTTTTCAGATGTGGGGTTAGTGAAGATTTTTTCCAAATCTGTAGCTTGCTGATTTGTCTTGACTATGTCCTTAGCCTTACAGAAGCTTTCCAGTTTCATGAGGTCCCACTTATCAATTCTTGATCTTAGAGCATGAGCCATTGGAGTTCTGTCTAGGAAATTTCCTCCTGTGCCAATAAGTTCAAGGGTCTTTCCCACTTTCTCTTCCATTAGATTCAGTGTATTATGTTGAGGTCCTTGTTCCACTTGCACTTGAGCTTTGTAAAAGGTGACAAATATAGGTCTATTCATTCTTCTACATACAGACATCCAGTTAGACCAGCACCATTTATTGAAGTTGCTTTCTTTTTTCTATTGTATATTTTTGGCATCTTAGTCAAAGATCAACTGAGTGTAACTATGTGGTTTTATTTCTGGATCTTCAATTCTATTCCATTGATCAACATGTCTGTCTCTGTAGCAAACATGTCTGTCTCTGTGCCAATACTGTGCTGTTTTTTTCTTTCTTTGTTTGTTTGTTTGTTTTTTATCTTGATCACTATTTCTCTTTAGTACATCTTGAGGTCAGGGATGGTGATTCCCAAGAAGTTATTTTATTGTTGAGAATAGTTTATACTATCGTGGGTTTTTTGCCTTTCCAGATGAATTTGAGAATTGCTCTTTCCATAGCTTTGAAGAATTGCATTGGGATTTTGATGGGGATTGCATTGAATCTTTAGATTGCCTTTGGTATGATGGCCATTTTTACTATGTTAATTCTGTCAACATGAGGCATCTCTCCATTTTCTGAGATCTTCAATTTCTTTCTTGAGAGACTTGAAGTTATTGTTATACAAGTCCTTAACTTGTTTGGTTAGAGTCACCCCAAGATATTTTATATTATTTGTGGCTATTAAGAAGAGAGTTGTTTCCCTAATTTCTTTCTCAGCCTGGTTATCCTTTGTATAAAGGAAGGCTACTGAATTATTTGAGTTAATTTCATATCTGACCACTTTGTTAAGTTGTTTATCAGATGGAGAAGTTCTCTGGTAGAATTTTTGAGGTCACTAATATATATTATCATATCATCTGCAAATAACGATACCTTTTTTTTTCTTCTTTACCAATTTGTATTCCCTCGATATATCTTTTTTTTTTGTCTTATTGTTCTATCTAACACTTTGAGTACTATAGTGAATAGATATGGGGAGAGTTTTCATCCTTGTTTTGTCCTGATTTCAGTGGTATTGCTTCAAGTATGCCTCCATTTAATTTGATATTGGCTGTTGGTTTGCAGTAAATTGCTTTTATTATATTTAGGTGTGGGCCTTAAATTCCTAATCTCTCCAATACTTTTTTTTTTTTTTAATTTTTCGAGACAGTGTTTCTCTGTATAGCCCTGGCTGTCCTGGAGCTCACTTTGTAGACCAGGCTGGCCTCGAACTCAGAAATCTGCCTGCCTCTGCCTCCCAAGTGTTGGGATTAAAGGCGTGCGCCACCACGCCAGGCTTCTCCAATACTTTTAACATGAAGGGGTATTATATTTTGTATTTATTAAACCAACCTTGCGTCCCTGGGATGAAGCCTACTTGATTGTGCTGAATGATGCTTTTATGTGCTCTTGGATTCAATTTGCAAGTATTTTAGTTAGTATTTTTACATCGATATTCATAAGTGAGATTGTTCTGAAGTTCTCTTTTTTGGTTGGGTCCTTGTGTGGTTTAGGTATCAGAGTAATTGTGACTTCATAGAATGAGTTATTTAGTGTTACTTCTGTTTCATTTTTATGGAATTATTTCAGGAAAATTGATATCAGCTTTTCTTTGAAGGTCTGGTAGAATTCTGCACTAAATTCATCTGTCCCTGGGCTTTTTGGGTTCGCAGGTTTTTCATGATTTCTTCTATTTCTCTGTGTGATATGGGTCTGTTTAGATAGTTTAGCTGCTCTTGACTTAATTTGGTATGTGTCAACTGTCTAGAAATCATTCATTTCGTCTATATTTTCTAGTCTTCTTGAGTATAGACTTTTATAGTAAGATCTAATGATTTTTTTAATTTCCTCCGTTTCTGCTATTATATCTCCTTTTTCATTTCTTATTCTATTAATTTGGATATTGCCTCTTGGCCCTTTAGTTAGTTTGGCTAGGGGTTTATCTATCTTGTTGACTCTCTCAATGTACCAGCTTTTGGTTTTGCTGATTCTTTGTATTGTTTTCTTTGTTTCTATTTGTTTGTTTTCACCCCTGAGTTTGACTATTTCCTGCCTTATACTTCTCCTGGGTGAATTTGCTTCTTTTTGTTCTAGAGCTCTCAGGTGTACTATTAAGTGAATAATGTAAGATCGCTCCAGTTTCTTTACCAGGGAATTAGTTCTATAAACTTTCCTTTTAGAGCTGCTTTCATTGTGTGCCATAAGTTTGGGTATAACATATCAACATTTTCATTAAATTCCAGGAAGTCTTTAATTTCTTTCTTTATGTCTTCCCTGACCAGGTTATCATTGAGTAAAGAGTTGTGCTGTTTCCACATGTATGTGGGCTTTCTGTAGTTTTTGCTGTTATTGAAGACCAGCCTTAGGCCATGGTGTTCTGATTAGATGAATGGTATTATTTCAATCTTCTTATATCAGTTGATGGTTGTTTTGTGACCAACTATATGTTCAGTTTTGGAGAAGGTACCATGAGGTGCTGCGAAGATGTATTTTTTTTGTTGTTGTTGTTTTAGGGTGAAATGTTCTGTAGATATCTGTTAAATCCATTTGTTTCATAACTTCTCTTAGTTTCACTGTGTCTCTGTTTAGTTTCTGTTTCAATAGCCTGCCCATTGGGGAGATTCGGGTATTGAAATCTCCCACTATTATTGTGTGGGCTTCAATGTATGTTTTGAGTTTTAGTAAAGTTTCCTTTATGAAATTGGGTGCTCTTGCATTTGGGGCATAGGTGTTCAGAATTGAGACTTTCTCTTGGTGGATTATCTCCTTGATGAATATGAAGTGTCCTTCTTCATCACTTTTGATAACTTTTAGTTGAAAGTCTATTTTATTGGATATTAGGATGGCAACCTCTGCTTGTTTCCTGGGACCATTTGCTTAGAAGACCTTTTTCCATCCTTTTACTCTGAGATAGTGCCTGTCTTTGTTATTTAGGTGTGTTTCTTCTTTGTAGCAAATGTTCTCTCTTGTTTGTGTATTATTATGAAATTAATTATTTCTGAGGCATATAATTTTTGAACATGTACACATAAAGTTAGAGGAACATTAAACCAATGAAGAAACTAAGATTGAATTGTGGGTAGAGTTATTTATGGATGTATGCAATTAACAAAACTTTGACTTAAATAGGATACGTTTATTGTCTCAGATTTCGCTGGATAGCTTTAGTGTATTTTACATGTTACAATAAAATGGTCAAGGCTGAGTAATTTTTTTCAAGGGTCAATGCTTATTTAGTTTGTAATTCTGAATATTTCAAGAGAAAGTTAAAAGCAATAGTGTTTGTTCTGCTGAGACCTTGATGTTAGCATTGTGATGTTGGGAGAGCATGTTAGAGGAGACCTCATGCCATGTAGTCAGAGAAATTAGTGTCCAAATTCACAACACAAATGGCCTCTGAGTCTCTCAGAAGTGTCCACCTCATAAAAGTTCAATTCTAACTTTGTACTATCAAAATAAGGTTCAAGATTCTAACACATTAATGTTTGAAGACACATAATATAAAAAAGACAAATAATATAAAATTAATGGATGTTCACCTCAGAGTTCAGTTTTTTAAATGTGAAAATAATGAGTTATTTATCCATAGCAATCCAAATTCTTAAGTGTTTCTGAGTTATTCAAAATTATAACCTGAATGTTTCCTCTGAGACTAAGGAAAATTGTTTAAATTACATTTATTTATGAAATTAAAAAATAATATTTCCCATGTTGAAATGGTGGAATATTCATGGAATAAATACCTGCATTACAAAACAGTGGAGTAAGTAATCAGCAAAGGACATAGTAAAATCTCCATCAGACCCAAAGCCTCGGGACATCTGATCCTCCTCTCTTTCTTGTGTATATATTTATCAACTCAAGATTTTCTGACAGCATTTCCCATTGCTATGTTTTAGACGTTTTAGGTTTTCCACATAGTTTCAATCCCATTCTCTCATTAGGCATGCTTCAGGAGTTCAAATTCATAACAAACTCATTTGTTCCAAGGTTTGGTTTTTGAAATCTTGATTGAATCTCTCATAAGCACATGACTCTTCTTAAAACCAACATCATTTATATGCTATAGAGTCTATACTTGTATTAGTGCAATGGAAATCTGTCTGAATCACAGCTGTACTGGCCATAGAGTTGCTTGCCAGAATGTCAGAGCCCCAAGGTAGTTGTGTTTAAGTGATTATGTATCATACATAAATCTGTTGTTTAGAGCGTTGAGATTTCCAGGACAGAGATCTGCCCTAGAAGTCCTTTGAAATTATGATTGGAAGTAGAAAAAACTTGAAGGATATCTGAAATTTCCTCAAATTCTTTTCTACTTTCTCCAATATTTACCATTCCAGCAAATATGTTTACATCAGTACCCTATGAAGCATTTCTTTGTCCTTTCCCTACTAAGACAGCAATTGAAAGACAACCACCAGTATCCTCTTCATCATTAGATTCATTGTAAATCTATGCTAAAGTATGCAATAATATCCAAACCACAACCTGAGTACTGTTTGGTTTGAAAATGTTCCTAGTCTCTCATTCTTAGTTTCAGCATTTGCCAATATCTTCCACATGGACACATTAGCAATGGTGGCATAAGGAGGGTAACACTTATTCTTAATTCGAATCCAGTTCTCTTGGCATCAGTACTCTAGTCAAGATCACTTATCTGATCCGTAAGGTATTCTAGGTCCTCCCAAACTCAACTTGTGTTTAGGGAATGCTATTCTATACAACCAATAAAAGTCCTCATAAATGTAAATCTGGAAAACTAGAAAAGAGGATTGTTCTTTTTTCCTTTTATAATTTGAGCAATTTTCTTATTCATCAACTTTCTTTTGTGTCAAATACTTGCTGAACATCATCTCTGAACCGAGTCCAGGTCTAAGCATTTCTATAAGTATTCATCCATAGTCTACCTCATTCCAATAAATGCTTCTTTCAGGTTGATTCTCCAGTCCAGTGTTTAAAAACAGGTTATGTTAATGTGCAATATCCACAACTACTATCATACTTTTGAGCAAAGCAATGAAGACCATTCATGTCTATGTCAAGGACACTGACAAACAGGATTGTGACATCTGAATAGCAAGATTTTTTTTTTTAACTTTCTTGTTTTGGAGATAAATGCTTATATCGAGGGAAAAGACCAATTTACAGTTTTACAAGACTATTTACATCCTCCTTTATGATCACTTATTATTCTAGGCCTTTCTTTTTTATTAGATATTTTCTTTATTTACATTTCAAATGCTATCCCGCAAGTCCCCTATACCCTCCCCCCCCCCCCGGCCCTGCTCCCCTACCCACTCACTTCCACTCTTGGCCCTGGCGCTCCCCTGTACTGGGGCATATAAAGTTTGTAAGACCAAGGACCTCTCTTTCCAGTGATGGCTTACTAGGCCATCTTCTGCTACATATGCATCTAGAGACACGAGCTCTGGGGGTACTGGTTAGTTCATATTGTTGTTCCACCTAAAGGGTAATTTCTCTAGTCCACTATGTTCATAGCAGCCTTATTTATAATAGCCAGAAGCTAGACATTATAAATGTCCCTCAACAGAGGAATGGATACAGAAAATGTGGTACATTTATACAATGGAGTATTACTCAGCTATTGAAAACAATGAATTTATGAAATTCTTGGGCAAATGGATGTATCTGGAGGATATCATCCTGAGTGAGGTAACCCAATCACAAAAGAAGTCACTTGATATGCAGTCACTGATAAAGGGATATTAGGCCTTTCTTTTTATTTTCAGATCATACTAATCCTCTTATTTCAGATAAAAAAAAAAAGATGAAGTTTGAGCATCATAATTGTGGGCAGTCTTAAGAAAACATCTTAACCATTGTACTTTCATAGGGCTTCTTATCAAGCACTAAGCTAAAGAAGGAGAATGAGAAATCACATACAGCATATAGCTACTGAAACAAAAGTGAACTCAACATTTTATTTGGAAGCTTCAGAAAATGAGAGTGGTAGTTTTCTTGGATGAAGATACAGGGATTAAGTTATTCTTTTTAGAAAGACAGACTATTATGGACTGAGAAGACTGCATCAGATAAAATGGAACCACCAGAGGCAGATAATTTTGATGGAGAATAAGCTATGGAGGACCAAGCACTTAGAAGAAAGAATAATAATCATTAGCTACATAGGAAATTACAGAAATTAAAAAAAGAGAATGTAGAAGATACACTGGGCCTCAACATGATAGAACATGTCACTTTGAGACATGATTGCATTCAAGAACTTCATGGCTTCCAAGGTAATATTGCTCTTAGGTGGAAAGAACTTAATTATTTAATTAACATGCCAATAACAAGCCTGATGTGTCATACTTAGAAGGAATTTTCACAGTGGAATTAATGTTCCCAAAGTTTTCTAGCTACTGTGTTTTGAGTGATTTCTGCATTTAATATTTCTTGTCATTTTGATTCTTTGCTTTTCTTCTGTTACCTGTGCCTCTCCAGTTGCCATAAATTATTAATCCCATACATATTAGCATTATAATAGGCATTTCATGGTCTTATCTAATTCTGTTTTGACATTTTTAAAAGCCAAGGTGTGTAGTTTTATTGCAGTTTTCCCAACAACTTTCTAGAACATCCAATCATTTGCTTCTATGATACACATTCATTCACTGAAAATCTCTAGCACTGACATGGTAAATATATCAGTACATAAATAATCCAAATTAAGCTTTGTTCCTCATGATATATATATATATATATATATATATATATATATATATATATATATATATATATGCATAATATGTTTTCCCCAATATAAAGATGGAAATATTCATTATTAAAAGTAAATGATACAATTAAAATCTGCACTTAAATTGGCCTATGTCATAATTGGTAAATATTGCTTGTTTTTTAAGTGACATGCCAAATGTACTTTCTTTATGTTTCCAAAAGTTTAAAGATAGCCTGATTTATATAATGGGTCCCAACCCAGCCAGAACTGTATAGTGAAACCTTATATCTAAAAAGAAGGAGAAGGAAAAAGAGAAGAAGGATGAAGAGGAGGAAAGAAGAAAAGAAGGAAGAAAAGAAGGAAGAAATGGAGGGAGGAAGGAAAACATCAATTCAAACCGTAATGGCTGGTTGTTTGTAGTTTCTATTTCAGCCTTCTCATATCCTCTGGTGAACTCATCACATCCAATTTTAGTGCTTAATGGGAAAAGATGCTATAAAACTGAAGAGATGGCAAACTTTTATTTATTATTAGATATTATCTTCATTTACATTTCAAATGCTATTTCCAAAGTCTCCTATAACCTCCCCCTGCCCTGATCCCCAACCCACCCACTCCTGCTTCTTGTCCCTGGCATTCCCTTGTACTGGGGCATATGATCTTCAAAAGACCAAGGGCCTCTCCTACCATTGATGGCAGACTAGGCTATCCTTTACTACATATACAACTAGAAACACAGCTTTGGGGGAGGGGTTAGTGCTTAGTTCATGTTGTTGTTCCTCCTATAGGGTTGCAGACCCCTTTAGCTTCTTGGGTACTTTCTCTAGCTCCTTCATTATGGGCCCTATGTTCCATCCAATAAATGACTGTGAGCATCCACTTCTGTATTTGCCAGACACTGGCATAGCCTCACAAGAGACAGCTATATCATGGTCCTGTCAGAAAAATCTTTCTGGTATATGCATTAGTGTCTGGGTTTGGTGGTTGTATATGGGATGGATCCCCGGGTGGGGCAATCACTGGATGGCCCTTCCTTCTGTCTCAGCTCTGAACTTTGTCACTATAACTCCTTCCATGGGTATTTTGCTCCCCATTCTAAGGAGAAATGAAGTATCCATACCTTGGTCTTCCTTCTTCTTGAGTTTAATGTGTTTTGCAAATTGTATTTTGGGTATTGTAGGTTTCTGGGCTAATATCTGCTTATCAGTGAGTGCATATCATGTGTGTTCTTTTGTGACCTGGTTACCTCATTCAGAATAATTTCCTCTAGATCTATCCATTTGCCTAAGAATTTCATGAATTCATTGTTTTTAATTGCTGAGTAGTATTCCATTGTGTAAATGTACCACATTTTCTGTACCCATTCTTCTGTTGAGGTACATTTGGGTTCTTTCCAGCCTCTGGCTATTATAAGGCTGCTATGAACATAGTGAGGCATGTGTCTTTATTACTAGTTAACATCTTCTGGGTACATGCCCAGGCGAGGTATTGTTGTAACATCCAGTAGTATTATGTCCAATTTTCTGAGGAACCACCAAACTGATTTCCAGAAAGGTTGTACCAGCTTCCAATCTCACCAACAATGGAGGAGTGTTTCGCTTTCTCCACATCCTCGCCAGCATCTGATGTCACCTGAATTTTTGGTGTGAGGTAGAATCTCAGGGTTGTTTTGATTTGCATTTCCCTGATGATTATGTATGTTGAACATATTATCAGGTGCTTCACAACCATTCAGTATTCCTCAGTTGAGAACTCTTTGTTTAGCTCTGTACCCCATTTTTAATAAGGAGGGTTATATGGTTTTCTGGAGTCCATCTTCTTGAGTTCTTTATATATCTCGGATATTTGTACTCATAATTTAGGATTGGTAAAGATCCTTTCCCAATTTGTTGAATGGCCTTTTGGTCTTATTGATAGTGTTTTTTGTCCTACAGAAGCTTTGCAATTTTATGGGGCCCCATTTGTCCATTCTCATTCTTATAGGACATGCCATTGCTGTTTTGTTTAGAAATATTTCCCTTGTGCCCATATCTTCGAGGCTTTTCCCTACTTTCTCCTCTATAAGTTTCAGTGTCACTGGTTTTTGTGGAGTACCTTGATCCACTTAGACTTGAGCTTTTCACAAGGAAATAAGTACAGATCAATTTGCATTCTACTAAATGATAACTGCCAGTTGTGCCAGAACCATTTGTTGAAAATGCTGTCTTTTTCCACTGGATGGTTTTATCTCCCTTGTCAAAGATCATGTGACCATAGGTGTGTGGGTTCATTTCTGGGTCTTCAATTCTATTCCATTGATCTACCTGTCTGTCACTGTAAAGGTACCATGCAGTTTTTTTTTTTTTAATTACAATTGCTCTGTAGTACAGCTTGAGGTCAGGCATGGTGATTTCACCAGAGTATCTTTTATTGTTGAGAAGAGTTTTTGCTATCCTAGTTTTTTTTTTTTTCTTCCAGATGAATTTGCAAATTGTCCTTTCTTTTTTATGACATTTTATGTTAATTTATTTATGTATTCATTTTACATTCAAATGATGCCCTCCCCCACTTCCCCAACACCCCCCCATACACACACAAAGTCCTTTCCTCCATGCCCCCTCCTCTTCTCCTCTGAGAGGATGGAGGACCTGCACGTATTCTCCCACCCTTCAGTAACTCACTTTCTTACTATATTTTTAAATCACAATTTATCTTTGAAAGTAGTCATCACATTATATTACACAGTAGTAGAAAT
>LR753358.1:252654-285964 GCA_902729485.2 Mus minutoides | reverse complement strand
TGGTGTGCTGTTGTATCTAGGACTTGATGGGGTGGGTGAGTTTGGATCTGGTGATGCCAAGTACCCTTGGATTCTGTTGCTTCTGTTCTTATGCTTACCTCCTGCCATCCCTGCCCAAGGAGACCTGTTGTTGGTGCAGACCAGAAGGGAGCGTCTGTCTTGTCCTGGGCCTTTCTCAATCTCCTGCTGTTGTCTCAGGATGCTTGAGATTGGGCTGGAACAGATGCTGAGTTCAGCTGCTCACCAGTGGTCCTTAGATTGTTAGGAGAGTCCTGCTGGAAACCTGGGTCGGTGCGCGGTACCCAGGCCTTGCGCCCTGCTATGGAGCTGAGTGGTGTGGGCCGGAAGGGAAGGGGTCCACTCTCCTCCCTCCACCTGTCTATCTCCTGCTGCAGCCTCAAGTCCCACGAGTTTGGACAGTGGTCCGGAGATCGCAGTGGTCCGGAGATCGCTGGGAGAGCTGGAAACCTGGGTGGGTGCACGGCCCCCAGGCCTTGCGCCCTGCGCTGGAGCGGAGCGGTGTGGGCTGGAAGGGAAGGGGTCTGCTCTCCTCCCTCAGCCTATCTCCCGCTGCAGATTCAAGTCCCAAGAGTTTGGACTGGAACAGATGTGTGTTCCTCTTACCAGTGGTCCGGAGATCGCGGTGGTCCGGATCGCTGGGAGAGCTGGAAACCTGGGTGGGTGCACGGCACCCAGGCCTTGCGCTTTGCGCTGGAGCAGAGCGGTGTGGGCCGGAAGGGAAGGAGTCTGCTCTCCGCCCTCCGCCTGTCTATCTCCCGCTGCAGACTCAAGTCCCACGAGTTCGGACTGGAACAGATGTGTGTTCCTCTTACCAGTGGTCTGGAGATCGCTGGGAGAGCTGGAGACCTGGGTGGGTGCAGGGCCCCCAGGCCTTGCGCCTTGCGCTGGAGCGGAGTGGTGTGGGCCGGAAGGGAAAACTTGAAGGTTTTATCATAAAGATCTTTCACTTCCTCAGAGTCACACCAAGGTATTTTATATTATTTGTGACTATTGTGAAGGGTGTTGTTTTCCTAATTTCTTTCTCAGCCTGTTTATCCCTTGTGTAGATAAAGGCCATTGATTTGTTAGAGTTAATTTTATACCCAGCTACTTTACTGAAGCTGTTTATCAGGTTTTGGAGTTCTCTGGTGGAATTTTTAGGATCACTTATATAAACATACTATCATACCATCTGCAAATAGTAATATTTTGACTAATTCCTTTTCCAATTTGAATCCCCTTGATCTCCTTTTGTTGTCTAATTGCTTTGGCTAGGACTTTGAGTACTATATTGAATTGGTAGGAGAAAGTGGGCCTACTTGTCCAGTCCCTGATTTTTGTGGGATTACTTCCAGCTTCTCTCCATTTATTTTGACGTTTGCTACTGGTTTCCTGTATATTGCCTTTATTATGTTTAGGTATGGGCCTTGAGTTCCTGACCTTTCAAAGACTTTTTATCATGAATGGATGTTGGATTTTTGTCAAATGCTTTCTCAGCATCTAAGGAGATGGTCATGTGGTTTTATCTTTGAGTTTGTTTATATAGTGGATTACATTGATGGATTTCTGTATATTAAACCATCCCTGCATCCATGGGATGAAGCCTACTTGATCATGAGGATGATAGCTTTTTGTTTGTTTGTTTGTTTTTTGTTTTGTTTGTTTTGGTTTTTGAGATAGGGTTTCTCTGTATATCCCTGTCTGTCCTGGAACTTACTCTGTAGACCAGTCTGGCCTCAAACTCAGAAATCTGCCTGCCTCTGCCTCCCGAGTGCTGGGATTAAAGGCGTGTACCACCACGCCCAACTCGAGGATGATAGTTTTGATATGTTCTTGGATTCAGTTTTTGAGAATTTTATTGAGTATTCTTGCATCGATATTCATAAGGGAAATTGCTCTGTAGTTCTCTTTCTTTGTTGGGTCTTTATGTGGTTTAAGTATCAGCATATTTGTGGCTTTTGAGATGAATTGGGTAGAGGACCTTCTGTTTTAATTTTGTGGAAGATTTTGAGGAGAATTGAAATTAGGTCTTCTTTGAAGGTCTGATAGAACTCTGCACTAAACCCGTCTGCTCCTGGGTTTTTTGTTTGTTTGTTTGTTTGTTTGGGAGACTATTAATGACTGCTTCTATTTCTTTAGTGGATATGGGACTGTTTAGGTCATTAATATGATCCTGATTTAACTTTGATACCTGTTATCTGTCTAGAAATTTGTCCATTTCATCCATTTTTTCTAGTTTTGATGAGTATAGCCTTTTGTAATAGGATCTGATGATGTTTTGGATTTCCTCAGGTTCTGTTTGTAATGTCTTCCTTTTCTTTTCTCATTTTGTTAATTAGGATACTGTCCCTGTGCTCTGTAGTTAGTCTTGCTAAGGTTTATCTATCTTGTTGATTTTCTCAAAGAACCAGCTCCTGGTTTGGTTGATTCTTTGAATAGTTCTTTTTGTTTTCACTTGGTTGATTTCATTCCTGAGTTTGACTATTTTCTGCCTTCTAATCCTGTTGGGTGAATTTGCTTCCTTTTGTTCTAGAGCTTTTAGGTGTGCTGTCAAGCTGCTAGTGTATGCTCTCTCTAGTTTCTTTTTGGAGGCACTCAGAGCTATGAGTTTTCCTCTTAAGACTGCTTTTATTGTGTCCCATAAGTTTGGGTATGTTGTGGCTTCATTTTCATTAAACTCTAAAAAGTCTTTCATTTCTTTCTTTAGTTCTTCCTTGACCAAGGTATCTTTGAGTAAAGTGTTGTTCAGCTTCCATGTCAATGTTGGCTTTCTATTATTTATATTGTTTTTTGTTTTTTTTGTTTTTTTTTTTTTTTAGATCAGCATTAGTCCATGGTGATCTGATAGGATGCATAGGATAATTTCAATGTTTTTGTATCTGTTGTGGTCTGTTTTGTGACCAATTATATGGTCAATTTTGGAGAAGATGATGGCAAACTTTTCAGGCAACAGACTATTATCGTTTCCATATTGCCTGTATTTTTATACAGAGACGATATGAAAGCAGAAAAATGCTACTTTATATCTAAGAATTGAATTGTTTTTTGTTTTATTTATTTATTTATTTATTTATTTATTTATTTATTTATTTATAGGACAGAGTCTCATGTAGTCTTGTCTGGTTATGAACTTCTAATCCTTCTCCTTTCATTTTTCAGTGCTGGAAGTATAGGTATGACCTACCATACCCAGCTTATGGATTAATTTGTATAGTGTCTATCAATGTGCCTTTAAGAGAGTATGACAACAGGAATTCTATTTTAGCATATCACATGGATCAGAAACTTACCCATATTTTTGTAGGATATTGTAATCAACCACTTTTGCTATATGATTTCTTACTGAGTCAGTCTTACAAAATTTCATTTTCTCAAATAAAGTACCACCTTTATCTCATGGTGGTTAATATTATGCAATGGAAGTTTTCCTGAGCTCTCTTAAGTAAAAAAAAAGCATTGAGTATGAATGTATCACATACTTTCATCTCTTTCAGTCAGTAATGATTACTCTACTCTCTTTCAGAGGCATTTGCTCTTCATTGGCATGATACCTTAACATCTTTTATTCGGATTCTTTTTTTTTTTTTCAGCATTTTTAAAAATTAGATATTTTCTTAATTTACATTTCAACTGCTATCCTGAAAATCCCCTCCCCCCTCCCTGCTCCCCTGCCCACTCACTCCTACTTCTTGGCCCTGGTGTTCCCCTGTATTGGGGCATATAAAGATTGCAGTACCAAGGGGCCTCTCCTGCCAATGATGGCCGAATATAGGTCATCTTCTGCTACATATGGAGCTAGAGAAACGGGTTCTGGGGGTTCTGATTAATTCATATTGCTGTTCCTCTTCTAGGGCTGCAGACCCCTTCAGCTCCTGGGGTTCTATCTCTACCTTCTCCAATGTGGGCCCCATGCTCCCTCTTATGGATGACTGTGAGCATCCACTTTTGTGGGAGTCAGTTATATCAGGGTCCCTTCAGTAAACACTTGCTGTCCTATGAGATAGTGTCTGAGTTTAGTGACTGATTATGGGATGGATCCCCGGTAGGTTAGTCTCTGTATGGTCCATCCTTTCATCTTAGCTCTAAACTTTGTCTCTGTAACTCCTTTCATGGGTATTTTGTTTCTTATTCAAAGGAGGAATGAAGTATCTATGTCCTGGTCTTCCTTCTTGATTTTCTTTCTTTTTTTTTTTTTATTAGATATTTTCTTAATTTACATTTCAACTGCTATCCCAAAAGTCCCCTCCCCCCTCCCCCTTCCCTGCTCCCCTGCCCACCCACTCCCACTTCTTGGCCCTGGTGTTCCCCTGTATTGGGGCATATAAAGATTGCAGTACCAAGGGGCCTCTCCTCCCAATGATGGCTGACTAGGCCATCTTCTGTTACATATGATGCTAGAGACACGAATTCTGGGGGTTCTGTTTAGTGTTTTGTAGATCGTATCTTGGGTATTCTAAGTTTCTGGGCTAATATCCATTTATCAGTGAGTGCATGTCCAATGACTTCTTTTGTGATTGGGTTACCTCACTAAGGATTATGCCGTCCAGATTCATCCATTTGCCCAAGAATTTCATAAATTCATTTTTTTTAAGAGCAGAATAGTACTCCATTGTGTAAATGTACCACATTTTCTGTATCCATTCCTCTGTTGAGGGACATCTGGGTTCTTTCCAACTTCTGGCTATTATAAATAAGGCTGCTATGAACATAGTGGAACATGTGTCCTTTTTACCAGTTGGAACATCTTCTGGGTATATGCCCAGGAGAGGTATTGCAGGATCTTTCAGTAGTACTATGTCCAATTTTCTGTGAAAACGCCATACTGACTTCCAGAGTGGTTGTACAAGCTTGCAATCCCACCAGCAATGGAGGAGTGTTCCTCTTTCTCCACATCCTCGCCAGCATCTGCTGTCACCTGAATTTTTGATCTTAGCCATTCTGAGTGGTGTGAGGTGGAATCTCAGTGTTGTTTTGATTTGCATTTCCCTGATGATTAAGGATGTTGAACACTTTTAGGAAGCATCTACTCTTCACTACCTCTTAAAAGAGATTCCACGAAGGCCTTCAATAAGCAACAGGCATTTTGTTTTTCTTAGTGTCAAAATAAAATATTTGAGGAGGTAGAGAATCCTGTGGTATACTTTCTGTAGTCAAGATTTTATATCATACATTTATTTATTTATTATTTATGAGACAGATTACTATAGAGCTTTGTGTAACTCATTAAGCAAAATTTAAGTGATAACATTATAATTTTCAAATTAAATTAATAGATATCCTATCTATATTGTATAGTCTGTATTGATATATAAATCAAAATTGACAGATATGGCAGGTCTTACCTTGTCTGATTTCTCATTCCTCCTTTGTCAGTACAAATTCACCCTTGGTCAACCTAGCAACTAACTGGCATTGTTTTCATAGTGTTTTAAAGTACAATTCAGTAAATGCATTTATTCCGTTATTATTATTTTCAAGATATTATATACCATTAGTAATTACTTAACAATCTCATATTTGCAGGAATAATGTATGTACATTAATTGATTTTGTTATCATTAATCCACTATTACATCAGTAGAATTTGATACTATGGTTAAAGATAAATTTAAATTATGAAGCTACTTACTTTAGCTTCCATTGTATTTCTTAAAACATAATTTAAGTAATTATATGTAAAAATTTAAAGGGCACAAATAATATTAAATTTTTCTATTTCATATTTTACCTTTATTATAATTTATATCATATATTAAATAATGTTTGATATATGATAATATAGCAAATACTTATCATATATTTATAAGAAGAAATAGTCAATTCTTAAAAGTTATATCTTTGATTTTAAAAGTTTGATGAATTGTGCTTCTATTGTACATTTAAATAAAATATGATATTTGATTATATTCATTTAGAGATGTCGTATATCCTCAATCATAGCTTCTTTTAATTTTTTTAAGATTTATTTTATTTATTATATGTAAGTACACTGTAGCTGTCTTCAGACACTCCAGAAGAGGGCGCCAGATCTCGTTACAGATGGTTGTGAGCCACCATGTAGATGCTGGGATTTGAACTTATCACCTTCGGAAGAGCAGTCAGGTGCTCTTACCCTCTGAGCCATCTCACCAGCCCCCATAGCTTCTTTATTAATAACATTAGTAATGAAATCATTATCAAGTCTATAACATACAAAAGCATCCCTCAATACATGCATGCCTTTTTGTTGTTGTTGTTCATTCTTTTCTTTTTCAATTTTTTTATTAGATATTTTCTTAGTTTACATTTCAAATGCTATCCCGAAAGTTCCCTATACCCACCCCTAGCCCTGCTCCCCTACCCACCCACTCCCATTTCTTGGCCCTGGCGTTCCCCTGTATTGGGGCATATAAAGATACATGCATGCCTTTTTATGCAAACATACATACACACATAAACACAATCACATGGGTTTATTATGTACTATCTTTTGTACTTTTATTTTTCTTCTTATATTTTCTTTCTTTCTTTTTTTTTTGGGGGGGGATGCAAAAAGTATTTTATTTTTAAACTTCTAAAGTTTGAACACAAAATAGCCTAGTTTAGACAAGTTTCCAAGCTGAGTGCACTTGCATGGAGCTCAGTTTCTGGCTGATGAACAGCTCCTAATACCCTCTGTGGATACCTAAGTCCTCATATGTGGGTGGTGAGCTATCAGGCGTCCGCTGGTAACATCTCTTTTTGCCTTGGTAAGGGCTTAACAACCATTAGGCGTTGTCATAGTCTTACACAGCCAATGCTGTCCCGAATGTCTCCTGTGAGGCATAAACCATGTACAGGAAGCTGTCTTCATCTCTCTCACTCTCATACACTTCAGAGATGGCCATGGACACACTCACCATGCTGTGTCCATTCACCAGGAGGAAGAAGGCTTGGTTAGCATTAAGCTGCAAGTGCCATCTAATTATCTCGATGAGCTCACTCACGTTCATGTATAATGAACTTGGTCTTGTCCAGGACAGGCAGCTGCTTCTCCCCCTTGTATCGCTCTATAATCACTGGGATCTTGTTGGGGTGCTGCTCCCAGATGAGTCTGACATCTTCGTCTCTTTGTTCAAAGCTCTGGCACTGCTTGAAGGTCTTCTCGGACACCATGGCACGCGGGGGTCCAGAGTCAGACGATCTGGCTCCAGTGAAGATCACTTCCCTTCTTTCTTCTTATATTTAAATTCTGGCTTTATGTATGTATTCAAAAGTAAAGTAACAAACTGTAACCATAAACTATTAATATGTGATAGTACTGATGTTAATGGATTTGATTTATCAAAAGGCTGTTTTTTATACAACAGCATTTAGCAAATGAAAATTAGCACCCTTGTTCCAATTGTAATCACTAATTTGCAATTTTCAAGAGAATTAGTAACGAAAATAAAAATTCATGAGATGTTGAGCTAACTACAGTCAATGTATTTTATTTCTATCCCAGAATCATCCCCATAATATCAGTTTTTCTAAAAATTATATCATAAACAAGTTTATGTGGAAATTTTCCATTTTTAAAATTTCTGAATGAGTTTATATAATTGTGCATGTACCGCGGAGTTATTATATTTGAGGGAGAGAGAAATATCAGTGTTCAGAGATAAATGAGCATTCGAGTTTTAACAATGTTAGTGATTTCCTGATATATCTTTTTTTTATTCAGAACATTATAGATTAATAAGAATGCTCATAATTATCATCTTCTACTTTCACACACCACCAAAATTGTCAATTAGAATATTACAACAAATACTTTCAATGAAGTTTTAGTCAGGATAAAAATGTGATCAAATAAGACTAGATACAAAGTAACTTGGATGGTTGGAATCTCTGAATGCCTCTTAACATCTACAGTAACTGAAATGGCTTTTTCTTGTCAGATGACTGACTCATGTATTTTGTATTGTAATGTACATACTGAACTTATATGGTGGCTTTCTACAGTTGCACAGACACACACACACACACACACACACACACACTCAAAGTAAAGGTTAAAATAAAGTTCCTTTGGGTTAGGCCTAAACATTAATACTTAATTGGAAATAAAGAATGCAAGCTTTTGTGAAATTTGGATTTCAATTCAACACAATTGTAACATTTGTGTTTACTTTTATGTTCCTTGTCTTACAACCTTTCCAAATAAAGCAGTTTGAGGGAATTTTCCAAAGAGATTCACGCACATATGTGAGAGAGAAGTATATATCTTGGAATTTTACTTCATGATTTGACTTATAAACTTACTTTGTAAACCAGGCCTAGAACTTTTCAATATTTTCATCCTAAATAGGTCCATGAATTATATTATCCTTTTCCTGTCTTCCACGCTAAGTGTAACCATGTATCCAAGGAACCCTACATTTTTATTGGAGACTAGGAACTTTAGCCACCTCAGACTTCAGCTTGGCAGAATTAGTGGGCATTAGACTGAGATACTACCTAGCTTGTCCTCTTCCTTGGTAGAGCATGGGAGCCAATGGGAAGCTAAAGGTCTACTTTAAGTAGTCTACATCTTCTCTTCCCTCTACTAGGCAAGTAAACTATCCCCAGTGTGTGCCCCACTTTTGGGGGATCTAAAGGGAGGGGAGACACACTTTAAATTTACATTACGTTAAGTGGCAATAAGATGCAGTGTTCCATTTTCATTAGTATTATCAGTAGGATGGCATGAGAAGCTGAACACATCACATGCTCCTCAATATAAAAGTAAATGTAAGTACTTTATACTACTATTTTGTTGCTTATATAGTAGAGCATGTTAACTAATTTGTTACTTAAGTATATTTAATTATTGAAAATAAAGAGAAGTATTAAATAAGAAACAATGTCTGATAGCATTTCAACATGTGTTTTAATAGAGAATCAAATGAATTAGAAAAGACATTGATCAAAAACATTGATTAAGCAGCAACACCGAGACAATCAAACACTGTGTGAAAGCTTGACAATATTATATCTGTTCTTATATCTGAAATTTCTATGCAATATTTAAAGCTGTATTAATTAGTACCATCTAGTTACTATTATTTGAATCTCCAAAATGAGTTTGTAATTCCTTATATTGCTTATGCCCCATTCTTATGGTTGTCCTATTTCTTCTATAAAATTAGATCTTAGCTTTTGTAAAGAAGTACTGTTGTGTGCTTAGAGCTTTAGTATGCACTAAGGTTCAGTTATTCTTTGCATGTTTTCAAACTATTGCTATAAATTTTTGGAGCATATCTTTCTGCGTTGTGCTTCTTAAAATTTCTAAGGAAACTTGATTAAAAATGCCCCAGTACAGGGGAACGCCAGGGCCAAGATGTGGGAGTGGGTGGGTAGGGGAACAGGGCGGGGATGGAGGAGGGTCTAGGGAACTTACTGGATAACACTTGAAATGTAAATGAAGAAAATATCTAATAAAAATTAGAAAAAAATGAGACAAAAGGAGTACATTACTTATTATTTTAAGTTGGTACAACTAAAGGCAGGCAGACTTTTACTGAGGTTGAAGATATTCCTAAATGTTTGTAAGCATATCTTCCAATTTAGATATTGAGATTCTGTCAATGTAGTGTTCACCATATTTACCGAGAGGGTGGTAGCCTCTTTTGTGAATTAAATGTGGTTAATAGTTAGGCCTAATATATGTAGAATGACATCTTAAAACTTAAAGCATTATACTACAGATTAGAGATAGAATGAGTAATATAACATACATAGAATATTCATTAATATTCTCAAGAGAAGACCACTGGGGATATCAAAATATGTATCAAATAATGTGTTCCATGCAGGCCATATAATAAACTGCTATGTATTTCACAGAGACGATAGCATCTTATGGATGAGTAAACTATACAATACTTGCAATAGCTACAAATTGTATTAGTTTGTTTTTAGTTTTACTTTTTACCTTTTAGAGACAGGTATGACTTAAAACAGCTAACTAAAAGCCTTCTTTTATCAATCTGTACCTCCATTTTTCAGCTTACCAAAGAACTTAAGGCATCTCAGAAGATTTTTTTAAATCAATTTCTACTAGTTGAAATTGAAAATGGTCAGTCTTTGTCACTGGAGAGCAGGGAAGAATGAATTATACAAACTTTTTGACAGCTTCTTGCAACTTTAACTGCAGATCATTTATATTACTATTGAAAGGGAAAGGTTTAGAGATTTCAGATATTGAGATAATTCTCTTTACTCCCAATTTAATTGTGTTTTATTATAAAGTCATAAACTGGATGTGTTATTTTGAAAATTTTTTTTTCTGCTTTGAAGAATGTAACCTCTTAGTTGCTAAGTTCTAAAGTTAAGTTCAATGTAAGAATGGGAATTACCCACATTCATTTCCTTCCAACATCTTTGCACATCTTTTGTCTTTCTTTTATAATTAGTATATATAAAGAGAGAGAGCTTCACATGTTTATACACACTAGTATAGCATTTTATTAGTGAGCATGTTTTATTTCATATGAAATTTGTATACTAATGAGCAAGTTAAAGATATAGAACAATATTACTACGTTATTTAACATACCAATTAGGGGCAGTCAACTCATTTTCAGGCTTCCAAACCCTCAATATATCATGTTTTCCTAACTTTGGTAGCATGTTCAGTATTTTCAAGGAAAACAGATACATGCTCTTATGTGTCTTAGATGAAAAAATGGAAAAGAATGCCCAGAAAAATCTCAAAATTTTCTTACTCTCTCACTCACTTTCTCCTTCTCCCTCTCTTTCTCTTTCCCCCTCTCTCTTCTTTCATCCTCCTTTCTCATCATCTTTCTCTGCCTCCCTGCCCCCTCCCCTTTTTCTTTCTATCCACCCTCTCTATATGCATATGTGTATCCAGTGTATAAGGAAAAAGCAGATGTCCTCCATCTCCATTCCAGCAAACACTGGATAGTCTCTAACTTGGATTCCTGGCTATCATGTGTGCTTTCAGTACTTAGTGGTTCAAGGACTAATATGTTCTCCAAATAAATGCCCTCAGGAATTTGAGAAGATATGGGTAGCTCAGATTGTGAGTGAAATCTATTTTCTGCATTGGAGTTTGTTATATAGAGTACAAACTTCTCTTTAACACTTTCTTATAATAATGGGAAAAGGAAGATACACATACTGATAATAATTGCATCAGAAATGCAACCTACAAAGACCCAGTGTCTATTAGTTGTTCAAACTTCCATGTCAAAACACCAAAACACAACTGGTCTATAATCAGACAGGAATAGATAGTGGAGAACACTTGAGGAGGGTTTGTGCTAATCTTCTGAACAAATCCAAGTGACTACTCATCACATGAACAAATAAATTGGCTGATTTAAAAGTCCAGAAATGGGAGTGTAGCCATAACAGTCTTTAGATGAACTGGATGCTGTCCCCTATTTTAGGGAAGTACACTGATGTCTGAAATGAAATGTAACTGTCCCATCTTCAAGTAGAGTGACATATACCATTGATTCTGTGATGATTCTGTGGGAACTTTCAGCATACCAGGTTAGTTTACTCATAGAACAAGTATGATATTCTTTCAATACCTTTGTCAAAGGTGCCAGCCTTCTTCAAAATATTTTCTTCTGTAAATGTTCAAAGTAAATCATAGCAACTGATCTTAGAACTATTGATTTTTTAAAATTAATTAATTAATTTTTATACTCCATATTTTATTCCACCCTTGTCCACCCTCAGACTCTTCCACATCTCATAACTCCTCCACAACCTCCTGTCTCCATGTGGATTTCCCCACTCCCACACCCCACCTGACCTCCAAACTCCCTGGAGCCTCCAGTCTCTTTAGGCTTAAGTGCATCATCTGAAAATGAACACAGACCTGGCAGTCTTCCACTGTATGTGCATTGGGGACCTCATATCAGTTGGTATATGCTGCCTGTTTGGTGGTCCAGTGTTTCAGAGGTCTCGGGTCCAGATTAATTGAGACTGCTGATCTTCCTACATAGTTACTCTCAGCTTCTTTCAGCCTTCCCTAATCCAACAACATGGATTAGCTGTTTCTGTCCATTGCTAGGGTGCAAATATCTACATCTGACTCTTTCAGCTGCTAGTTAGGTCTTCCAGAGTACAGTCATGCTAGCTCCCTTTTTGTGAGTGCTCCACAACTTCAGTAATAGTGTCAAGCCCTGGGACCTCCCTTTGACCTGGATCTCACCTTGGCCTGGTCGCTAGACCTTCTTTCCTTGGGCTCTTCTCTATTTGCATCCCTGCAATTCTTTCAGAAAGGAACAATTATGAGTCAGAGTTGTAGCCCAGCAGTAGTGGCACAGGCCTTTAATCCCAGCACTTGGGAGGCAGAGGCAGGCAGATTTCTGAGTTTGAGGCCAGCCTGGTCTACAGGGTGAGTTCCAGGACAGCCAGGGTTATACAGAGAAACCCTGTCTTTAATAAAAAAGAAAAGAAAAGAAAAGAAAAGAAAGAAAGAAAGAAAGAAAGAAAGAAAGAAAGAAAGAAAGAAAGAAAGAAAGAAAGAAAGAAAAGAGTCAGAGTTGTGACTGTGGGATGTCACCCCTCTCCCTCATTTGATGCTCTGTCTTCCTGCTGGAGGTGGGCTCTATAAGTTCCCTCTCCCTACTGTCTGGTATTTCATGTAAGGTCCTTCTTTTTGATTCCTGAGAGTATCTAACCTCCCAGGTCTCTGGTGCATTCTGGAGGGCCCACCACCCTCCAATCTCTCGAGGTTGCCTGTTTCCATTCTTTCTGCTGGCCCTCAGGGCTTCAGTCCTTTTCCCTCACCCAATACCAGATCAGGTTCACCTCTTCCCCCCACTCCATAGCACCATCCATTTTCCCTCCCAGGTCTCTACCTCCCTCCCTCTCAACTTGTGATTGCTTTCTTCTCCCTCCCAAGTGGGACTTAGGCATCCTCACTTGGGCACTTCAGTTTGTTGACCTTTTTTAGTTCTTTGGACTGTATCTTGGGTATTCTGTATATTTTTTGCTAATATCTACTTAGTGAGTACATACCATGCATATCCTTTTGGGTCTGAGTTACCTCACTCAGGATGATATTTTCTAGTCTGATATTGGCTGTTGGTAAATTGTTTTATTGTGTTTAGGTATGGACCTTGAAATCCTGATCTCTCCAATACTTTTAACATGAATGCATGTTTTATTTCGTCAAATGCTTTTTCTACATTTAAGGAGATGATCGTGTGATTTTTTTTCTTTGAGTTTGTTTTTAAAGTTGATTAAGTTAATGGATTTTTGTATATTGAGCCAACCTTGGGTCCCTGCAATGAAGCCTTCTACATCGTGTAGAATGATGGTTTTGATGTGTTGTTGGATTTGGTTTGCAAGAATTTTCTTGAGTATTTTTGCATTGATATTTATAAGTGAAAACTACTGATTTTCAAAAGGTAATTTTGTATCTAGCCACTTTGCTGAATGTGTAGTCAATAATTACTGTGGGAGTTCTCTGGTAGAAATTTTAGGGTCAGTTATGTATACTATCATATCATCTGGAAATAATACTTTGACTTCTTCCTTTCTAATTTGTATCCCCTTCATTTCATTTAGTCATCTGATTGCTCTGGTGAGAACTTCAAGTGCTATGTTGAAAAAAATATGAAGAGAGTGGGCAGCCCTGTCTAGTCCTGGATTTTAAAGGAACTGCTTTAATTTTCTGTCCATTTAATTTAATGCTGGCTATTAGCTTGCTATATACTGTCTTTATTGTGTTTAGTTATATGCTTTGTATCACTAATCTCTCTAAGATGTTTACATTAAAGGATGTTGTACATAATATCTCAAAAGCATTAGATTGCTATAATTTTGTTTCATTATTTTCTGAAAGAAACTTACCTTTTTTGCAGGATGTTTGTTTGTTTGTTTTGTTTTGTCTCTTGAGTCATCTCTATGCATTCTTGGTTATCTTGAAACTTATTTCATAGACCTGGCTAGTCAGGAACTCACAGAGCTCTTCCAGCCTCTGTCTACTGAGTGTCAGGATTAAAGTTGTGGGTTACCACATTTGACTTTGCATGATATTTTGATTAATGTAATTAAATAATTTTAATGTATTCATTAGCCAGGCATCTACAATCTTATGTAATAAAATATCATATTTCTTCTAATTGGTGGGATTCCTAGATCTCTCACAATGGACCGTTTAAGTCACTTATACTAAATATAATTTACTTCATAGAAGTATTGTTTATATATATTATCTTTCAGTGTCTGGTTTATTGATTTATTCTTCTCAACTATCATTTTTAGACCAAAAATAAGAGTTGATTGTGATAACTATGTGTGGTTCTTTACTCCAGAATATGACAATCATGCATAATCAAATGAGATTGACATGTCTGTAATGGAGTAACACATGTGATATATGGCATGTTCAGTGGCATTGTAAGAGAACAGTTTTGCTTAATTGCATGCAGAAAGATGGTCCCTTTATAGGACAGGGACATCTTTCCTCTATCTCTGTCCTGACCACAATCTCTGGTCTTCCTGATCTACATCAGGGAACTTTTAAAAGTGAATTCTATGAAGAAACTCTGTGGGAAAAAAAAGCATTGTGAAAAAGACTTCAAAATGATGTTTTCTATTTTTCCTGAATTTCATAAGTACTACTGCAGAGTTATTTAAACCAAGTAAGGAAAGATTTTAATGTGATTGTGATCAACTCAGTGATTAACAATTGTAATTAATTTAGCCTAAATTGTTTTCTAGAAACAAATTTGTTAGCTTAATCCTCTTTATTTCTGTTTAACAAAAAGTTATTTATTTATGTATTATCTATTTTTGATAAGGAGTTAAGGATACCAGCATAAGATGGCCTGGTAATTGTAATCTTTCTGCTTCCACTCCCAGAGTAGTTGGATTACAGGGGGAAAGTTGCCATAATATACTGTACCTTTCTTTTAGTGTCTTCATTATTTTCGATGTTCTATGGTCCTTTTCCAATTCCCTCTGGCTTCTCACAATAAGCCCAGTATAATTTTTCCTCCTTAGTATTTTATTTTTGCTCATTTTAAGTAGTTATTTTATGTGTATATGTATTTGCACACATGTTGTGCTCATGACACACAAACCGGAAAATGGTGTCAAATTTTCCTTCAGATAGAGACAACCAGTTATTTATGGGTTACCTCATATGGGTGCTGGAGAAACAAGTGGCACACAAGTGACTTGCTTATTTCTGAATTGTAGATATGGCCCTTGAACTCCGTTTTTTTTTTTTTTTTTTTTTTTTTTTTTTTTTTTTTTTGTTTTTTTTTTTCTGTTTGCCTTGTACCAAGAGATGTTTGCCAGTGCAGTACAAGACTAACACTGTAATCAAAAGAAAGCAGAATGAACTGGTGATTGCTACATATGCTTATTTAGTCAAAAGAATATGGGGATATGTTTACCTTTAAATAAACTTAATTATGAAAACATATGAATGCTGTTTTGTTTATGAGACAAGGTCTTACTATGTGTTACAAGTGGACACTGAACTCATGCTCCTCCTGACCCTGCTTCCCAGGGACTGGAATTGCCTACACACAACTTGTCTATCTTGACTTTTTGAACACCTGTAGACTTTTGTGCTTTCACAGAACTTAGTCTTACTATCAATGTTCTATTCTGTTTAACAAGTCTTATGTACTAAATTCCTTCTCCAATTTCAAAGATTCTTCTTAAATATACCTAAACCCATGATCTGTGTTATGTGATATCTAACCAAATAACATTTTAAAAACATTTTTGAAATAAAAACTGCTTAACTCATCAACCTGTTTTCATTCCCTTGAAAATATGTTTGCATCATTTGTTAGCCACTAATATATGAGGAGTTCTTAGAATACAGGGAAGTCTAGGTATTCTCTGGGATGTTTAGCTATTCATTTCTTTTTACTTATTGTGGCATATTTTCACTTTTACTTTTGGTGTCTTTGTAGCATCTTTTATTAACACTCTGATAAGAGAAAAACAGAGAGATAGAAACACAGAATGAGGAGAGAAGGAAGATTAAGGTAACACCAAAATGATCAATTTTTATTTAATCACTCAGTGGAGTGCAAGTCAATTGAAATTATGAGGACAGATGCAGATATATAAATGTGTGAGTGTGCATGTGTTCATATGCATGTGTGTTTGTGTGTGTGTGAGTGTTCATGTGCTGTGCATGTGTGTGTGTGTGTACAAGTTTTACCTTCCTCATGTCATGTGCTAACATAAGTTATAGAACTTACAAGTTAAATTTTCAGTTTAAATAGAACAGAAAAAACCTTGTAATACCACGGTTTTGTTTGAGTTGTGTATTAACATTTGTAATATTTATATAGGTTTATGTTACTATAGTTTTAATTTTATCTTCATATCAACTATATATATATATTAAACATTTTTAAACATGTACATGATCTATATATTTTCTCAATGAGTCACAATGAGAAGTTGCCTGAAACCTGAATTCTTGTTGATAGGCCTCCATATTGGATATATGAGGGACTTCCCAACTCTACATTCTGTTTCACAGTGCTAAATTTGAGTCTGAAAGAACTTAAGGGCATAGTAGTTAAGCTGAATTCCTGTTCCATGGAAATTACAGAGACATGGATTAGGTATGATATTTATATCTGCTGACTAAGTGCTAGGACAAGCCTGAAGTCTGGTTCAAAAAGTCTTTCCTACACCTAGATAGATCTTTTACAGTACTGCCTATATTTTCTTCAGTTTTAGTGTTTCGAGTTCCCCATAGAGGTCTTTGACTCATTTGCTCTAATTTGAGGAATGGGTGATGGATAAAACTCTAATTTCGTTCTCCTGGTGTGAATTCTGTCTTCTCAGCACCATTTGTTAAAAATGCTTCCCCCTGCTTGTTTTTAAACTGTATGATTCTTGTCTCTTGTTCAAATACCAGATTGCCATAATTTCTATAACTCATATCTGGATCTTTTATTCCATTGGTTTATATAGAGAGACCTATGCTATATCTTGAATTCTGGAATAGCAATCCTTCTAATATTATTCTTTTTGCTTTGGATTCCTTTGGCTATCCATGATCCACGCAGAATATAAAAAGAACAACAACAACAACAAATCAGAGTCAAGGAAACAAATTACCCAATAAAAATAGGAGTTTTACATGGAAGAAATAAGAATATATAGGAACAGTGCCCATTCCCTTGATGTCTACAACATAAGTACTACCACGGCAAAACCGGAAGAGTCTACAATGTCACCCAGCATGCCGAGGGTATCATTGTAAACAAGCAAGTTAAGGACAAAATTCTGGCCAAGAGGATCAATGTGCGGATTGAACACATCAAACACTCAAAGACCAGAGACTGCTTCCTGAAGTGGGTAAAGAACAATCAGAAAAAAAGGAAGCCAAAGAGAAGGGCACCTGGGTTCAGCTGAAGTGCTAGCCTGCACCACTCAGAGAGCACACTTTGTGAGGACTACCAGAAAAGAGCCAGAGCTGTTGGAGCCCACTGCATGTGAATTCATGGCCTAGTGGAAAAAAAAAAAGAAAAAAAGTACCAGGACAGCAAAGTGTTTTCAAAAAAAAAAAGGGAAATACCTCAAAAATATTCATCATCCTCATCAATAGGGGAAGTGCAAATTAGAACAATTTTGAGATTTCATTCCACCTTATTAAGAATGTCTAAAATCAACTTAACAATTGACAGCAATGCTAGCAAGGTTGTAGAGAAAGAGAAACTCTCATTCACTGCTGGCAAATTGATGCAGCCATTACAGAAATAAGTGTGAAAAACCATCATAAACTAAAAATAAATCTAAATGATTCAGCTATACCATATGTCTACTCTCTAGATACTTGCTTAGCAGTGTACCTCGTTGTCATATTCACAATAACTAGGGAGTGGAAACAACCTAAATGTCATTCAGTGGATGAATGGATTATGAAAATGTGGTAGATATACACAATGAAATATTATTTGATCACAAAGAAAAGCAAAATCATAAATTTTTCATGTAAATTTATAGCTCCAAAATATGATTATACTGAATGAGATATATTCAGATCCAGAAATATAAACACCACATATTCTCTCTAATCAGAGGTTCTTATCTACAAGTCCTTAAGGAATAAAATTATTTTATGTTTATCTAAAATTATAAATATATAGGAAGTTCAAAGTTAAGCCACTTGGGCTGAAAAAAACCCAATACTGTAGACTAACAAAAATCCCAGTACCAAACATGAGAAATATCCTTTCAAGTGGTTGATCATGTTAGTCCAAGTGACTCCCAAATCAATATAGACTATAGATGGCTCCCCTTATTACCTTTAGGAATGAGGGTGGTCCCTTAATGTTGAAGACACCACATAATTAAGACAAAAGACTGTGATGACACTAGAAGGATCTGACCTGAAAGCCTGTTTCCCACTATCTAGCTTCCATGGTTCCAGAAAATAGTATGCAAGCCACCAAGGGAAAGAAGCAATTAAATAGTCTTACCCAGCTGCAACACCTATGAACCATGACATTTACCAACATAACAAGATATGCATGAAGGTACAGTATTTGGAACTCACATGTTGGTGGCAATCAACAGCTGTTTAATTAGATTTAAGGCCCACTTAACAAGAGGGAAATCATCCTTGGCACTAGAAACCTAGCCAGCTTTCTTGGCAAGTAAGGTTACAGATTTCAAACAAAATCTACTATCATTACTTTGTTGGACTAGCAAAATGACTTCTATAGTCTAAATCTTATCCTTATACCCACAGCTAAGTGCAGCTACCACACCTCACCAAAGAAGCTTCTCTTTACTATCATGGAAACCACAACTGGAAACAACTCAACTCCAGCGGATAAATATCTGCATCATAGCTCCTGAATCTGGGAACACTGTAGGAAAGGAGTCTAAAAGATTGCAAGAGATAGAATAACAGGAAGTCTGCTGGGAAATACTGTCTCTTGGAAATTGCTGCATAAATGGAATAATGGCAGTATCAATGGATATGTTAATGTGGAATGGGAAAATTTCATAGAGTATACCCTTAGAGAAAGAACCACAAGTGACTAGTGCTGTGAGAAAAATTAGCCTGTCCTAGGGATGAGTCTATATTGGTTTTCCATTACAAAGAACCATATACATACCAGAAACCAAAAAATAACCAGGGTGTATATGTTTGTGTATGTGAAATATTAATAATGAAAATGAAGCAATCAGCTTGAGAGTTGATAGGGACATTAAAGACATTTGAGGGAGGGTACCTGAGAAGGCCTAGATGATATAAGGGGGAAATATTTATTTCAATTAAAAACATATTTTAAGGAAAGTACAAAGGAACTCTAAGAATTGAAATCCAAATTTAAATCAGGTGGCTTGAAGAGTAAATATTTTAAGTCTTCTCTATTTATTCATAAGGTATACTTTATATTTCTTTTAGATGTGGAATTGAAGGAATTTTCAGATTAGTTGAGGTAAGATTGACTACTGCATGTTAGATTCAGTGAAATGCTATGAATGAGGTCCTGGTCTATTATATTGTTCTCAGTGAGTAAATTCAGTAAGTATGTATGTTTCCATTTTTCATAATTTTTCAATTATGCTTTTTATACTTTAAATCTATGTATATATTTGTCTTAATATATTTGCCTCCTTCCTTCCATGTTTGTTTGTGAGTGGTCACCAACTTCCTCTCCAAATATGAGTATATCAGAGAGAGTCTGTGCATAGAAAGAAAGCTTTGAAATAGTTCTCTACAACCTGACCTCAGAATGGAGGATGAGAATTCTCAGAGCATGAAGAGGAGGGTTGCAGGTCTAGGCTCAAAGGCAATTTCTTTCTTATAATTTAATCCAGGTAGATTATATATTTCTTTCTTTGGAGAAAGAGGGGGATTTTATTATCCTTTAGCACACAATTTTATTATCCTTGCACACAATACCCCCTTCTTTCCCTTGAGATTTCTTACTGTTTTCTTTTAGTTCTGATTTTTGCAATGGCACCCAGAATTGTAAAGCATAAGATAAAATAATTTTCATTTGCTTCATAAAAGTCATTCCAAATTAAACTAAATTTGTATAGGTTTTATAGGTCCCCAACTCTCCAT
Source organism: Mus minutoides (assembly GCA_902729485.2). Lineage (NCBI taxonomy): Eukaryota > Metazoa > Chordata > Mammalia > Rodentia > Muridae > Mus > Mus minutoides. The sequence goes on along the minus strand of LR753358.1, from coordinate 265,923 downwards.
GAATCTAGAGATTGTCATAGTTTAGCTGAGTCTTTATCTTAGGGTTCAAGATTAAAAGGGTCTCCAATGGAGATCTTATCTACTCTATTGTTCAGGTATCTCTTCCAAAATTGATCAAATTTGTCTTCATATATCTATAAGACTGTCTCAGATCCTGGAGAATATTTGCCACCCACCACCATGTAGCTATGCTCATTTCTTCTTCTCTGTCTCATAAACCCTCCTTTAAAACATTTACCTGATTGAGACCATATTCCTCAAGATAATTTAACTTTTATTAAATAATTAAATCTGTATCATCTCTTTGCCTATAAGACATATTCTCAAATATATTGGTAAAATTTATATAGGGACTATATATAGAGAATCATCTTTAGAATTGTATTAAAATTCTTAAACAGAGAGGCTTAGAACTTTGAAGTGAAAGCCTGAGATAAAGAAGGTTGTGGTGCATGTTGGTGTTCCTTTCTACTTTGGAAGAAAGATCACATATACATACAACACTTCTCATAACTTGAAATTTAGTAGACCAACATATTGTGAATTACCGTAAATCAGTAAAAGAAGACAGGCTTTACCAGCCTGAAAAACCTGAAAGTCTAGTGTATAATAGGTTAGATGAAACTAATCCTGAGAAATATGAAAGAAAAATAGCAATGTGGGTATGTTTAATCTATCTCTTGTACAATCATATGGAAGCAGATGTGAACAAGAAGCATCCGATGACTGTATGGAAGTAACATTGCCAGAGAACGTTTGAGGAAATTGACACATAGACCTATGCTGTATGATGTGCCCCACTCCAAAAGTGCCAATCAGGCTAAAATATGGTTGGCACTTTCTCGAGTGAGGTAATTCACAACATATACAATCACATGTGGTGGCCAAGAAAGGATTACATTGTTGTCTTCACAGTGTTCACTCAATTCAGTCAAATCACAATTTGTTGTTTTTTGTTGTTCTATATACATAACTTCCTTTAGATAAATTTCAGACCTTGGTAGGTTTTGAAGGTATTTGGACAAGTCTTTCATCTATGATCTTTCATAATTGAAACACTTTGCCAAGAAACAGCTTGAACATGTTTAAACAAGAAGGATATAATTATCATAATTATAGGAAATGTTAACATTGCTAAAAAGGAAATCATTTTAAATAAGCCTTTACTCTATATGTTAAAATGGATAGAACTGGAAAATAGTATATTAAGTGAGATAACCCCAGGTAAAAAACAAAACAAAACAAATAATACATGTTCTCTTTCATATACAGAATTTATTTTATTAATTATTTCTCATTTTATTCTTTGTTTGTATGTAATTGATTCTATATAGAGACCAGTAAACTTGAACAGACTCCACTGGAGGGAGATAATTTAAAAATGGATGAAAGGAAAGCAATAGAATACATGCCATGAAAGCAGAAGTTAAATAGCAGAAGGTTGCACATAGAAACGAAAGTCAGGAAATTGAAGAAATGAGTGGATGGGGTGGAGAATCTACTAAAATTATATTTTTAATGTCATAATAAAGTCTAGCACTTTGTGTTAATTTAAAATTAAAATTAAATAAAGTATTCATTTTAATGAATTAAAAATCAATTTAAAATATTAATGAAGATATTCCTTACCTGAGAAAAAGAAAAAAAGGAAAATAGTTTATTTCTCAACGCCAGGATATTAAATGTGTACTAATATAATATTCACTCAAGGAGGTAACAGGTAAGGGCAATAAGCGTGTGAGCATAAATCCAGTGCTGGAAATTCTGCATGGAGCACAGTCTTTTTGTGTTTGGTCAGAACTACCATCTTCACTTGAATGTAGTACTCTGCTCCAGAGGGCTAATGCTCAGATAGAGTAACATGATTGTTACCATTTGAGTAGAATAATGCACACAAAGGACATCATATTTGATAGCCGTGGGCATGAATACATATATAGTTGAGTTCACAGGGTTACCTTTTTTATTTTTATTTTTTTAATCCAAGTAGAATTTTTAGATCTCTGGGCTATTGCAGTTAGTTCAATTAATTCTTTGTTTGTTTGTGTGTTTGTTTGTTTGTTTGTTTGTTTTCGAGACAGGGTTTCTCTGTATAGCCCTAGCTGTCCTGGAACTCACTTTGTAGACCAGGCTGGCTTCAAACTCAGAAATCCACCTGCTTCTGCCTCCCAAGTGCTGGGATTAAAGGCGTGCACCACCATGCCTGGCTCTCAGTTAATTCTTATAGTCCCTATCAAGAAGGAAGAATGAAGGAATGAATGTTCCCTGATTTTACCAGAATTTATATACTCTTGAACAAAGGAAGTATGATGTAATGGTTTAACTAGGCCCAAGTGTTGAGTGTGTGATCAGCAGCAGGTAGCATTATTTTGGAAGATGGTTCAAATTTTAGAACAAGAGATAGATGAAGGAAGTAAGGTGCTGGGAACACTTTTATTAAGAACTATCTTTTACTTATCCACTACTCACCCCAGCACTCATTCCCTGTCCACTGTGAGCTTTGCTAGTCTAGTAAAGCTTTTTGCCACTATTATAGTCTGCCTTACCACAAAATCAACAGAGCCAAGGACTATAACTGAAACCCCCCAAATAAAAGGCCAAAATAAAATCTTTACCTTCTACACTGACTTTAGTATATATGAAATTTCATTAGAATGAAAACTCTTTTTTTTTCTTTTTTTTCTCTTTATTAGATATTTTCTTCATTTACATTTCAAGTGTTATCCAGAAATTTTCCCATACCCTCCCCGATCCCTGCCCTGCTCCCCTACCCACCCCCCCCCACATAATGGCCCTGGCATTACCCTGTACTGGGGCATATAAAGTCTGCATGACCAAGGGGCCTCTCTTCCCAATGATGGCCAACTAGGCTATCTTCTTCCATATATGCAGCTAGAGACATGAGCACAGGGGGAACTAGTTAGTTCATGTTATTCTTCCACCTATAGGGTTGAAGACCCCTTCAGCTCCTTGGGTACTTTCTCTAGCTCCTTCCTTGGGAGTCCTGTGTTCCAACTAATAGCTGACTGTGAGCATCCACTTCTGTGTTTGCCAGGCACTGGTATAGCCTCNACTCCTTCAATGTGTGCTTTGTTCTTAATTCTAGGAAGGGGCAAAGAGACCACATTTTGAACTTCATTCTTCTTGAGTTTCATGTGTTTAGTAAATTGTATCTTGGGTAGTCTAGGCTTCTGGGCTAGTATCCACATATCAGTGAGTACATGTTATGTGAGTTCTTTTGTGATTGGGTTACCTCACTCAGGATGACACCTTCCAGATCCATCCATTTGCCTAGGAATTTCATATATTCATTGTTTCTAATAGCTGAGTAGTACTCCATTGTGTGTAAATGTACCAAATTTTTTGTATCCATTCCTCTGTTGAGGGACATCTGGGTTCTTTCCAGCTTCTGGCTATTATATATAAGGCTGCTATGAACATAGTGGAACATATGTCCTTATTACCAGATGGAACCTCTTCTGGATATATGCCCAGTAGAGGTATTGCAGGATCTTCTGGTAGTACTATGTCCAATTTTCTGAGGAACCCCCAGACTGATTTCCAGAGTGGTTGAACAAGCTTGCAGTCCCACCAACAGTGGAGAAGTGTTCCCCTTTCTCCACATCCACGCCAGCATCTGCTGTCACCTGATTTTTTTATCTTAACCATTCTTACTGGTGTGAGGTGGAATGTCAGGGTTGTTTTGATTTGCATTTCCATGATGATTAAGGATGTTGAACATTTTTTCAGGTGCTTCTCAGCCATTCGGTATTCCTCAGTTGAGAATTCTTTGTTTAACTCTGTGCCCCATTTTTTATTGGGGATATTTGATTTTCTGGTGTCCACCTTCTGCTGGCACAACTGGCAGTTATCATGTAGAAGACTGAGAATTGATCCATTCTTATCTCCTTGTACTAAGGTCAAGTCTAAGTGGTTGAAGGATCTCCACATAAAACCAGAGACACTGAAACTTATAGAGGAAAAAGTGGGGAAAAGCCTCGAAGATATGGGCACTGGGAAAAAGTCCTGAATAGGACAGCAAAGGCTTGTGCTGTAAGATCAAGAATTGACAAATGGGACCTCATAAAGTTGCAAAGCTTCTGTAAGGCAAAAGATACTGTCAACAAGACAAAAGGGCCACCAACAGATTGGGAAAGGACTTTCCTTGTGCTTATTTCAATGTTGTTCAATTTACAACACAGTAATTCCTTTTGCTCCTTCAAACCAGCAATTTATTCTCTCATGGCAATTCTCATTTTAGATCCTAAGCATTCACATTTTTTTTGTTGTTGTTGACTTTCAAATATTCTGTCTGAGAATGTTGCCTCTTTAACCTACAGCTCTTCTTTCAGAATCCAAGACAAAAATTTCCTTGGAGACTTAGAAGTTATTCTATACTGGAAAAATAGAATCTGTCTTTTAAATATAATCATGCATTTTAAAATTTCTTTAAAACCTTTTTTTTTCTGATTTCACCACAAAAAGGTTAAGGAGGTACATACAACATTCTTTTGGTCATTTTCTGTGTGTTTTGGGGGTTTTTTCATGTAAGTCTTTGTTTTAATTGGATATTTTATTTATCTACATTTCAAATGTTATCCCCTTTCCTGATTTCTCCCCGAGAAACGCCCTTTCCCATCCTTTGCCATCACATTCCCCTAGACTGGGGCATTGAGTCTTCAAGGGAACAAGGGCCTCTTCTCCCAAAGCCATCCTTTGCTACATATGTGGCTGGAGTCATGGGTCCCTCCATGTGTACTCCTTAGTTGGTGGTTTAGACCCTGGGAGCTCTGGTTGGTTGATACTGTTCTTCCTATGGGGTTGCAAACCTCTTCAGTTCCTTCAGTCCTTTCACTATCTCCTCCATTGGGAACCCCATGTTCAGTTCAGTGGTTGGCTGCAAACATTTTCCTCTGTATGTGTCAGGCTCTGGCAGAGCTTCTAAGGAGACAGCTATATCAGGTTCCTATCAGCTAGAACTTCTTAGCATCCACAGTAGTGTCTGAATTTGGTGACTGTATACAGGATGGATCCCCAGATGAGGCAGTCGCTGGATGGCCATTCCTTCAGTCTCTGTTCCACATTTTGTCTCTGTATCTCTTCCCATGGGTATTTTGTTCCACCTTCTAAGAAGGACTAAAGCACCCATACTTGGTGTTCCTTCTTCTTGAGCTTCATGTGGTCTGTGAATTGTATCGTGGGTATTCCGAGCTTTTTGGCTAATATATAACTTATCAGTGAGTACATACCATGTATATTCTTATGTGATTGGGTTACCTCAGTCACATTTTGATGTGTTTGTTTATTTACTTTCAAATTACTTAGAATAAGAAACACTTAGATTCAGGAATCATATCTTAGAATGTGTCTGTGATGACCATTTCTAGAGACAGCCATATTTTGAAAGCTCTACCCTAATGAAAAGTTCAAGCCTTTAGCAGATTCATAACTATTAGGGAATGTTGAGAGGTAGGAATTAGGAATAAATTGGAGGAAGTGTGTGATTAGCCCTGTGTGCTTGAGAGTTCTGGGAAAGAGGGCTGGGGCTCAGTTGGATTGTTAAGTGGAAGTTTCTTCATTTATATTCAACTCAAATAAGTTACATATCTTTACCTCTACTCCAAATATTGGAAAGACAACAATACCTCTTATCCTCTAAGATTTCTACATGATTATTTATATTGCAGTAGTATTTCCAAGTTAGGAGATGATTTCCCTCATGAACTTTAGTTTCCCTGGAAAAAGCATTGAAATCCAGGTAGGTACCAGGTAGTGAGTATGAAACCATTGCGAACTGTTCTCAGATTGAGTCATATCCATTTTTGAGGCAGTTTAAAAACTTATAAATGTGTCTTGGTATTTGTAAGTCAGGTCATTTATTTGATTGGTTGTTTCAGGTGAGTATTAATTTTGCTTTGGTTTGAGCTTTCCAGTTGATTTTTGTTTAATAATGTTGTTTAATTGACATTGGATACCTGTGTTCATCTGTTTTGCATTATTTGTGATTATTTTGTGTACACATGTTCTTTCTTTTATAGTATGTGTACATGTATATGTTTTGAAAATTAAGCTTTGTGTTTTTAATTTTTGATTAGCATTCCTCTTACAGTTTGTGTGTTCATTTTCCTTATATTTTACTTATTTATTTAATTTATTTATTTATATATTTTACACTCCATATTTCCCATATCATATCCGTTTTCCAAGTCCTTCACATCCCATACCTCCTCCCCACACACCTGTCTCCACATGGATGCCCCTACCCCCATACCACCTGACCTCTAAACTCCCCAACTTGTAGGAATTCATTTAGGTTTCATGTAAGTTTTGCTTCAGAATTTGTTTGAATGCTTATATATGGTTTAATATTTCATTATTTATGCACTCATATACAGTTTCTGCTTGAACTTTCTTTTGTGAAGTTCTTTAATTATTATATATTATTTGTTATTGGGGTATTGTGATAAATATTTTAAACTCAACATTGGTTTAATAATGGTTCACTTCCTTTTGATATTTGAATATACTAAAGATAGCAAGAATTACAAATTGATTTAATAGACCCAAATCTGTGCATCTAATCAACTTCTATACAGTTTGAATTTACTTCTAATGTTAACTTTGGAAGATGTTTTGGTTGCAAAACAGGAACAGGGTCCAAATATAATAGATTTTTTTATTTCCTCAGATCTTGTTTAATTTCTATCAACAATTTTGTTTTTTTAGCATCTGTGCTTTGGAATTACAAGAGCAGAGGCTAGAAGTAAACATAAGAAAACTCATGCCATCTGGAGAGATGAAGTAACAGCTTGCCAGTCACTAGGACCCAATGTGAGTGCACAAATCACCTTGAGAGATATGACTGCTAGATCTTGGTTGGGATGATTCCAGGTGATAATTTATTCAGGGCCCTGCAATCATTCTTATCTCTCTTGCCACACTGAAATACCTTGCTTGTAAAACTTTGATATTAAAGCCAAGATCAATTGTCTCTAACATACTTTGAAAAGTTTAGTATGTTTGCAATGAGTATAGCAGGAATCCCAGGTTCCCTCTATTGTTTTAAAGTCTTAAGGTAGCTCACAAAAATGGATTTGAGCTGAGATAAGAAGGGTATGAGAAAGGAATCTACTCCCTCTTCCCACCGGCTGTCCATTGGCTGGATTTGGCTGAGGAAAGGCTGGCCTTCATATGGGATGTGTTTGTTAGGTGGAGCCTGGTATAGAAGCTTCTGAATTCTTGCATTGCCCAATTTGTCATTTCTATAGTTGTAACAGATTCTTTTAACTAGTAAGTCTAATATATTGTTGTTTAAAACCCACTGCTTTGTGCTCTGAACCATCCTCTATATATGTAGCATGGAGATGCTGTTAGCTACTCCATAATCAGAAACATTATGCACCTACCATGAATTTCAAATAAAGGCTTCTTTAAATAATGCTTGCACAGTGACTTTCCAAACATGTTTTAGTAGAAATAAAAAAAATTGAATTTTAGATTGTTTGTCATAAGCTCCATATTTTGCTAAATGTAACTAGAAACATTGCAAAAAATTAACAAAAAGATACCTCAGAAAAGCCGAGAGAAAAAGTGAATTGATTAGAAAATTTAAGGCTCTAGGGAGTATAATATTTACCAGTCCCTTGTCTGGCAAAAGCAAGTAGTCTGGTTAGTCTTGTCATTTCTTAGATTTATTGGAAATTCTCCTTATGATAGCCAGAAAAGACACTCTTATTCACATTGGATGAGAAATCTTCCTATCAAGTACCATAAAGGGAGAAGTCATGACATATTTCATCAGAACAAAAACAGGTAAATAGCAAACCTGTTTGGCTCTGTGACCCGAGAGTTTCCTCCATCATTAAAATTTCAGTCAGCCAGAATAAACAAAAGTAAATGAATAACAAAGTCCAACAGAACATCCACGAGAAGTACTTGGACATGTAAGCCTCTTGGTCCAGAGGAGGTGAAACTATTTTTCATTATAAAGGCTGTCAGGTACTGTTTCTATAAGAGAATTTAGCCAAAAGAAGATACTTAACCAGGAAAGCCTTGTTGTCCCTATAGGCCCAGGGTATCCACAGTCCATCTGGACATAGCAGATGGCTCAGCCTGGGATGTCCAAGTAGATAGCAACAATCACAAGCAAATGGAAACCCAGACAGTATCAGCTTAGAAAACCAGATCAAATATCAACACAAGAAATCTGAAGATTCATTTGTCATTAAAATTGTAGCTCATACAATTAATCCAGAATGTACATGATATGTGAATGCAAGATAAATTTCTATTTAAACAGAAAATGCAAGTAGAACCTTGATTCTCCTGTTTTACTGAAAATATGCTGGACAAAATAGTAAATATACTTTTTATTAATAGTTATAGCCTTAAGGATTGCCCTAAGTAAATTCTTTAAACTAAAAATAAATGATAAAATGAAAAATGTTATAGCATTAGAAAAAAATAGAGAAACAGCAAAAATAGATTATATACATGTATACCCCTATACATGTACTTAGATTAGACAGTAAACATCCTCAAAGGTTTAATACAAAACAGTTGATAATTTAACCAGAAATATAAAAGCATCAAACAACAAAAATATTGGAAAGTAGAAATGATAAATGAATTTAAATAGTTGCTTGTTCCTTACTTCAATGTAACTAGTAAAATATTAACATTGATAGACTGTGATAAGCTCCATATTTATAACTTTTCAATTTAAAAATATGTATAACAATTATACAAATAGATAAGCACGTGTAAATAAAGTTAAAATAATAGAACATATTCAACAATGCATAGGAAGGCAAGGATAAAGAAATAAAGGAAAGAGAGCCAAAAGCAACAAATGGAAAATGAAGTGAATAATTGTTGTAAACAGGATGTGAACCATCCTAAATGTAAATGGTCAAAGTACACTATATATAAAAGGAAATAGAAACATATTGTGTACTGCTAATATAAGGCTGAGTTCAAAATTATTATAATTAGAAAATAAAACTGCATAGGATATGCAATGCAAATATCAGCCATTCCAACATCCATTCAAAACTGTCGTAATTCTTAAATGGCTTACCTTGTTCACTTTAAGATTTTTATTACCAGTACTTGATAATTAAGCACAAAATTCCAAAAGCTTACAAAAATATTGATATATGTATTACTTTCCCTCTTTGCTTTCCTTTTAAACAAAAAACGTGAATTGTCAAAACTATTATAAACTAATAGTTTTCACTTTTACTTTTGGAAATTTTACACTTTAATTTAAGTTTATTTAGTCATTGTTACCAGAAGAGTTGAAAACAGAAAAAAACTGGAATAGAAGAGTGGGATAATGCTTTCAGGAAATAGTTGTCATATAAAAGGTCAGAAATTCTGTTTTGTGAACTTATCCTTGGTTCTGTTTTCATCTTATAGTTATGGTTTTGTAGTATGTGAGAAGAAAGTGGTCTTTCTGGTCACACACACACACACACACACACACACACACACACACACAAAAGAATTTTCCGCGGGAGGGTAAGGGAAAATTTCTGGATAACATGTGAAATGTAAATGAAGAAAATATCTAATGAAGAGAAAAAAAAAAAGAATTTTCCAAGAAAGTCTTTACTCTTTTACAGTGACTTACCAGCAGGTTGACATTTGTATAAATGACACTGCAGAAGGCATGAGAAGGTCTCTAGCTCTTGTACATAGGGAGTTGAAATGTCTAGCCAGTGAATCTCTTGAGTTACTATGAAAGTGTTATGTATTGTTTTATTATCCCACATCTTAATATTTGAAAATTTCAAATAAATAATATTGTTATTCCTGAGTAAAATCGGTTAAAGGAAAATTATTCTTCCTAGTTACTAAAACTAGGCACATTGGAGGAACCCCAGGTGTCACTTCTAGGAGTTAAAGATGTAAAGGGTAGAAAGAAAGTATTAGGATGTCTAGTCATCTTCTCAGAGGGCTCTATTTTTAATACATCATGTTAACAGTAAATAGCTAAGTGTTATGGCTATACCTTAGCCTAGCTTTTTAATATTCTCTGGGAAACTAGAAAGCCAATCATTTTACATGCATGTAAGAGTAGTGTTACAAAATAATTAGGAAGCGGCTACAATTTTAAGCAGGGGAGGAAACATTCATTTTGGTCTTTTTGTGTCTGTGTTCCAGTAAATTATATTTTCAATTAACATTGTGTATAATGTGACATTCATGTGCTAATAAAGGTGATTGAAATAAAAAAAAGAAAGTATTATGAGTATTGAAATGAAGATTTGTAAGAGGTATCTGAGCAAGATTGGTAGATTCATTCATTGCATGCAGGACCTTACTGGAAAAGGAGTAGTTTGGACAAACTAAAATAAGAATTTTAGTCTTTTGAAGTACATCAACATGTAGTACTCCTTGGCTTGGGGGTGGAGCATCAAACACACAACTGCTCTTTTCTGAAGATAGGTTTCCTGCCTGAAGTACATGCTTCTCAGAGGACTTGCAGAAGCTCATCCTGAGGAGCAGGCCCAGCATGTGAGGCTCCTTAGACAACCTTCTTATGCACAGTCTTCAGCTCTTTACATTTCAATGTCCTGAAAAGACTGGATGAAGCTGCAAGGAAGAACTTTGGAAGAAGTGGCTCTCTGGGAAGCCTCAGAGTTGCTGCTTTCACACAAATCTATAATATACTTCCTGGACATGAATCTATGAGGTTGTTCTGTTTTCAGATTCCTTCATTAAATCTACTCTATTTTCATTGCCCAAAGTCTCTATGACTTTAAAAATATTCCATGATACTCTTTGAGAAACCTCTCCTTTGATCCAGAGATCAATATCTTAGAATCTAAATGCTCTTTTTTTCTCTCCTTACTGTCTTTCATCGTCTATAGTTATCATACTACCAAGGGGTTACAAAGATACTTAAGTTTCATGTAATCGATCTAAGTACGTTTTCATTTAAAATTTTGGATATTTTTGTAGTGATAGTAGGATAAGAAAATCCATCTTTTAGAACCCTGAGAATTATAAAAATACTGACTTTACTTTCTGTCTTTCTTATTTGAATTAATCTCTCTTAATCTTAGATCTTACAGAGGAGAGATTAAGAAAGGGGAAGGTGAAAACAATAGGAGAGTCCCCATTTTCTCATATCACAGGAAGTACAGCCTGGAAAGTAACAGGTAATTGTTATATGTCTGTAACAGGGAACAATCTTTAATTTGATCATCTAGAACCAGCTACCTCACAGCCTATCCCCTTTAAACTGTATCAACATGTTTATAAAGCAGATGATATGTGGGCATTTTGTTATATGTGTCCCTGTGGTCATCTATTTTATGTCACCAAAACTAGAGAAGAATTTAGGCATGAAGGAGACAAGAGAAGCTGCTCAAATCTGTCTCATTCCAGTGTTATCATTACAGTGCTATCAATCATTCCAGTGTTATCATTCCAGTGCTATCAATCATTCCAGTGCTATCATTCCAGTGCTATCGATCATTCCAGTGCTATCAATCATTCCAGTGCTATCAATCATTCCAGTGCTATCATTCCAGTGCTATCAATCATTCCAGTGCTATCTATCATTCCAGTGCTATCATTCCAATGCTATCAATCATTCCAGTGCTATCATCATTACAGTGCTATCAATCATTCCAGTGCTATCATTACAGTGCTTTCAATCATTACAGTGCTATCATTACAGTGCTATCATTACAGTGCTATCATTACAGTGTGCCATGGCCTAGACACATTTTGCTCTCCGTATCTCCTCAGCATTTCTCTGTGCAGAGTGTGCCAGCTAGTCCTGCTATATGTTAGGTGGCTACAAGAACTCCTGTGGTTTTTAATTTTAGGTATTGTCTGGGATTAGTGTGGAATGAAGCCAATAATCCTGTATTTATGAGTAAAGAGATAGTCTCTAGGCCCCTTCTTCTAATGCTACAATTCATAGAATTATTTTCTTTCATATTTACAATATAGTTTTTTGTTGTTATTGTTATAATTTTCTTTTCTTGAATTTTCTGATCTGTATTTGAATATACTACATTTTTGTATGATCTTTTTACTCCTGTATTATTTGTGATTTTATATAAGTGTTCTTTCAAGTTTTGAATGACAGTTTAGATCTTCTATTGCTTACAGTGTACTGTTTTCAGGATTAATTTTTAATTTTGCTTGCACATTTATTTTTATGTATTCCTTGTTTACTTTCTTTATTTTTGGCTTGAAAGTTTATGACTGCTGCTGCCACTGCAGTAGACGTTTATCTTGGATAAGGTGATACCAAGCCAAGATCCACATTTAGAATAGGAATACCTCAAGTTCTGAGCTTACCCTTTTCAGAACTATTCCTACTTAATTTCATGTAGCCTGCAACATGTGGAGATAATGAGTTACTGAAGTGACTCATTCTGCAAGAGCTGACAAAGTAGTAGGGTGATGAAAATGCTAACCTATATCTATAAAGGGGAGATATAAATAGGGATATCTGATATTTATCAGTCCTGAACTCTGTGTTATTATGTGGACAGAAAGCAAAAATAACTTAAGGAAGACTTGGGGTGAAAAGAAGGACAGGGGTGGTAAAAGAGAAATAAGAGGAATGAATGTTATTTGTGTCTTTTGAGAAGATTCTTTTGATGATTCATGTAATGATGGTGTGTATTGGATTACTAGATGAAATGGCAGAGGGAACAGACCAGGGTTACCACCTTCACTCATATAGTGTGCGATGTATCACTTGAGGATGTACCACCCATTTAACAGGAAATATGATTGGTAAACCTTTGAGTGAGATAGTGCACAATAGCTACCACCTCAATACTGACACTAGAAAAGGGTCTTGAGTCTCAGAATAAGCTACTTTTTTTTTCTAATTCAACTCATAGGACACTTTGGAGAATGCTGTATTCAAAAAAGTATAGACAACAATGTTTCCTAGGAATAGAGTCATCTATTTTTCATTGCTTTGTGTTTATGTGAAGATGAGTTGGCTACTTTCAATGATGCTGTGTACAGTACAGCACTCAGTAAGGCATTGTTCTTCTACATTAATAAATGAACAGCGCCTTTCTATGTAGTGTAGTGTAGTGTGCAGCATGGACAACATTTGTGGTAGCATTGATAGTAAGTTTCAGTCATAGATCAATAATCAACATTCAGCCTTGGGTTATTTCTAAGTACTTTCTTATATACCCCTTAAGGAACCAGATCCAGAAACTGAGAGTTTCTTAGAAAAATGTTTGTCCTTTCAAGTTGTTATTACAACTAACCAAATGG
>LR753358.1:225710-252554 GCA_902729485.2 Mus minutoides | reverse complement strand
TATTTTTTTTTTTTTTTTTTTTTTTTTTTTTTTTTTTTTTTTTTTTTTTTTTTTTTTTTTTTCGAGACAGGGTTTCTCTGTATAGCCCTGGCTGTCCTGGAACTCATTTTGTAGACCAGGGTGGCCTCGAACTCAGAAATCTGCCTACCTCTGCCTCCTGAGTGCGCCACCACGCCCGGCTCTTTCAGTATTTTTGTGTGCTTTTGCTAACATTATATTTATGTTTATCTGCTAAAAATCATATCATTACAGGTGGAAATACTGACACAGACAGAGATAAATGGAGGGATCAGGTTGTACTCTTTTGTTACATTTCTGTATTAGGAAAATTGAGACATGTCAATGAACTTTTGCTGGTAAACTATATCACAACCTTTCCACTATGTTCCATTTTATTTTAAATTTAATGCTTTTAGCTAGAGTATATATATTTAAAACTTCTAATATGTCTCTTCAAAAGAATGATCAGAGTAAGTTCTCCATATTTTAAGTAACAGTTTTCCTCATTCTGCTAGTGGTCCATGCATTTCCTTAAATTTGTTCCCATTTCAGATTATTGAGATAATTTCAAGTAACTAGCTATGTGCATCCCAGAATGGAAGATGTTAGATTATACTGATAAGCATCATGCATCAAGGGAATGGTCAAGGAAACCAAAGAACATAGAACAACATATGGACATTTTTAGAGTACATGATTTTCTATTCTGTAAAGCTTTCTTGATAACTCGAATGGGATTTCCACATTCCAGACTGTGAGTAGGGAATGTGATTTCTATTTTCTCTATTCTAGTACTTATAAATTATTATATTCTTTGTTTCAGGGATCTTATATGTGCATCATGATTGTTTCATTGCTCAGGAGTTGAAGATTTTTAAATGCTAATGTACAAAACAATAAAAAAACATGTCTCTGCATGGCTCAACACATATTTGTTCCTATTTAATAAATTAAAGTTTCAGATATATGTTTGTATGCAGATGAGTGCCCTTATAACACGTGTCAATAATCTGCAGATATTGATGACAGAAACAGAATTGCCACAGCTCTCATTTACCAATAGAAATTTAAAAAGAACATCAAGAATAACTGTCTTAAGTTATTACTAACTTTTTCCCCTTTCCACATTTTTATTAGATATTTTCTTCATTCTCATTTCAAATGCTATCCCAAAAGTCCCCTATACCCTCCCTAATAATGCTCCCTAACCCATCTGCTACTGCTTCCTGGCCCTGGCATTCCCCTGTACTGGGGAATATAAAGTTTGCAATACCAAGGGGCCTCTCCTCCCAATGATGGCCAACTAGGCCAAGTTCTGCTACATATGCAGCTAGAGACATGAGTTCTGGGGGTACTGGTTAGTTCATATTGTTGTTCCTCTTCTAGGGTTGCAGACCCCTTCAGCTCCTTGGGTACTTTCTCTAGCTCCTTCATTGGGGTACCTGTGTTCCATAAAATAGATGACTATGAGCATCCACTTCTGTATTTGCCAGGCACTGGCATAGCCTCACAAGAGACAGTTATATCAGGGTCCTCTCAGCAACTTTAAATACCCAAAATACAATTTTCAAAACACATGAAACTCAAGAAGAAGGAAGACCAAAGTGTGAATACTTTGTTCCTCCTTAGAATGGGGAACAAAATACCCATGGAAAGAGTTACAGAGACACAGTTTGAAGCTAATGATACCTTTTTGTGGGTTGTTAATCTGTATACTGAGAGGTACTAGAAAATATAATTCATAGGGCCTATTAATATAGATACGGAAAGACTTACACGAATGGTAATCCATACTTGCAACTCAAGAAATTGACATTTGAAAGCAGATGGACCAGGATATCAAGGTTTACCCAGATTATATAGAGAATTTGAGGCCAGACTGGGATACATGATAAAATGTGTTTTATATATGCTGGTTAAAAAAAAAAAATCCATGACTTGTAAGACTAGAGGCCCCAGAAGGGGCATATACTGTTACTGTTTTGTAAAATGGGCATGCTGTCAAACTGCTTCCTTAATATTTATGCTTACACCCATAGCATAGATTTGTGGTACTCTCTAATTTAGTCAGAAAAACTTCTTTTCAATGTGGTTAGTAATTAAGTTAGAGACTCAGAAGTGATCAAAGAGCCAAATACAAATGACTTTGAATACTCAGCTTTAGATAGGCCATCTGTATGAAACTCCTCCAAAATAAGACACAAGGAAGGAACATTTTAAAAGCTACCTGATGGAACATTTTGACTTGTGCACATAACATGAGCTATTATATATATATATATATATATATATATATATATATATAGTTACAGAAGCTATGATTCCATATACAATAAGATCATCCCAGTCAAAAAAATTACAGTATGTATGTAGAAGGGACCTATGGGACCCTATCATCAGTAAAGAAGCTATAATGGCTGATGGCCACTGAGAGGGAAAGTAACTCCACTTCAAAAGCATACCTGCGAGTATGATAGCTATGTGCCAATGGATAGTCCTGTATTTATGTATGTATGGGCAGCATTAATTGGACTCATATGATATTAATGACAATACAAAGAGGACATGAAGTTGGGAAGGAGTCAGGATGGATTTGGACAGAGGTAGTAGTTGATAGATACTAAAATACATTGTATAAATGCATGACATTTTCTAATAGTTTAAAACATTTCAAAAGATGATATACTAAGTAAAACAAAATTATTAAACTAAAAATTAGAAAATCAGTAATTTGTCTTTTAATAGCATTATAATCAAAATTCAAATATATAGCACCAGAAGTATTTGTAATAAGATAAATAACTTGCACCTGTTAAAATCACATAGCACTCACTACTTATTTGTACTCCAATTTTAAATAAAACCACTCCTAAGCATACACCTAAAAAAATGTTCCACTATACCATAACAAAGGCACACGGTCTACTATGGTTATAACCGCTTTATTCATAATAGCCAGAAACAGAAAGCAGCCCAGATGTCCACCAGCCAAATATTAGATAGAGTAGCTTTGGTTTATTTATACATTGGAACACAACTCAGCTATAAAAAACACAGGCATCATGGATTGTGGAGGCAAATGGATAGAACTAGAAAATATCATCCTGAATGAGGTAACTCAAACCCAAAAGGACATGCATGGTATGTGCTCACTGATAAATTCATATTAGTCATAAAGAACAGAATACCCATGATATACCCTGCAGACTCAATAAGCTAAACAAGAAAGGCCCAAATGAGGATGCTTGGAATAGAAGGTGGAACAAAATAGTCAAGGGACGAAGACAGAAGGAAGGACTTAGATAGGAAAGGAGGGAGAGAGGAATAGCAGGGCAGGATCAGATGTGGAGAGAGAAAGGAGAGGCCCAGAGGACCAGGAGAATGCAGCTGCCAGCGATGGGGGTTGGGGATTAGGGAGTCCCAGGGACTTGGCAGAGTGGAAGCTCCTAGGAATCAATGTGGGTGACCTTAGCTGAAATGTTCCACAGTGGGCATATGGAACCTGAAGAGGCCACTTCCAGTAGCCAGACAGGTCCCCCTGTGGAGGGATGGGGACACCAATCCACATTCAGAACTTTCAAGCAAAAATTGTTCCTGTCTAAAAGAAATGAAGGGACAAAAATGAAGCAAAGACTGAGGGAATGGCTAACAAATAACTGTCCCCAATTTGAGATTCATCCTATGGCAGGCACCAACCCCTGACACTATTAGTGATGTTTATGTTATACTTGCTGACAGGAGTCTAGCATGGCTGCCCTCTGAGAGGCTCTACCCAACAGTTGGCTGAGACAGATGCAAATACCCACAGACAAACACTGGACAGAGGTCTGGACCCCCTGAGAGAGGAAGGATTGAAGACCTTGAAGGTGATGGTAACAGGAAGACCAACTAACTCAGAAGTTGGTCCAACTTCTATCCAGACCAACTAACCTGGAAACTCCCAGAGACTAAGCCACCAACCAAACAGCAGGGACTTGTAGGAGGACCCAGGTATATAAGTAGCAGAGGGCTGCCTTGTCCAGCCTCAGTGGGAGAATGTGCTTAATCCTGCAGAGATGTATTGAACCAGGGTGTGAGCCATCCTCTCAGATGTAAAGGGGAGGGACACGGGGGAGGGGAATCCTGTGGGGGAACCAGGAGGGAGCAGCATTTGGGACGTAAATAATATAAATAAACAAACAAACAAACAAACAAATAAATAAATAAATAAATTTTAAAATAAATACTTGCAAATAAAAACTCATATTTGTAAATGTTTAATGTATCTTTCAAGAAAATTAGTTTTGCAAACATACTTTCAGTCTGTTTTTTTTTTTTTCTTTTCTATATTGCTAGAGCATGGAACTATTTGGTACCTATGTTAATAGTTGCTTAAAGAATACATGTTTCTTTCAGATCACCCTTCAAAACATATTAGGTAGTCTGGAAAAGAGTCTTGAAACGTGATTTTATTATAGACCTTCTTTTCAGATTCATTTTATATTTTGTATATAAGCACTGTTGGAATGGTCATATATTTAAACATAAATTTATTCTGTGTTTTGAAAAAATCCTACCAGATTAGTATTCAGTTTTTAAAGTTTTTACACTGGCTTTTATTCTCTAGTATATTTCCAGTTAAGAGCACATGTCCTGGAGCTCACTTTGTAGACCAGGCTGGCCTACAACCTAGAAATCTGCCTGCCTCTGCCACCCAAGTGCTCCACCACCACACCCCGCTTATTTGCTCTTTCATTTCTGCTGAACTCTAGGTGCCAAGAGCACAGAGAACCACATTACAAAACAGTAGTATCTTCTTTAATCCAATCAAAGCCCCACACAGGTGTCCCTAACTTTTGTTTCATGGTGGTTGGTGAATAAAGGTAGGAGTTGTACTCAAAGTACAACTTACTATGAGCCAATAAAGTTATTTCAACTCAAGTAGAAAAAAAATACCAGAGCCCACACTTTTCTATGGAGCAAAAGTCACTGTTTTAAGTGAATCAGGTATCAGGGTGCCTCTTCTTGCTTCACCAGGCTTTCTCCCTAGGCTGAACTGAGTGAGCTGAGTGGATATGAACTAAGATTCTCCTTTAAAAGTACTAGGTCCCAGAAACTGGAAAGAACCCAGATGTCCCTCAACAGAGGAATGGATACAAAAAAATTTGGTACATTTACACAATGGAGTACTACTCAGCTATTTAAAAAAATGAATATATGAAATTCCTAGGCAAACGGATGGATCTGGAGGGTATCATCCTGAGTGAGGTAACCCAATCACAAAAGAACTCACATAACATGTACTCACTGATATGTGGATATTAGCCCAGAAACCTAGAATACCCAAGATACAATTTACTAAATACATGAAACTCAAGAAGAATGAAGATCGAAATGTGGTCACTTCGCCCCTTCCCAGAATTAAGAAAAAAGCACACATTGAAGGAGTTACAGAGATCATGTGTGGAGCTGAACCAAAGGATGGAGCAACCAGTGACTGCAGCAGCCAGGGATCCATCCCATAATCAGCCACCAAACATAGACAGGATTGCATATGCCAGCAAGATAGTGCTGAAATGTCTTGATATAGCTGTGGGAGGCTATACCAATGCCTGGCAAACATGGAAGTGGACGCTCACAATCAGCTATTAGATAGAACTCAGGACTCACAAGGAAGGGGCTAGAGAAAGTACCCAAGGAGCTGAAGGGGTCTTCAATCCTATACGTGGAAGAATAACAGGAACTAACTAGTACCCCCAGAGCTCATGTCTCTAGCTGCATATATAGAAGAAGATGGCCTAGTTGGCCATCATTGGGAAGAGAGGCGCCTTGGTCCTGCAGACTTTATATACCCCAGTACAGGGGAACGCCAGGGCCAAGATGTAGGAGTGGGTGGGTAGGGGAGCAGGGCAGGGGATGGGAGAGGGTATAGGGGACTTTTGGGATAACATTTGTAATGTAAATGAAGAAAAGATCTAATAAAAATGGGGGGGAAAAGTACTAGGTCCCACCTGGCATGGCAGGAGCAGCCAAGCTGACTGAGTCACTATTACTTGCTCTTTCTTTTTTTGGGGGTGGGGTGGGGGAGGTTCGAGACAGGGTTTCTCTGTGTAGCCCTGGCTGTCCTGGAGCTCACTTTGTAGACCAGGCTGGCCTACAACCCAGAAATCCGCCGGCCTCTGCCTCCCAAGTGCTGGGATTAAAGGCGTGCACCACCACACCCTGCTTATTTGCTCTTTCATTTCTGCTGAACTCTAGGTGCCAAGAGCACAGAGAACCACATTACAAAACAGTTAGGCTCCTGTGAGGAATGTAAGTCATTGACCAAGAATTTGAATGGGCATCCCAGAATTGCCACTTAGGGAAATTAATTCTCTTACCCAGAAGGGAGGACAAAAGTACTCAATGCAAAAGGTGTGTTAAAAAAGAGGATTCGGTGCAAATCAGAATAATTACAATTCATGTGTCTAGTAGTGAGTGTCTGTATTACTACCTTAAGTGACTGTGTCAGGATTTTTAAAATGTAACTTTACAGTTAAGGTATCTAAAAGCTAAAGACTCTAATAAGAACCTCTGGTGGAATCACCATGCCTGACCTCAAACTGTACTACAGAGCAATCGTTATAAAAACTGCATGGTACTGGTACAGCAACAGACAGGTGGATCAATGGAATAGGGTCGAAGACCCAGAAATGAATCCACACACCTATGGTCACCTGATCTTTGACAAGGGAGCTAAAACTATCCAGTGGAAAAAGGACAGCNTAGTTGGCCATCATTGGGAGGAGAGGCCCCTTGGTCATACAGACTCTATATGCCCCAGAACAGGGGAATGCCAGGGCCATTACGTGGGAGGGGGTGGGTAGGGGAGCAGGGCGGGGATGCGGGAGGGTAAGGGAAAATTTCTGGATAACATGTGAAATGTAAATGAAGAAAATATCTAATAAAGAGAGGAAAAAAAATTTAAAATAAAATAAAATAAAATGTTATCAGAATATTCTCATTTTCTTTTTGTTCTAAGTCTGAATGTTTCACTTTTACTATGTTCACAATTAATGGCTGTATGTATATATCCCCTGAGATTGAAACATTCCACCACTTTAAGATAGAAGACAAACAATTCAAAAGCTCTTCAAGAAGTTCCTGAAACTAATCAGATTTATTTTGTGTCCCCACCTCCTCAAGACTATATATACAGAAAAGACTGCTGAGGGTCATTTTCAGGTAATTCAAGCTGTAAAGAATCCTCCTGCAGGACCAGCCAGGCAGGCTGACTGTGTAGGAGGAGTCAGCAAGATCTGACTAGTGGCCTGCAATGGCCTACTCTTGTGCAGTAGACACTTCCGCATTTACTAAGGATGAACTGCCGGACACCCAGAGATGAACAAAGACAGATCTTGTGAGCCAGCAGCCAATCAGCTGGTGCCAGCTGCGCAGGACAAGGAGTTATATATAGGCTAAGGGGATGTGGGAGGAGGGTATAAAGGCACTCTCCTCTATAATAACTCTGTTTCTGCTTCTCATCTGGCTCCCAGAATCTGTATTGTTAATTCTGCACTTTCTTACCCCCAAGGACCATGTCAAGGGCCAAGGGCTAGAGCAACATCTGGTACCTGACAGAACAGGGACAACTGGAACCCCTATGGACACTGGTTGGATTCAAGTGCTCTTTTTTTGCCCTATTGTTTTCTGGGCTCTGGTTTTTGCTCAGTGCTACCACCTTTGTGCCCACTGCCCTTGATTCAGCCTTCCCTTTGTTCTTGCCAATTGTGGCCCCATGGAAATCCTTTCTGCTTTGCAACGTGGTCTTAGGACTCGCTTTCTGTTTGCTCCTCTGTAAGTTGGCCCTTTTTTGTTCTGTTATACACCCCTAGTAGGTGAGTGACAGGGTCTTTGTTCTTCTTTGTCTGTGTCTATCATTTGTGTAGGTTATATGCTTTTACATTCGGTTCTCCTGAAGTCACCACATAAGGACTGACACTCCAGGAGATGGAACCAGGATTTGGCCCCCATGACCTTTTCCATCTGGAGTCATTAGTGGGTATACTGCTGCAGCCTACTGAACCAAAGAATTTCCCCACTAAGCACAACACATTCAGGTCCTACACATTGTCCTTGTCCATGATAGTCTTGTCTGTGGGAATTCACCTTGTTTTGCTGGCAGAACTATGGGGAATCTACCCTCTTGTGTTAAGGAACACCAAATCCGAGTCTTAAAAACTTTTTAAATTATCTGAGGCCTAAAGACTAAACTGGCAGACCTGGAGGGATTCTGGAATAAGGCTGCAGTTCTGGCACCTTGGATCTCACCAGTGAACCTCATTTGTGGATGAGAGTGCTCTTCCTTACCAGGAAGCATGATGTTAACATAGACATTAAGCCCACCAACTTCCACACCCCCAGTTTGTTTTGAATCTTCTGGCAATCATTGCAAGTCTCAAATCCTCCTCTCTTGAGGAGGTATTCACAGAACACAATAAACTTTGTCAGGATCAGGGCAGTACAAACATCTCCACTGCCACCCTGCTGTTGTCCCCAGGGAGTGCAAGCAATACCTACCTGCTCCCAAGGAGGAGGAGGAGGATTCATCTCTGTGACCCTCCCCCTACATCTACCCTTCTATCAGCAGACCTCTAGGCTCCTTACACCTCCCAGCAATTGCTACACCCCCTTCCCAGTACCTGAGGCAAGATATGGGAAGCCAGAGCTGAAGGAAACTGCCCCTCCCCTGAAGCCATACTTATGACCTTTGTTCCTGCCCAAAGTGGCTTTTATGATCCTTCCCTATTTGCCCCACTCATCAGGTCCTATGTTGAGACATACCCTGTCAATATGGGACCCAACTTGGCTATGTAGCCATGGGTGCCCATACCTCTGATTGATTTGTTCCTCATTAGAAAGGTGGCAAAGGAATCGGGACACGATTCACGCTATGTTGAGCAGGTCCTGAAACAATGCTCTATGTAACTTCAAACCCAATATGACTGGTATATTCTTTTCAAGGTTGTTTGGGAACCATCAGTATTTCTGAACTGGTACTCTGTTTATGATGACCATGCTGAGGCTCAAGCCTGTGATAGCATCCAAAACAGCATCACCATTTTATTGGTTATAGTAATGGGAGTCAGTAATTTTATTGATCTGTGTGCCCAAACCCTAATAGGTCAATATTCTTATTTCCACCAAGTTTCTAACCTGACATTCAAGGCCCCTAAGGGCTGCATACCCTGTTATCCCCTCAATTTACTTTCTCAACCTTATTCAGCAAGTGGGGGAGGCCTTCACAAACTTTCTGACCCAGATCACAGAGGCTGGTAGACCATGACCACACCCAAGATACGCTCATAAAGCAGATGACTTGGGAGGGCCTTGATACCCCTACCCACAATGCAGTAGCTGCTGTCTGCAAAGAGGACATCCATAAGTGGGTCATGGCCACATGAGATCTTGACCCTCATGTATGCACAACTGTAGCCCTGACTGCTTTGCTTGATGAACCCTTGTCTGACTGGCAGAGGTCCTCAAACCACCAGACCCTGCCTGATAGGGTACTCTGGATACAGTAAGACTGGGCACCTGCAGAGGGACTATCCCAGTGACTGCCCTTGCACAAGGTGCCCAAACTGTACCAAAGGCTTCTACTGGGCCAGGGACTGCTGGTCCACAGAAACCCAATCACCTCTTCCTTTAAACTCCAAGAGGGGTACTCTTCAACCTCACCAGTAAGGCCAGTAAGACAGGAAACCACACACCCAAAAATATTCTGGACCCTGTCAATATTCCCCCACTCTTTGGTAATAACCATCCATCTTGTTGGGCTGCCTGCAAGGCAGTAGTGGATAGCTAAGAAGACTATTAATAAAGAATGAGGCTCTAAGATTCCCTCAGTGGAAGTTCATGCCTGGTCCCACAATAAGAGGTGGGGAGGGGCACGGGGCAGTACTCAACTGAAACTACTGTTTGACCAGTGCACTGGGAAGATCTTGATGGCAATCAGTGGTCAATTATCCCTATATTAGGTGATGTGCCTAATAACCTATGGGGCAGACACTTGCTGGAGGATATGGGTCATTTAATAACAGATGACCACACATTTTATGATGACATTGTGATGCACAATGAAATGGGCCTATCAGAATCGGATATCCATCCCTAGAAGACTCATCCAAGATTTATCACCCCTCTCATTCCAGAAGCCTCTGACCACCACAAGCCAAAGGCTGTGAATACCCACCCCAGTATTCCTCTCCTGGATATAGAGTTATGCCATCTGGATGGAGTGTGGCCCATACTTGAACTCAGCTGTCATCCCTCAAGGAGTTAAGAAACAACTTGTCCTGGGCCATTTAGAACCCTCAACCAGTTGGCATAATACCCCTATCTTTGTTATTCACAAGAAATCAGGCAATT
Organism: Mus minutoides; assembly: GCA_902729485.2. Classification (NCBI taxonomy): domain Eukaryota; kingdom Metazoa; phylum Chordata; class Mammalia; order Rodentia; family Muridae; genus Mus; species Mus minutoides. The sequence goes on along the minus strand of LR753358.1, from coordinate 242,165 downwards.
ACAGATTGCTGCAAGACTGTGCCATCCCTCACCTGAACCACACCATAGTCCCAGACAAAGGATTGTTTCTTCCAAATCCTCCTTTCCCCTGCTGACAGGCACCACTTTGCCTTTATGGTGGCAAACCTAACATGCATAAACCCTCCTGGAGGATCCAGAAGACTGTGCTGCTATAAGGGATGGAAAACAGCCCGACTATTCTGCAGCTATATGTGGCATTGGCACTTCACAATATCCCCAAAGAAGTTCTCCTTATCCATTACATGGGTGATATCCTGATAGCCCACCCACCCAGATGCAAAACATCTAAGAGCCTTCTCTGCTGATTTGCTGAGATTTGTCTAGTCTCAATATGGAGGGTGCACCTGAGAAAGTACAGTCTAGTCCCCTGTATGCATTTTTGAGGTTCTCCATTACCAAACAAAATCAGTCTCTGATATTTGATGTAAAAATTAAGGAACTATACTCCCTGGCCAAGCTGCAACAGCTATGTGGGAATGTTAATTGACTCACACTCTTCTTGATTGTTCCTGACCAGGAGATGCACCTTCCCTCCTGGAGGGTGTCTTTAGTGCTTTCCTGCTAATCAGACTCAGGATGGACGCAAGTGATCATCATGCTGGTATCTACCTCTCTAGAATTATACAATCCATCCTAACATCTGTTGGCTATAATCCTGTGAATTGTTAATAGCATATTGGGAGCACTTTGGCAGGATGGCCTTCTGATGTGGCTATACCAAGTCTATTCAGTTTCAAATTTGGATTGACCTTCTGCCTCACCCTTAAGGCACAGGCAGTGGCCAGGAGGACCTAGAATCCAGAGCCAGATAAAATCATTTTGACTTTCTTCCCGGTCAGATTCAATTAGCTTTCAAGAGATCTTAACAAAATTTCCCAAGACATTAGATAACCCCCTGCCCCAGGACAGGTGACTCTCTGCCTTACCACTACTCCCATTCATAATTAAGCCTCATAGTATCCCTTCCTCTTCCACAGTGGTGGGGACCACCCTTGCTTTCTCTGACTCTAAGTTCAGATATAGCATCTTGATACAATGTCCTGATAAAGAGGAAGTTGCCCAGAAACTGACCAACCCAGGGTCAGTCTAGCTGGGAGAGCTAATGCCAATAATAAAGATTCTTGAGATATGCCAGGACGAAGCAGTTAACATTTTTTTCTGATAGCCAATATGCAGTTCAGGTGGCCTATGTACTACCCTTCTCCAAGATTAAAGAGAGTCTGAACCCCCTCTCTCTGACAATGACCACACTCTAGGAGCTTCTTTGGCAAAAAGCCCATCCTTGGTATGTTTCCCACATTAGATCACACTCAGAGTACTCTCCCAGGTGCCTTGGCTGCCTGGTACCTTGGCTTGGAGAATGATCACAGGGACCAACATGGTTCTGATTGCTGATCTTGAACTCCTGGAACAGGCTGGACACTGTACCAATGATTTCATCTATCCCCGCAGAGCCTTCACAAACTAATCCCAGGGCTCTCAATTTCAGTGCAAGCATCTGACTCCTGTGTTACTTATGAGACTCTGATGACCCTGGGCCCTCTCAACTGGTGGGGAATGAATTCCCGAGGCCTATTACACAGTGCCAGATAGCAGATGGACATTATTCCCTACCCTCCATTTGGGAATCTCTGCTATGTACAAGTAATAGTAGACACCTGCTCTTCCTATGTCTGTTTGACCTTTGCTGGAGAAAAAGTTTTCCATGTGATTAAGGACTTTAATACTAGTAATGAGGGTGCCTTGGGCCCTAAAATTTTTCAACAACAAGGGCCTTAGTCCTGCTTATAAACACTGGGCCTCTCAGTCCTGTAGTACCCTCTTCCTCATGGTAAGGTGGAGAGACCCCTTTCCTCACAATGGCAGCCATCCACCCCTCTTCTGACTTGAGCTTATGCTTGTGTACTTCCCCAGAGATCCACAATGCCTATATGGCTGCTGATGAGATACATGAGACCTAATATTGGAGGACCTTGAGGAGCTCTGCATGGACACCAGGGAGAGTACTCTGAGTGTGATCTAATGTGGGAAACATACCAAGGATGGGCTTTTTGCCAAAGAAGCTCCTAGAGTGTGGTCATTGTCAGAGAGAGGGGGTTCAGACTCTCTTTAATCTTGGAGAAGGGTAGTACATAGGCCACCTAAACTGCATATTGGCTATCTGACTCTTCTCATTCTAATCTCTCTCCTGTGGTATGTGTGAGTAGTTTTGAGCCTTTGTGCCTTTGCCAACCCTATTTTTGTATATTGACTCAGATTCTCACCTTCCCCAAAACCTGTACTTTTTACAACTTACACCACACTGGGACTCCCATTCATGGATCCTATAGATGCAACTCAGATGATTACCAGCACTTGGCCTGTTGCTAGGAACATCTGCTTTGTGAAAGAAACCAAGGTGCCCCCTTGTATCCAACTTAGGAACCTTATGATAGAGGACTTTCATGCCAATAAAACTTCAGGGAATGTAGGAAGCAGCAGTTGCTCCAGAAAGGCAGTTGCTCAGGAGCTTCAGTTGCTCCAGAACGGCAGTTGCTCAGGAATTGCAGTTGCTCAGGAATGGCAGTTGCTCAGGAATGTCAGTTGCTCAGGAATGGTAGTTGCTCCGGAATGGCAGTTGCTCCGGAATGGCAGTTGCTCAGGAATGGCAGTTGCTCAGGAATGGCAGTTGCTTGGGAAAACCCGGGCTCCCTCTTCAAGCCCTCCTCAAGCAATAGCCCCTCCCAAATGGGCAATATGCTAATGAGGTGTGGCTTGTGACACCAATGAATGGGCAATATGCTAATGGGTGTGGCTTGGTACACCAATCCGCATCCACTACGACACCCCCTCCCCCTTCCTTAGGAGAGTATAAAAGCAGCAGCTCTGCTGCTGTTCTGGGTCCTGGGAATCTACAAGCAAGGCGCTCCTGAATAAAGCTGACTGAGAAGATCCCAGTGGTGGCATGACTTTCTTGCTGGTCGAAGGAGGCAGGGAGGCACGCCGCAAGGGAAGATGGTGGGGATAGAGATGCTTTTCCACTATGCCAAAAATACATCTTTTATACCTCAGAGGGGTATTTACCACCCCACTGCCCCTCACTGTCCTCCTATAAGTAGACTGCCCACCACAGTTTAACTTTCAATCCAGTGGGAACTTTTTCAGTGTCATATGCAGCATATGTCACACCAGTGCTCCATCAATAAGACTAAGAGCCAAGTGGTGATGGCGCAAAAAAACGCCTTAAACATGACCCTCCTCTCAATGTTATTGAGGCATGGCTCTTAGAGATAAAAAAATAAAGGCCTCCCAATAGGCCAACCTACCTCACATGGGCATGCTCTCCAGGGAGACTGACCTTCCAGAGCTGGTAGTCAATGATGGGTAAGACCCCAATAGCCGCAATAGCCAGGGCAACCTAAGACAGGCAGGGATCCATATGATGGTTTTCCCCTAGGTGGGGTCAACAAGGTCAGAGCACAGAACTCTCTCTCCCATGGAGCTTCCAACTTCTAAATGGTGGATATGTAGGAGGAGTGAGTCAGCATGTTCTGACTAGCTGCTGTGCAGCAGGCTCTTCCACATTTACTAACTCCTGTATCTGTCTGACACCTGGAGACAAACAAAGACAGAGTTTGTTACCTGGCAGCCAATCAGCTGGTGCCTGCTGTGTGAGACAAGTAGTTATTGACTAAGGGGACATGGGAGGGGGAGTACAAAAGCAGACTCTACAATAAAGGAGTCTGCTTTTGCTTCTCATCTGGCTCCTGGAATCTATGTCATTAATTCTGTGCCTTCTTACTACCTACTCCCAAGGACCACCTGGGGGAAGGGGGTCAGGGCCATGGCAGCATGATTGGAAGGAGGAAAAACCAGCTAAGCTGCCTGAAAAAGGTTCAGACCCTCTGAGTCACAGGGAAAGGATACTCTCTAACCTAGTGATCATCCTAAAGGCTGGGCAATGTGTTTCAAGTTCTGAGGTTTTAAAGTCTGTCACCCATGCCGTGGTGGGCTATGGTGATATAGCTGTCTTGGAGTATTTCTGCTCCTGTATGTAACCCCTTGCCATATTCCTGTAATAAGAGTTATGGTTCACCAAGTTGGATTTTGGTAGTATACTTGTTTTGGTCTGCTGTGGGCTTCCTATTTGGGGTGAGTAAACATGTGTGAGGCATCTCTACAGTGAAAGTCTTACTATATATAATTGTCAGCTGACAGAACCAAAGAGGAACTGGGGAGAAGTAAGTACATGGTCCTACCTACATGTAGCAAAGCATGCAAATGAAGATGCCTAAAAGGCAAACATCTGTACAGGCAATTGTCCTTCCCTATATGGCATGTGCAATTATAGCAGTTGCATAGTTCTTGCTGTAGTATGTATAACTAAGGTAGTGAGATGTATAACTAAGGCTATGCCATCACAGTTAGGTATGTCCGTGGGAGCAATCCAAGGTTGGCAGGCTTCATTTCTGTGGTATAAGGTAACATACTCACTTGCTTGATAAGTGGGGTCCACATGTGAATACAGTGATGCCTTGAAAAAAGTCAAGGTTTAGAGGAAAATTTTCAGACTTTGAGATTAGCATACAAGGGTCAAAATATACCCGAGGCTGAGATGATGGTCAAGAGGAACTTGTTTGTATAAAGGAGAAATTGCAGCAAGTAAAGGAGATAAAGGTAGCATCCTCTGTGTTAACATCTGGTTTGGCAAACAAGTCAGATTAATGAGACAGAGATGGTAAAAGGGACAGAAGATATGTCTAAGATCTGAACTGTTACAGAATAAGCAGGAAAGTCTGTGATACATTGTGAAGATGGGGACCTTTTAAAATATTTTCATCAAAGAAACTAAGGTGATAAGGAAACACTCAGCAACCCAGATGCCCCTCAACTGAAGAATGGATACAGAAAATGTGGTTCATTTACATAATGGAATACTATTCAGCTATTCAAAACAAGGATGTCATAAGTTTGGAGGCAAATGAATGGAAATAAAAAATATCATCCTGAGTCAGGTAACCCAAACACATAAGGAAATGCATAGTATGTACTCATTGATAGGTGGATATTAGTCAAAAAGTACAGAATATCCATGATATAGTCACAGACCCTAAGAAGTTAAACAGGAAGAAAGGACCAAATGAAGATGCTTTGATCCCACTTAAAGGGAGGAACAGCTTAATCACAGGAGTCAGAGGGAGGGTGGGACCTGGTGGGAAAGGGGAAGGAGAGGGGAAATGGGGGCAGGATCAGTTATGGGGGAGAAAGGAGAGAAGCCCAGAGAGCCAGGAGTATGAATGGGAATATGCAGCTGCAGGAGGTGGAGGTAGGGGGAACCTTTAGAAAGTTTCAGAGACCTGGGATGTGAGAGGCTCCCAGGATACAATGGGGGTGACCAAAGCCAAAATATCCAACAGTGGGGAGAGGGAACCTGAAGAGATTACCTCCAGTAGATAGACCCCCAGAGGAGCCATGGGGTCACTAACCCACATTCAAATTTTTTGACCCAGAATTGATCCTGTCTTAAAGAAATGCAGGGACAAAAATGGAACAGATACTGAAGAAAAGGCTGTCAAGTGACATGTCCAACTTGGGAACCATCTCATGGAGGGGGGTGTCACCAAACCTGACACTATTACTGATGCTATTTTATAATTACATATAGGAGCCCAGCATGACTCTCCTCTGAGAAGCTCTACCAGCAGCTGACTGAGACATGCAGATACTAACAGCCAACCACTGGACTGAGGTTGGGGACCCCTATGGAAGAGTTAGTGGAAGGATTGAAGGAGCTGAAGGGAATGGCAACCCCATAGGAAGAACAACAATGTCAACTAATCTGGACCCCTGGGAGCTCCTAGAGACTAAACCACCAACCAAAGAGCATACATGAGCTGGTCTGAGGCCCCCAGGATATATGTGATAGAAGGATGACTTTTCTGGCCTCAGTTGGAGAAGATACACCTAATCCCGTAGAGACTTGACTTCTTGGGGAACAAACAGGATGCCGGGGGGTGGCACCCTATCACCAACAAAGGATAGGGGGAGTGAGATGAAGGTTTCTGAGATGGTGACTGGGAGGGGGCAACATCTGGAATATAAATAAATAAAATAAACTCCTTAGCAGGCTAACTACAGTCAGGAGCCCATGGGTCCTTCTGCCTTTGATTTAGAAAGAGAGGACCTAGGCCCTCCAGTGACATAACCAAGCCTTCTAGTACCACCAACATAAATCTCCTCTTCAGCCTCCTCTTCCTCCTTCTTCACAACCTCCTCTGTACTCTGTCTCCCCATCTGAACCTCTACAGGCACAGTGGTCTCTGTCACCTGCTATGCTTCTACCTGTCTAATCACCCCCACCTCCCTCACCTACTGCCCACAACCATCTCTACCTCCCCAAGTGCCATCACCCACCTCATTCCCACTACTGACTTCCACCAGGTCTCACAGTGATGTAATATAGGTCTTTGATGAGCTGTTGGGCCCATGTATATACATGTTCTTCTCTTTGTCTTGTCTTTCTTAACTACAAAAATATCTGGGATTTTTCTCAAACAAATCCACTAATTTCTTTGGACTGTGGATAACTTATCAAGTCATACAATCTTACCTGGCATAATCTCTGTCCTTCTCTCTTCACCCTTACCCCAGGGGGAAAGGGAGTCTAAATAGCTTCTCAGGCTCACTCAGATGATGTCCAAAACAAGGATCGTGAGAACATAGTCGAAGTTGCTGTCTGTTTTAGTAAGTGTTGTATTGCTGTGAAGGGACTCTGTGACCATAGAAGCTCTTATAAAGGAAAACATTAAATTGGGGCTACCTTCCACTTCAGAGTTTTAGTTCATGTAGGCAGGCATCTTGCTAGAGAGCTAGCTGTGAGTTCTACATCTGTATTTGCAGGCATAAGGAAGAGAATGTAAGCCACTAGGCCTTGCTTAAGGTTCTGAAATCTTAAAAACCACTACCAGTGACACACTTCCTCCAACAAGGCCACAGCTCCAATAATGTCACTCCCTATGAGCCTATGGGAGCCATTTTCATTCAAACCACCATACTGTCCCTCAGACTGAACCTCACTGAAACTATCAGCTAAATACATATCCATTGAATCAGTCCCCTGGCAGATGATTATCTGCCTCCTGACAGGGCTCCAAAAGGCCTCCTATAAAGTTGTCAGTTTTAACAAACTGAGAGAGTTTTCACAATGGCCAGATAAAAACCATGCTAAGTTTCTTGCCCAGCTAGTTAAGGCTCTTTGTTTTACTAAAGTAGACCCAAACTATCAAAAGGGCATGCTTGCCCTCAGTACTCACTTTCATTTTCAGCCTCTGACACTGGAAAGAAACTAAAAGAGTTAGACAAAGGCCCTCAAACCTCTAGGAGAGATTTGTTGAATAGGGAATTTTAAAATGTTTAATGGAAGGGCGGAGCTAGAAAAGGCTGAAAGGCCTTCTCTGATAGGCAGAAATACCAGCTGCTGGCAGTGTCCCTGTGGCCTTCACTTCCAAAGAAGACAAGCACTGGTTCCCTCCACCCTGGGCCAGCCACTGGTCAAAAAACTGTCCTTCAGATTGGAACTTCTAAGAGGATAGGGACTTCACAGAAAGACCAAGAGAATCAATTAACTTGGCCCTTGGTGTTCATAGACTCTGGACCACCATCCAAAAAGCATACTTAGCCTGGACCTTGGACCCCTCCCATACTTCTCTGCTGTCTTAGAACCCTCTCAATTACTCATGGCTCCCCTCCCTCGCCACATTTATCCTCTTTTCATCTAACTACCACTTTAGGGACTTTCCTCCTGTTTCTTGGTTCTGAGATCCTTTCCCCAACCAACAAAATTGAAAGCTTTATCTCCTCTACTCCCAGACATTCTTGTTTATCCTAAAGTATGGGATACCTTCTTTCCTTCAGTAGTCCCCCCTCATCCCCATATTAGGATCTCATTCTAAGAGTCTGAATCCTACCCTTGTCAGCCTAAATATCATTATCTCCTCAAAACCTGGACAAGGTCTTAAACCTATTACAGAATGGCTTCTCAGCAGCGATATTCTCAAGCCTACTCACTTGCCCTATAACACCTCTATCCTGTGTGTTCTGAAACCTGACAGTTTGTATTGTCTCATACAGGACCTCAGGAATATTAACACAGCAGTTCTGTCTACCCACTGGTGTCTAACCTCTTACATTTAGCTCTTTTAGACTCTTCTCTACGTTTCACTTCACTGGTCTGGATCTGAAAGATATCCTTTTCACTATTCTTCTATACCCTGACACACATAAGAGCCTTGCCTTTAACTGGGAGGACTCAGACACAGGAACAGTATCCAAAATAGCATGGAATATACTCTTCCAGGCCTTCCAAGCTCACCCTTAGGTTTTTGACTAGGCTCTGCTCACCATCCCTCTTTACCTAGCCTGTCTCCCAGTCAACTGATTCAATGTGTACTTGACCTTCTTCTACTCTATAGCCCCCTCTTCCCTTGTCATAACAGCATACTATACAAATCCTAAATTTTAGGAAAGCAGGGGATATAGGGTTTCTCCTAATGTTCAACTCTGTCCCTCAACTTAAATACCTAGGTGGCATGTTTTGCTCTCTTCTGGTTCTTGTGATTTCATGCTCAATAACAGGAAGTATATGGAGTCTCTCTTCCTACCACTAAGGGTAGAATTCTCCTCTTCCTTGGTCTGGTAGGATATCTTAGTACCTAGATTTCTAACTTTGCTCTTCTTCCTCAGTCCTTCTATGATGCTGCTAAGGACCCCCTAACTGAGTCTTCAGGCCCACCTCTGTCATGCCTGCCCTTTCTTACCTCCCAGATACCCTTGTACAGACTTCTGCTCTAAAGCTCTCAGACCTTGATCAACCCTTTCCTTTATACTATAGAAAGGGGGACTGGCTCGGTGGGTCCTGGGAGAGATGAAGATACCTACCTTTGTCCCCATTGCCTATCTTTCTAAAGAGCTGAACACAATAATTAGGGGATGAAAATCCTGCCTGTGGGTGCTGGTAGCAGCTGCCCTACTAGCCCAAGAAGCTTCTAAACTCATCTTTGGCTGCTTGCTCTCTGTCCTCTCATCACTGAGGTCCAATCAAATCTACACCTGTACTACCAGGCACTACTTTTCAGAATACAGAGCCCATGGCCCTCTCTAGGACTTTCACTTTGACACAAGGCAAGGGCATCCATATATATATATATATATATATATATATATATATATATATATATATATAAAATTCTAAATGTGCCTTTTACAACTTACACCATCATGCTTCCATATGGCAGGAGGAAGACTTTCTCACTAACAAGGGAACATCAATTACTAGTAGACCTTTAATTTTAATGTTGTTAGAATCCTCTTACCTTTCCAAAAAGGTGGCAGTTGTTCACTGGATAGGTCATCAAGCCCCTAACAATGATATAGCTCTGGGAAATGCATTTACTCACAAGACTACATAAGTCAGCCAACACCCCTACTTACCTTCTTCCAAACTCTTCTTGGACCCTGGACCTTCCAAACATATTTCCTACTCATTCCAAGTCCCCAAAACAAGCTTTCCAGGCCATAGGAGCTATCATGGGCCCTGGGGGCTGGCTCCTTCTGTAAAACAGATCTCTCTCCTTGATTCTCAGGCAAATTCCTTCCTGACAAACATCCAGAAGTCCTTTCATATTCGATCTGAAGTTCTTACTGAGTCCTCCATCTTCTTTCACAGCAGCCTGCCTGGTGTTCCCCTACCTATGCCACGTCTGCAATCAAACTTCCCCACAGTGCCTATATGATCCTTCCCTTCCTTCAATCCACATCAGTTTGGGGTAGTCTTCCTGGGGAAGATTGGCAGACAGGTTTTATAACACTTATTCCTGCTAACAAAAAGCTTATTCTTACTATGGTAGACACTTTGTTAAGATGGGTAGAAGCTTTCCCTACTAGGAATGAGAATGTAAAGTTAGTGTATTCCCATGTTGTGAATATTTTACCCAGATTTGAATTTTCTAGGTCCATACAGTTAGATAATGGTTTGGTATTGTATTAGTTAGGGTTCTCTAGAGTCACAGAACTTACGGAGTAAAGGAATTTATTGATGACTTACAGTCTGCAGCCCAATTCCCAACAATGGTTCAGTAGTAGCTGTGAATGGAAGTCCAAGGATCTAGCAGTTACTCAGTCCCACAAGGTGAACAGACGAAGGAGCGAGTGCCAGTCTCCCTTCTTCCAGTGTCCTTANTAAGGACACTGGAAGAAGGGAGACTGGCACTCGCTCCTTCGTCTGTTCACCTTGTGGGACTGAGTAACTGCTAGATCCTTGGACTTCCATTCACAGCTACTACTGAACCATTGTTGGGAATTGGGCTGCAGACTGTAAGTCATCAATAAATTCCTTTACTCCGTAAGTTCTGTGACTCTAGAGAACCCTAACTAATACAGAAATTGGTACCAGGAGTGGGGTATTCCTGAGACAACCTGACCATGTTTTGGGAAGCACTGTGGAAGGACAGAAACTTTGGAACTTTGGGCCAGAAGATCCATTCTATGTTAAGAGCTCTGTGGGATGTTGTGTAGGAGCTTGGAAGATAATGTTGAACAGTGCAGAAGATGGAGGCCTGGCTTGTGAAATTTCAGAGGGAAAATTAAAGACTCTTTTTAGGGCCATTGTTACTTTGTGAAGATTCTGTGGTTCTGGTTAGCTGGGGCTGAAGAATCAGCTGTGATTAACAAGATACCGGAACTACTAAAGCAAAACCTTGGCATTATTGGGATTATTGATGCTGGTTAGCTGGAGCTAAGAAATTAGCAGTGATTAAGAAGAGACCAGCATCACTGAGGTGACATCTTCTGAGAAATGTTTTCTGAAAGCACAAGGAGGCTGTGTTCCAGAGATAGCCATGGGTGTACCTTGTGCTGTGGCTGGACTTGGTAATGTGTAAGAGTTACCTAGGTGGTACTGGTTTTGAAAGCACGAAGGGGTCATGCAGAGCAGCTGAGGCCACAGAAGCACTGTGAGAGGCCATGGAAGGCCATTGGAAGGTGCAGCCTCAGTTGCAATTGATGGCCCAGGACTTAAGGGGTCATGACAGCAGCATTTTGGAGATGCCAGTACCATCAGATGACCACCAAGAACAGCAGCAGCAATGGAGTACAGGCACCTGGAGCCTAGAGGACAACGTGTGTGCTACAAAGGACATGACTGGAGAAGTGACCCAAGCCCTTGGATGAGCCCAGAAGATCGTGAGTTGGATCCCAGACATTGGACTGTTGGAGATTGATTTTTGCTTTTGATTGTGACTGTGCCCTGATATTTCCCTTTTGAAGGAAGTTTTTAAATGAAGCCCACAGTTAAGAGACTTTGAATTTTAAAAGATACTGGATATTTTAAAGGTTGAACTTTTAATATGTAAAGACTGTGGGACTTTTAAGTTATTTAAGATCTTGGGGATGAGTAAGAACTAAGGGTTGAGGCTTACTAGTGATGTATTTGTGTGTCAAGTTGACAAGGGGTCAATTGTACTGGTTAGTTTTTGTGTCAACTTGACACAGCTGGGTTATCACAGAGAAAGGAGCTTCAGTTGGGGAAATGCCTCCATGAGATCTAGCTGTGAGGCATTTTCTCAATTAGTGATCAAGGGGAAAGGCCCCTTGTGGGTGGGACCATCTCTGGGCTGGCAGTCTTGGGTTCTATAAGAGAGCAGGCTGAGCAAGCCAGGGGAAGCAAGCCAGTAAAGAACATCCCTCCGTGGCTTCTGCATCAGCTCCTGCTCTCTGATCTGTTTGAGTTCCAGTCCAGACTTCCTTTGGTGATGAACAGCTGTATGGACGTGTAAGCCGAATAAACCCTTTCCTCCCCAACTTGCTTCTTGGTCATGATGTTTTGTCCAGGAATAGAAACCCTGACCAAGACAGGTATCCATGTCTAAAGTCACACAGCTATAGTCAAGGGTTCTATATATACAGTGACACCTTCACATTATTCTACTGTCACAGTACTCAAGAAAGGTAAAGAGGGCTAATGGTTTAAAGTAATAAAAGAAAGGACAACAAATTAAAAAAAAAAAACTCATTTCCAAAGTGAGTTAAAAAACTCATTTCCAAAGTGAGTTAAAATATCCCCCCCCCCTTTTTTTTCATCTGAACTTCACCTTCTTTGAACTCAACTCTTACCTCTCACCCTGCCACCCATCCATGCCATGCTGGCTGTAAGGCCCCTCCACTCTTAGCCCATTTGAGTTGATCTAAGGCCATTCTTTCTTCTATGAAATATCCCTCTGCTGGAACCATCTTCACTCTATGACTACTTGCCCTCTCCCACTCTCTTATGACACTTTCTCAGGGACAATGCTGATTGTGTTCTCCCTCTGGATCTCTACTGAGCCTATCACCCATACCATCTTACCAGAAATTGAGTTTATTTAAAAAAGACTTGCCCACTGACCCTCAACACATTTTTGACAAGTCCACATCTTGTCATCCTCATTATCACACTAATAGCAGCTAAGCTTCAGCAAGTCATAATTTGGATCCATCTGAAACAGCTCAAACGGATTCTGATTCTTTCTCAGATAAATTCTCTTATCAGCTGATAGAACCACTAAAGATTAAAATCTCTTGCTCCTATCCCTGGGTACATCTAATATGGGGTCTTTCTTCTACCTTCTGTTGTGAACTTTCTTCATCTTTTGTGACTACTCAGACATGATGTCTGGCATTGAAATTTCAGATACTTGGCCCATATTGAGTCCATCTTTAGTACCACCTTCTATCCTGTCTCTGGTTGAAGGTCAGACCACCACCTGACCTTCAACCTCAAGACAGCCTGCTCTCCGAAATATGGCATCTTCACCACCAACAGAGGATATCAAAGACCTCTGACTCCCAGGTTTCCCACTCTCCCCCTCCCATGATCATCCTGTTGCCCCCTCAATGCAGGACTGAAGCATTCACACCCTAGTCTTCCTTCCTCTTAAGTTCCATATGGTCTGTGGGTTGTGTCATGGGCATTGTGAGCTTTTGGGCTAATATCCACTTATCAGTGAATACATAGTGTGAACTGAGGATAGCTGCTGAAGAGTCCCAGACTCCAGGGAAATGAGAGGCTCCCAGAACCCAATGATGATGACTTTAACCAAAATACACAAAGAAAGGGGAGATAGAACCTGTGGAGATCACCTCCAGTAGATAGGCATGGCCCCTGGTCAAGTGATGGGGCCACCCACCCATCTCAAAGTTTTTAACCCAGAATTGTTTCTGTCTAAAGGAAGAACCAGGACAAAAAAAATGGAGCAGAGACTGAGGGAAGGGCAATCCACAGACTGCCCCACACGGGGATCCATCATGTCTGCAGACACCAAACCCAACACTGTTGCTGTTGTCAAGGGTTGCTTGCTGACAGGAACCTGGTGTTCCTTGGGAGGTTTGGCCATCTGACCAATGCGGATGTGGATGCTTGGAGCTAACCATCAGACTGAGCTCAGGGATCCTGGTGGGGGAGCAGGCAGAAGGATGAGAGAAGCACAGGGGCTTGCAACTCCATAGGAAGAACAATATTGACCATTAACTGACCTGGCTATTCCAGGTTCTGCAATGTCTCTTTTTTCTCTGCCTGCTCTTTGCCCCCTTTCATCCTTTATAACCAAACAAATTTCCCCTGCTGGATTGTAGCTCTCTACTATCTGAGGTGGCCTGGCAGCTTTTTATTGAATTGGCTATTTCTTTTCCATAGAGTTTGGTTATTGGGTATTTTCTTGCTGTACTACTGTTTATACTTGGAATGTTTACTTATTTTCATACCCCATCTTGCCCAAGTATCTGTCCTCTATATAACTTTACATGGTATTTGGAAAGAAAAGAGAATTTTCATCAAACTAACATCCTTGTAGGACAGGTTAAACAGCTATGTGCTCAACTAGTCCAGTGTCCCTTCCTATTAGAAGTCACCACAAACTTAAAAGATTGTACCTGGGGTTATGGCAAAATCAACTCATGGAAATGGTTTCAGTAGAGTATTGGTATCAGACATGGAAATAAGGAGAGATAAACAACTCAAAATAGTTTCATAAAGTCCCTGAAACTGACCAGATTCACTAGGACCCCTTCTTCCAGAGCAAACAATAAAAAGATCAGACTCCTCTCAGACAAACCAAACTGCCTGGAAGAGGTTTAGACGCTGAGTCACTTACAAAGGACACTCTCCAACTTGTTGAGCTGCCTACAGGCTGTGTAGTGTGCTTCAGGTTCCCCAATTTTGTGAGCTCTTATCTTTTCTGGAGTGGGGCTTTGGTGATGCAGCTGTCTTTGAGTTATTCTTGCTCATGTAATCCCTGCATCCATATTCCTGTAAGCAACCTCTGTAAAAGTCATAGGTTCCCCAAGTTGGACTTCAGTGACATCCTTGCCTTGGTCTGTTGTAGACCCACTATTTGGGATGAGCAGACATCTGTGAGGTATCTTCCCAGGATAAGTCTTGTCACACAAGAATATATCTGTTTAACCATATTTCACACATAGAGTGGGAATAGCTTGTAAATACTGAGGAGTCCTAATGTTCCTTGCAGTGTACTATTGCAAACCATAGAGCATTGTACTCATGCATACTCACTTTTGGTTAAGTAATGAGGCTGTTTGTCCGAAGAATCATAGAGTCCAGTCTCACCTTGACTGCAAATGCTGTTTGTATAGCAATAGCTAGCCAAAGCAAACAGGACTCATATCACTAACTACAAATAGCATGTGCTACTTCTTCAAAAGGTGTGCTTATAGCATAGTGTAAGGACAGGAACGTAAACAGGCTGGTATGAGCACTGCAGAACCTACCTTATCTCCACGATTGTCCCCTTATAGATGAAGTCTCAGAGGTATAAATGAAATCAGTGACATAAGGTCCACCAGGCATGAGAAACCAAGAAATCTGCTCACCATGGAGACAAGATGAAGACAGAAGAGTGCAAATGTCATGCACACCTCTGTTCTCATCCCCTTCTTTTAATTGCCATGATCCCCTGTTGGGGCACTTGAAAGAAAAGGGTAAGTGGAATCCAACGCTTTCTTGTTTTCCAACCCCACTCCACTCTTATCAACCACTTCAGAAAAACAGCTAGAATTTAGGTAGAGGCTGAAATCAGTAATTCCTGCCCCCTTCCACAAGAAAATCTATTGTGATTCTTCATATAAGACTGGAAGAATGCTCTAGGAAGAAAAATAAATAAACATTAGTCAGAGTGGTACATGGGAAAGTTTTATGGCTCATGTTTTCAGAGATTGCAAAACATGGTCAAAGACTCTACTACTTCGAAACTGAGATGGTACCGAATATTGTTTCAAATGGAAAATGGAAAATCAAAATAATTTATCTCATGGTGGACAAAAGGCAAGGACAGAGGAATAACCTATGGCCAGTTTAGATATAAAAGCAAGGGCATATGAAACACAAATATTTCATGATACATGATTACCTGTATAGAGTTAAAGACATGAAGACTTACCAATAATGGCCTCTGAGTGTCATCTAAATGGCTCAAACAATCAGACAAACCCATGATCACCACTTTGGAAATCTGAAATTTAAAATGACTTAATGAAACCAGTAAACTTTGTTAGATCGCTTGGTAGAGATTCCAAGAGAGCAGCATTTATTCATAAATGAATCAATCCAGACAGGATCTCTTGTAATTTAGGGCAATACAACAAGTCTTGGGGTTTGGGGATCATATGTCCTAAGAAGTGTATAGTTTTATAGAATCTCTGTGTTACTACTTACCACCTGTAACACTGGAGCAGACAGCCTAATCCTGAGTAAGGCTGAGAGTTCTCACAGAAAAACAGGAGGAACAATCAGTTAATTCCAATGAGACACAGCTGGGTAAAGGAAGAGATCTGTGGGGTTGGTTATTTCCTATATTCAGATTACAGATGAAACTATGTGAATTGTTGTGGTGTGGAGTTGTATCAAGATTCAGAGACAGGGAACAATAATCACCCAAAACATCCTGATGAGGTGTGGAACTCTCCCTCTGGTGTTGAAAGTAGATTCCTCTCATGTTCCAGACCCAGCAGTGGAAAGGCTGTCTACAGCTTCCCAGAGAGGAAGGTTTTCCTTTCAACTTCTCAGATAAGGATTCTATAGATTCTCTCCCATGTCCTGATCTCAAATATTCTTCTGCCTGATCTCATTTACAGAAAAACAACAAGCCAAAGTCAAGAAGCCATTCCCCACTTGACCAAGCCCGCTCAGTCAGTCAACAGGTTCTCCAGCGCAGGATCAAGGATTAAAAAGAAAAAAGACAGTTAGACTACATTGTAGCGTGACCCCAGTCCATTCTGAGACTGAAGGCCAAGTTTTATTTACCAATCCACTTTTAAACCAATTTAATTACATGCAAGTATTTTGGGCAAGCAGTACAATAAGGAACTACAAATAAAGCAACATGACTTGTAAAAAAGGACTTGTCTTAT
>LR753358.1:196449-218819 GCA_902729485.2 Mus minutoides | reverse complement strand
AATACCCATGAAAGGAGTTACAGAGACAAAGTTTAGAGCTAAGATGAAAGGATGGACCATACAGAGACTAACCCACCGGGGATCCATCCCATAATCAGTCACTAAACTCAGACACTATTGCATAGGACAGCAAGTGTTTACTGAAGGGACCCTGATATAGCTGACTCCCACAGAAGTGGATGCTCACAGTCATCCATAAAAGGGAGCATGGGCCTACATTGGAGAAGCTAGAGATAGAACCCCAGGAGCTGAAGGGGTCTGCAACCCTAGAAGAGGATCAACAATATGAACTAAACAGAACCCCCAGAACTCAAGTCTCTAGCATCATATGTAACAGAAGATGGCCTGGTCAGCCATCATTTGGAGGAGAGGCCCCTTGGTACTGCAATCTTTATATGTCCCAATACAGGGGAACGCCAGGGCCAAGAAGTGGGAGTGGGTGGGCAGGGGAGCAGGGAGGGGTCAGCGGGGAGGGGACTTTCGGAATAGCATTTGAAATGTAAATTAAGAAAACATCTAATAAAAAAAAATAAATAAACCAAACTTTCAGACAATGAAAAAAAAAAGAATTTTATAGTTTGATTTAAATATTATCTTTTTTGTAGTTGTCTGGTAGCTTATAAGCAACAGTTTCTATTTTAGATTATAGTAATATCTATATTATGTAAAACCATCTTATTGTACAACACCATACTGACTCTTCTTTCCTTTGTTCTTTCAAACTCAATTCAATTTAAATGCATTATTCTAAATATTAAAGCACAATAGTCTATAAAATGAAGAGTGATTGGAGACTAGCCCCAATAAATACTATTTCAATGAAGTATGTGTTATTTTTAACTACAACATTAAATTGGTACATTTAATTATACATTAAATTATTAAATTTAATAATTAATTAAATTTAATTAAATTATACGTGCTAACAGCAAGATAGCCCAGCAATTAACCACACCTCCTACGAAGCCTAAGTACTCAAACTCTATCGCTGGTACCTACATAAAGGAAAAGGAGAACCAACTCTAGCAAGTTGTACTCAAAACTCCACATTTCTGCCATGGCACACTCACAGTTGCACAGACACATATGCAATAAATGTAATAAAAGTAATTGCGCATGTTTCTGAAAAGTCAGAATGAGCATATGAAGTCCTATAGGGACACTGTCTATGCTACTATGTTAAACTGACTGTGCTGGTTACTTTTTTTGTCAACTTGACATAAACTATAGTCACTCACAGAGACACAACCTCAGCTTGAGAAACTGCATCCACTAGATTAGTTCGGGAGCATGTCTGTAGGGTATTCCTTGTTTAAGATTGATAGGGGTGATATCAGATGTGAACAGGTAGTCATAGCCTATATAAAACACTCAAGTTGAATATACCATGTAGAGTAAGCTAAGAGTAGTTTTTCTTCATGTTTCCTGTCTCTACTTCTTCCTGATTTCCTGGCCTGAGTTCACTTATAATAGATTTTGATTTGGACATGTAAGCCAAATAAGCCTTTTGCTCTGTAACTTGCTTTGGGTTGTGAGGTTTATTCTAATAACAGAAAGAAAATTAGGTCACTTACCAAAGTCATAAAAATAATATATAGGGAATCCCCACGCGATCTTGGATCCAGCCTTGAGTGGAGCACAACAACAGTTCCATCTAGTTGCGTACTTGGTAATGGGACAGCAGTGGGGAAACACAGAAGTGACCAGACAAAGAGCAGAGGTCCCTTCTGGTCCCCACCAGCGTGCCTGGTTTCCTTGGGTGCACAGCCTGTGCACTGCCCAACCAGCCCTAGAGGACTCCTCACGCGATCTTGGATCCAGCCATGAGTGGAGCACAACACCAGTTCCATCTAGTCGTGCAGGAACGGGGACAGCACTGGGCAAACACAGGAATGACCAGACAAAGAGCCGAGGTCCCTTCAGGTCCCTGCCAGCGCACCCAGTTTCCTTGGGTGCACAGCCTGTGCACTCCCCAACCAGCCCTAGAGGACTCCCCACGTGATCTTGGGACCAGCATTTTATAGGAGCCCACAATCAAAGGATCACAGTATAAGCTGCCCTCAGAGGAGTCCAGAATCAACTGGGAATATAAGAAAGACAGGCTCCAGACTGCAAAGCGTTGCTCAGACCCAGTCTGTGCAGGTCAGCTCATGGACTGCAAATGGTGAGTGAGCAAATGGCTGAACAGGGCACCTTTTGGGACACAACCAGCTCTGGGCTATAGACATCCTCCCCACATGAGGACAGTTCTCCCCCTGGGAGGGCCTTCTCTGCCAGAACTTGTGAGAGAGCCATATTGAGTCCTAGGTTGCTCAGAGACCAGTCTACACAGGTCAGCTCACAGACCACAAAGGGTCGCTCAGACCCAGTCTGAGCAGGTCAGCTCACAGATTGCAAAGGGTCGCTCAGAACCAGTCTGCTCAGGTCAGCTCATGGACTACAAAGGATGAGTGAGCAAACGGCTGAGCAGGGCACCTTTCGGGACAGACCCAGCTCTGGGCTCTAGACATCCCAGCACCCTCCCTGCCTGAAGACAGTTCTCAACCTGGGAGGGCTTTCCCTGCCCGAACATGTGAGAGAGCCATCTTGGGTTCCAGGTCGCTAAGACCTAGTCTGCGTAGGTCAGCTCAGGAAAGGCAAAGGGTGAGTGAGAAAACAGCTGAACAGTGCACCTTTTGAGACACACCCAGCTTTGGGCTCTAGACATCCAGGCTACCCACCCCCCAAATGGGGAAAGTTCTCAACCTGGGAGGGCTTTCCCGGCTGGAACTTGTGAGAGAGCCATATTAGGTCCCAGGTCGCTCAGAGACCAGTCTGTTCAGGTCATCTCATGGAATACAAAGGCTGCCACAGAGACCAGTCTGTGCAGGTGAGTGTGCAGACCACAGAGGCAACACATCTTCTAGGATAGGCCCTATATAGGGTCTGCAACTTTACCTAAGAGGCAGGTCTGAACACCAAAACTCCGTGCACATTCCCTGCAAAAGGAGAGCTCTCCTGCTGAGACTACTCAGACCACTGAGATTCAGGAGAGAGCTGGGCTCCCAGGTCTGCTGACAGAGGCCAACAGAATCACAGGAGGAACAAGATCCAACCAGAGACAACTATAACAACCAACTCCAGAGATTAGATTACCAGATGGCTAAAGGCAGATGTAAGAATCTTAATAACAGAAACCAAGACCACTCACCCTCTTCAGAACCCAGCACTCCCACTTCAGCCAGCCCTGGATACCCCAACAAACCCAAAAAACAAGACTCGGTTTTAAAATCATATATCATGGTGCTGGTAGAGGAATGAAGAAAAACATGAAGAAGGACATGGATAACTCACTTAAAGAAATGCAGGAGAACAATGCTAAAGAGGAAAAAGTCCTTAAAGAGGAAACACTAAAATCCTTTAAAGAACTACAGGAAAACACAACCAAACAGGTAATGGAATTAAACAAAACCATCCAGGACCTAAAAAGGGAAATAGAAATAATAAAGAAAACCCAAAGTGAGACAACTTTGGAGATAGAAACACTAGGAAAGTAATCAGGAACCATAGATGTGAGCATCAGCAACAGAATACAAGAGATGGAAGAGAGAGTCTCGGGTGCAGAAGATTCCATAGAGAACATGGGCACAACATTCAAAGAAAATGCAAAATGCAAAAAGATCCTAACTCCAAATACCCAGGAAATCCAGGACACAATGAGAAGACCAAACCTACAGATAATAGGAGTAGATGAAAAAGAAGATTTTCAACTTAAAGGGCCAGCAAATATCTTCAACAAAATAATAGAAGAAAACTTCCCAAACCTAAAGAAAGAGATGCCCATGAACATACAAGAAGCCTACAGAACACCAAATACACTGGACCAGAAAAGAAATTCCTCCCGACACATAATTATCAAAACAACAAATATACTAAATAAAGATAGAATATTAAAAGCAGTAAGGGAAAAAGGTCAAGTAACATATAAATGCAGGACTATCAGAATTACACCAGACTTCTCATCTGAGACTATGAAAGCCAGAAGATCATGGACAGATGTTATTAAGACCCTAAGAGAACACAAATGCCAACCCAGGTTACTATATCCAGCAAAACTCTCAATTAACATAGATAGAGAAATCAAAGTATTCCATGATAATACCAAATCCACACAATATCTTTCCACAAATCCAGCCCTTCAAAGGATAATAAAGGGAAACCACCAAAACAAGGATGGAAACTACACCCTAGAAAAAACTAAAAAATAATCCTTCAACAATCCTAAAAGAAGACAGCCACAAGAACAGAATTCCCAACTCAACAACAAAAATAACAGGAAGCAACAACTACTTTTCTTTAATTTCTCTTAACATCAATGGACTCAATTCCCCAATAAAAAGACATAGACTAATAGACTGGCTACACAAACAGGACCCAACATTTTGCTGCTTACAGGAAATGCACCTCAGGGAAAAAGACAGACACTGCCTTAGAGTGAAAGGCTGGAAAACAATTTTCCAAGAAAATGATCTGAAGAAACAAGCTGGAGTAGCCATTCTAATATCGGATAAAAATGACTTCCAACAAAAAGTTATCAAAAATACAAGGAGGGGTACTTCATACTCATCAAAGGTAAAATCAACCAAGATAAACTCTCAATTATGAATATCTATGCACCAAATACAAGGGCAGCCACATTCATTAAAGAAACTGTAGTAAAGCTCAAGGCACACATTGCACCTCACACAATAATAGTGGGAGACTTCAACTCCCCACTCTCACCAATGGACAGATCCTGGAAACAGAAACTAAACAGAGACACATGGACACTAACAGAAGTCATGAAACAAATGGATTTAACAGATATCTACAGGACATTTTATCTTAAAACAAAAGGATATACTTTATTCTCAGCGCCACATGGTACCTCTTCCAAAATTGACCATATAATTTTTCACAAAACAGGCCTCCACAGATACAAAAATATTGAAATCAGCCCATGCATCCTATCTGACCACCATGGACTAAGACTGATCTTCAATAACAGCATAAATAATAGAAAGCGAACATTCTCATGGAAACTGAACAACACTCTACTTAATGATTCCTTAGTCAAGGATGAAATAAAGAAAGAAATTAAAGACTTTCTAGAGTTTAATGAAAATGAAGCCACAACATACCCAAACTTATGAGACAGAATGAAGGCAGTCCTAAGAGGAAAACTCATTGCCCTGAGTGCCTCCAAAAAGAAACTAGAGAGAGCATACACTAGTAACTTGACAGTACACCTAGAAGCTCTAGAATGAAAGGAAGCAAATTCACCCAAGAGGAGTAGATGGCAGGAAATAATCAAACTCAGGGCAGAAATCAACCAAGTAGAAACAAAAAGAACTATTCAAAAAATTAACCAAACCAGGAGCTGGTTCTTTAAGAAAATCAACAAGATAGATATACCCTTAGCCAGACTCACTAGAGGGCACAGGGACAGTATCTTAATTAACAAAATCAGAAATGAAAAGGGAGACATAACAACAGAACCTGAGGAAATCAAAAACATCATCGGATCCTACTACAAAAGGCTATACTCAATAAAGCTAGAAAACCTGGAGGAAATGGACAATTTCCTAGACAGATACCAGGTACCAAAGTTAAGCCAGGATCAGATTAACGATCTAAACAGGCCCATTTCCCATGAAGAAATAGAAGCAGTCATCAATAATCTCCCAACCAAAAAAAGCCCAGGACCAGATGGGTTTAGTGCAGAGTTCTATCAGACCTTCAAAGAAGACCTAATTCCACCTCTCCTCAAACTTTTCCACAAATTAGAGACAGAAGGTACTCTACCCAATTCATTCTATGAAGCCACAATTACTCTGATAACTAAACCACACAAAGATCCAACAAAGAAAGAGAACTTCAGACCAATTTCCCTCATGAATATCAATGCAAAAATACTCAATAAAATCCTTGCAAACCGCATCCAAGAACACATCAAAATGATCATCCATCATGAGCAAGAAGGCTTCATCCCAGGAATGCAGGGATGGTTTAATATACGGAAATGCATCAATGTAATCCACCATATAAACAAACTCAAGGAGAAAAACCACATGATCATCTCCTTAGATGCTGAGAAAGCATTTGACAAAATCGAACACCCTTTCATGATAAAAGTCTTGGACAGATCAGGAATTCAAGGCCCATACCTAAACATAATAAAAGCAATATACAGCAAACCAGTAGCCAACATCAAACTGAATGTAAAGAAACTGCAAGCAATCCCATTAAAATCAGGGACTAGACAAAGCTGCCCACTTTCTCCCTACCTATTCAATATAGTACTTGAAGTCCTAGCCAGAACAATTCTACAACAAAAGGAGATCAAGGTGATACAAATTGGAAAGGAAGAAGTTAAAATATCACTGTTTGCAGATGATACTATAGTATATATTCGGGACCCCAAAAATTCCACCAGAGAACTCCAAAACCTGATAAACAGCTTCAGTGCAGTAGCTGGATATAAAATTAACTCAAACAAATCAATGGCCTTTCTCTACAAAAAGGATAAGAGGGCTGAGAAAGAAATTAGGGAAACAACACCCTTCACAATAGTCACTAATACTATAAAATACCTTGGTGTGACTCTAACTAAGGAAGTGAAAGATCTTTATGACAAGAACTTCAAGTCTCTGAAGAAAGAAATTGAAGAAGATCTCAGAAGATGGAAAGATCTCCCATGCTCATGGATTGGCAGGATTAATATAGTCAAAATGGCTATCCTGCCAAAAGCAATCTACAGATTCAACTCAATCCCCATCAAAATTCCAACTCAATTCTTCACTGAGATAGAAAGGGCAGTTGGCAAATTCATCTGGAATAATAAAAAAACCTAGGATAGCAAAAACTATTCTCAACAATAAAAGGACCTCTGGGGGAATCACCATGCCTGACATTAAGCTGTACTACAGAGCAATTGTGATAAAACTGCATGGTACTGGTACAGCAACAGACAGATAGATCAATGGAATAGAATTGAAGACCCAGAAATGAACCCACACACCTATGTTCACTTGATCTTTGACAAGAAAGCTAAAACCATCCAGTGGAAAAAGGACAGCATTTTCAACAAATGATGCTGGCACAACTGGTGGTTATCATGTAGAAGAATGCGAATTGACCCATTCTTATGCCCTTGTACAAAGCTTAAGTCTAAGTGGATCAAAGACCTCCACATAAAACCAGAGACACTGAAATTTATAGAGGAGAAAGTGGGGAAAACCCTCGAAGGTGTGGGCACAGGGGAAAGATTCCTAAACAGAACAGCAATGGCCTGTGTGGTCAGGTCAAGAATTGACAAATGGGACCTTATGAAATTGCAAAGTTTCTGTAAGGCAAAAGACACAGTCAGCAAGACAAAAAGGCCACCAACAGATTGGGAAAGGAATTTTACCAATCCTAAATCTGATAGGGGACTAATATCCAACATCTACAAAGAGCTAAAGGAGCTGGACTCCAGAAAATCGAATAACTCCATTAAAAAATGGGGTACAGAGCTAAATAAAGAATTCTGAATTGAGGAATCCCGAATGTCTGAGAAACATCTGAAAAAATGTTCAACATCCTTAATCATCAGGGAAATGCTAATGAAAACGACACTGAGATTCCACCTCACACAAGTCAGAATGCTAAGATCAAAAATTCAGGTGACAGCAGATGCTGGCAAGGATGTGGAGAAAGAGAAATACTCCTCCATTGCTGGTGGGATTGCAAGCTTGTACAACCACTCTGGAAATCAGTCTGGTGTTATCTCAGAAAATTGGACATAGTACTCCCAGAAGATGTTCCAACTGGTAAAAAGGGCACATGCTCCACTATGTTCATAGCAACCTTATTTATAATAGCCAGAAGCTGGAAAGAACCCAGATGTCCCTCAACAGAGGAATGGATACAGAAAGTATGGTACATTTACACAATGGAATACTATTCTGCTATTAAAAAATGAATTTATGAATTTCTTGGGCAAATGGATGAATCTGGAGGACATAATCCTTAGTGAGGTAACCCAATCACAAAAGAATTCATTGCATATGTGCTCACTGATAAATGGATATTAGCCCAGAATACTCAAGATACAATCTGCAAAACACAAGAAAATCAAGAAGGAAGATCAGAGTGTAGATACTTCAATCCTCCTTTGAATAGGAAACAAAATACCCATGAAAGGAGCTACAGAGACAAAGTTTAGAGCTAAGATGAAAGGATGGACCATACAGAGACTAACCCACCGGGGATCCATCCCGTAATCAGTCACTAAACTCAGACACTATTGCATAGGACAGCAAGTGTTTACTGAAGGGACCCTGATATAGCTGACTCCCACAGAAGTGGATGCTCACAGTCATCCATAAAAGGGAACACAGGGCCCACATTGGAGAAGCTAGAGATAGAACCCCAGGAGCTGAAGGGGTCTGTAACCCTAGAAGAGGAACAACAATATGAACTAACCAGAACCCCCAGAACTCGTGTCTCTAGCTCCATGTATAGCAGAAGATGGCCTAGTCAGCCTTCATTGGGAGGAGAGGTCCCTTGGTAATGCAATCTTTATGTGCCCCAATACAGGGGAATGCCAGGGCCAAGAAGTGGGAGTGGGTGGGCAGAGGAGCAGGGAGGGGGAGGGGACTTTCGGGATAGCAATTGAAATGTAAATTAAGAAAAGATCTAATTTGAAATGTAAATTAAGAAAATATCTAATAAAAAAGAAAAGAAAAGATCTAATAAAAAAATTGAAAATAAAATATAATAAAAGGGAGTAATTAACTAAAGTCTATTTGATTCCCAAAACTTTTCTCTTAAACATGTATTTTTAATAGTAAACAATCTTTATTATCTTATTACTTAATTTATTTTTATGTATTTATTTTCAGATGGTGTTTTCTCCTGAGAATTTCAATGCAGAACTTCTGTGACTTTCTCTACAAAAATGGAATGTAAAAGAACAATTAAATATTTGAAATATTTTTAAAAAAAATAGTACTTAAAACAATATATAATAACTAACCATAACTATTTCTTTAAATATTGTCATGTTTACCATGCATTTGTTTTGATTCCACTATGTCAAGAAAACAAGTAAATACCCCTGTAATTGTCCCACTGAGAATTGAAACCATTCATTAGTGATTTTCATTCCATTTATTTTGTCTAGGACTAGTCACAAATCAATTTGACAGGAAGTGAATTAAGGGACCAGAACCTTTAGCATTTTGCGATGACTTTGTTAAGCTAGCTTCATTTTAGAAGTAGTCACTATTCATAAATTGCTTTGCTTAATCAACTGTAACCAATGCTAACTGATTCATTTCTTTTTATACTACTAGTAAATAAAGATCAAGGAACATCTCTAAGAAATTATTGTGAATCATTTTATTTTTTTCCAGAGGATGTTACTTGTATTTTAGTGCACATGTCTTATAAGTGCTCATATGATATTTATTTTTAATGATAAATTAACAGTAAAATCTGGTGAACAAGACACATAAATGTATCTTATATATGCACATAACAAAAAGAAGAATCATATCTTCAATATAATAAATGCATTCTCAAATAGAAATTGCATGTAGATATTGACTAACCCAGATTAAAATTATGAAGTCATTTTCCAAAGCATATTAAACAATCAAAAATAATATGACCATGCCGTTATAATTGTACTAAATTATAGGGTATACTGTTTAGGTCTTCCTCTTAATAAAAGGAAAATACATTTCATTACTCACAGAAATTTTACTAAGGACTGTATAAAAGGGTTTGGGAAGTTTCTTAAACCTTGTATTTGTTATACTTAACAATTCCTTGATAATGCTCATAGTCTATAGGCTCTATATTGTAATAGAATACATTTCACAAGGAATCTTTATTTATTTATATATCCAAATTATTATGAAATAACTTTAAACTTTCTTAAAATGACATTATCTATAACAATGCTATGCTATATATATATATATGCACACACACACACACACATATAATATGGATTTATAAACAAATATTTTGGGTTGATATATCATATTATGTTAATATTTCTAATTTTTCCTCAATATATGAAGCATTGATATATTTTCATTTTCTCTCAGGTGTCCAATTAGATGTACTGAATGATTCTGTTCCATCCAGATTTATATGATAAACTCTATTTTTGCAATCATAATTAGTTTGAATTCTTATAAATGATAGACATATATTTATGACAAGTATGAAGAAGCAAGAGCAATATCTACTTTCATTTCAACCACATGAAGATGGTAAAGTCATATATTTTGACTACTAAAGAAGTTTTACCTGCAATTTGAAAATACTAGAGCCTTATCTTGAAAATTAGGTCCCTAGAAGTGTAGAAAACTAGTTTCTGTTGTTGATTCAGTTTTTTCAGACTGATTTATTTGTTTAAAAAATATTGGCGGGGAAAGGGTATAGGGGACATTCGGGATAGCATTTGAAATGTAAATGAAGAAACTATCTAATAAAAATATTGGTAACAAAATCCTTTAATCAAGGAAAGTAATATCAAAATTTCAGGAATTGCTTGAGAAGAACAAAAGCAATGTTTGTTGACAAGGATGTTGGGTCTTGAATTCATGTTGGTTGGTAAGTGGAGTGCATGAGCTCTTATTTTCTTATTTCTTCTATGTTCTGTCATTATGCAAACCATGTGTATGGGAACTTTTAACACAAGAGATTTATTTTCTTAATGTTTTTTTTTTACATTTATTACTTTTTAAAAGTTGTACCCCTTTTATTGAAAATAGATTATTTCTCCCCTATCTACTCCTCCATGTTCCTCTCCAACTCCACTCTTATCTGGGTATATTTCCTTTTTGTTTCTCATCAGAAAAGAACAGGCTAAAAAAGATCATGCTGAGTGAGATAATCCTGACTCAGGATCACAAACATGGTATGAATTCACTTATAAGTGGATATTAGTCATAAAATACGGGAAACTTATGCTAGAATTCACAGATACACAGAAGCTATGTAAAAAAAAAAAAAAAAAAAAAAAAAAAAGGTCCCAGTGGGGGTTGCTATAATCTCACTGAAAAAAAGAAATAGAATAAACATTGGGACAGATGGAGGGAGGGAGCTGGTTGAGGGATAACATTGAGGGAGGACCAGAGTGATCAAGTTGAAGAGAGGTTAGAGGGAGAGACCATGGGGAGAGAGAACTAGAATCATTATTGGGGTGGAATCTATGGGACGATCTAAAAACTCTCAGGAATCTATGAGGGTGTCCTTAGCTAAGACTTCTAGCAATGGGGAATATGGAGCCTGTACTGGCCATCTCCTGTAACCAGGCAAGACTTCTGATGGAGGGATTAGAACAATAACCCAAGCTTGCAATCCCACCAGCAATGGAGGAGTGTTCCTCTTTCTCCACATCCTCGCCAGCATCTGCTGTCACCTGAATTTTTGATCTTAGAAATTCTGACTGATATGAGGTGGAATCTCAGTATTGTTTTGATTTGCATTTCCCTGATGATTAAGGATGTTGAACATTTTTTTCAGATGTTTCTCAGCCATTCGGAATTCCTCAATTGAGAATTCTTTGTTTAGCTCTGTACCCCATTTTTAATGGTTTTTTTTTTTTTTGTTTTTCTGGAGTCCAGCTTCTTTAGCTCTTTGTAGATGTTGGATATTAGTCCCCTATCAGATTTAAGATTGGTAAAAATCCTTTCCCAATCTGTTGGTGGCCTTTTTGTCTTGCTGACTGTGTCTTTTGCCTTACAGAAACTTTGCAATTTCTTAAGGTCCCATTTGTCAAATCTTGTTCTTACTGCACAGGCCATTGCTGTTCTGTTTAGGAATTTTTCCCCTGTGCCCACATCTTCGAGGGTTTTCCCCACTTTCTTCTCTATAAATTTCAGTGTCTCTGATTTTATGTGGAGGTCTTTGATCCACTTAGACTTAAGTTTTGTACAAGGAGATAAGAATGGATCAATTCACATTCTTCTACATGATAACAGCCAGTTGTGCCAGCACCATTTGTTGAAAATGCTGTCCTTTTTCCACTGGATGGTTTTAGCTCCCTTGTCAAAGATCAAGTGACCATAGGTGTGTGGATTCATTTCTGGGTCTTCATAGAGATAGAACCCCAGGAGCTGAAGGGGTCTACAACCCTAGAAGAGGAACAACAATATGAACTAACCAGAACCCCCAGAACTTATGTCTCTAGCTCCATATGTAGCAGAAGATGGCCTAGTCGACCATCATTGGGAGGAGAAGCCCCTTGGTACTGTGATCTTTATATGCCCCAATACAGGGGAACACCAGGTCCAAGAAGTGGGAGTGGGTGGGCAGGGGAACAGGGCAGTGGGAGGGTGGAGGAAACTTTCGGGATAGCATTTGAAATGTAAATTAAGAAAATATCTAATAAAAAAATTGAAAAAAAACATGAAAAAAAAAAACCCAGCCACAAAACCTTTGGTCCACAATTTGTTCTGCCTATAAGATGTGTAGGAGTAAAGTTAGAGCAAAAATTAAGGGAATGGCCAACCATTGACTGGCCCAACTTGAGATCCATGCCATTAGAAGATTCCTGTCACTGACACTATTGATATTCCACTATACTTGCAGAAAGGATCCCAGCATAACTGTCTTCTGAGAGGTTTATGGAGACTTATGCAGAGGCACACAGCCAAAGATTAGGCAGAGCTTAGAGAATCCTGTTGAAGAGAGGGAGGAAGGCCAGAAGTAGTCAGAATAGTCAAAGATATCACAAGAAAACATACAGAATTAACTAACCTTGGCCTATAGTGGTTCACAGAGACTCAAATGCCAGATAACATGCACGGGACAGACCTAGTCCCCCTACATATATGTACCAAATGTGTAGCTTGAAATTTAAGTGGGACCACTAATATCAGGAGGAGAAGCTGTCTCTGACTCTAATGTCTGTCTTTGAACTACATTCCCCTATCTGGGCTGCTTTGTCTAGTCTCTGTAAGTGAAGATGCATCTAGTTTGAATGTAACTTGATATGCTAAAATAGGTTGATATCCATGGGAGGCCTCCTCTTTTCTGAGAAAAAAAAAGGGAAAAAGAGAAAAGGGGGGATATGGGAGATGATAGGGTGGGATTGGAAGTAGAGGAAGGAGGGCAGAGTTAACCAGGATATAAAGTAAATAAAAAACAGACTTCTAAGAGATAACAAGATATAACAAACTAAAATAAGACAAAAACCATCACATTAATGTTGGACAAGGCAATACCAAAGAAAAAAGTCCCAAGTATAGACACAAGAATCAGAGTTGCACTCATTCACACACTCAGGAATCCTGTAAAAATACTAAAATGAAACCAATATATATATATACAGAGAAGACCTGGTACAGGCCCATGCAGGTCCTATGGTTGCTTCTTCAAGTTCTTTGGGTTCAGATGAGCTTTGCTTGGTTGATTTAGAAAGCATTTTTCTCCTGGAGTCCTCCATACCTCTGGTTTTTACACAATTTCTGCCTCTTCTGTGCTGTACCTGGAGATCCCAAAAGGAGGGATTTAATGCAGATATCTTACTTAGAACTGTGTATCCCAGTCTCTCTCTCTCTCTCTCTGTCTCTCTCTCTCTCTCTCTCTGTCTGTCTCTCTGTCTGTTTCTGTCACTCTCTGTCTCTCTGTCTCTGTCTCTCTCTCTTTCTCCATAATGTCTCACTGTGGGTCACTGTAATGGTTACCATCTTCTACAGAGGAAAGAAGCTTCTTGAATGATGAATTAATAAGGCTCTGATCTATGAGTGTAGAAGAATGTCATTATCAGTCATTTTATCAATACATTTTTTTCTTTCTTTTTTTTTTAAGAACAGGAGCATTTGAGTTTACCATACATCTCTAGGCTATCTAGTCTCTGGATCTTGGTCATCCAAGCAGTGTCAGATGTAAGTTCTAACTCTTGAAGATGGCTTTATATCAAATCAGATATTGGTTGGTTACGTTCACATGTTTTATGCTAACACAAACTAACATTTCAAGTGAATATTTAAAATATATTTTTATATTTTTAAAATGTGAACTACCTTAATTTTAAAATTTTCTCACTCTGCTTTTGCTAGGTTCTTTAAATAAGTCAAATCTGGAGCCTTCTATATCAGTGGAAAATACTTTACCACTAAGGTATAGTCCTTCTCTTCTTACTTTTTAATTTGATACCTTGTCTCCTCTTACATAAATTGGCTATGAATGACATCCTATTGTATCAACTTTATAAATACCTAGAATTGTAAGTCCATATTTCTAGTTCTGACTATACTTTTTTTCTTATGAGAAGAATATTGGATAAATAAATGTTAGTGATGTTAATTTAAGGCTATTATCAATAACATGACATTAAATTTTGTAACACAGTATAAAATTTTGTATAGTAAAATAATCACTAACTTTTTTTTTTCATTTTTTTCAAGACAGGGTTTCTCTGTATATCCCTGGCTGTCCTGGAACTCACTCTGTAGACCAGGCTGGCCTCGAACTCAGAAATCTGCCTGCCTCTGCCTCCCAAGTGCTGGGATTAAAGGCGTGCACCACCACTGCCCGGGAATCACTAACTTGAGGGTAGCTTCTACAACAGATTTCAAACTAAACTTATTTGTATTCCTGGCAAACTGGAAGTCTGTATGGAGCCCGAAAATGAACTCTTTTAAGAATGATCAAAGAAAACCATTCAAACCAGCATTCCCAAGCCAATGGGAGGTAAAACCATAATGTGCCTGGGAGCTATATTATCCCCAAAGACTAACATGGATATGA
Source organism: Mus minutoides (assembly GCA_902729485.2). Lineage (NCBI taxonomy): Eukaryota > Metazoa > Chordata > Mammalia > Rodentia > Muridae > Mus > Mus minutoides. Next base: position 204,044 of record LR753358.1, on the reverse strand, counting down.
TCACACAGACTATAATATACTGGCTGAATATTTACTAACTTCCTGGAATGCAGAAACAATGTGTATGTTGGGGGCAGGGCAGGTTAGAAAACTAAACCAGCAAAGGAACCTTGGTACATACAAAAAGACTGTGCTGTCAGGAAAAAAAAAGTGATTCTAAGGAATTAATTCAGATAAGTCTCTTAGAAATGAATAAATTACCAAGCACTAAGTAACACACATATGAGCTTCCTGAGTGAAAGAGAGCTAGCAAGAAAGGAAAACCAAGAGTACAAAGGTAGTTAAATACAAATAGAGATAGCAAGGTAATTTGAGGCAAAGACAGACACACAGAGAAACAGAATCACAGGCACAGAGAAGATGATGGGGGAGCAAAGCATAAGGACCATTTTAGGACTTCTAGCTTATTTGTAATATCACCTATGCTTGAAAAGTAAAGAAAAATAATTGGAAAATAGGTAAATGGCATCAATCTTAATAATATTTCAATAAATCAGAAATAATTGACTTCCTTACTAAGAATATCATATTTAAAAAAAAAAACAAGAGAAAAGAACAGAAAAGAATGTGTAGCTTAGGCTGGGCTCAAACTCATGATCCTCCTGCCTCTGCCTCCTTCAGCAAATCCATGGGTAGGTGCCACTATCCCACTTAGAAGGAGACCAAATAATCATGGGAGGCAGAGAGGGAGGGGCCTGAGTGTAAGAGGTGGGAGGAGAATGGAAAAATGTGGCAGAATCGAATAGAAATACTTAGCAGTGTGGGTGGGGCAGGCAGGGAAACCTCTAGAAAGTCTCAGGCACCAGGGATGTGAGAGGCTTCCAGGACCTGATGACCTTAGCCGAAATGCCCAATAATGGGGAAATGAGACCTGCCGCCTGTAGATAGACATTGCTTCCATTTGAAGCATGGGGCCACCTACTCACTTTCAAAATTTTTGACCCAGAATTGTTCCAGACTAATGGAAATGCAGAGACAAAAGTGGAACAGAGACTGAAGGAAAGGCCATCTTGAGATTGGCCCAAATTGGGATCCATCCCGTGTACATCCCCTGACACTACTGCTGATGCTATGTTGTGCTTGCAGACAGGAACCTAACATGGCTGTCCTCTGAGATGCTCCACCAGCAGCTGACTGAGACAATTGCAGATAGTCACAGCCAACCATTAGACTGAAGTCTATGGAAGAGTTGAGGGAAGGACTGAAGGGATTGAAGGGGATCACAACCTCATAGGAAGAACAAAAGTATCAACTAACCTGGACCCTTCAGAGCTCCCAGAGACTAAGCCACCAAGCAAAGATCATACATACACTTGTCTGAGGTCCCCAGCACAAATGTAGCAGAGAACTGCCTTGTCTGGCCTCCATGAGAAAAGATGCACTTAATTCCAGAGAAATCGCATGCACCAGGGAAGGGGGATGCTACCAGGGATGAATTGAGAGTGGGTAGGAGAGTGAGGGAGCACCCTCTCAGAAGCAAAGAAGAAGGAAGATTGTGTAAAGAATATGTGGAGGAGGGACAAAGAATGGGGCTACCATTTAGAATGTAAGTAAATAAAATAATTATTTTTTTATAAAAGAAATGTTTACCAAGCACAGGGTAACAATGATATCACTTACCTGAATGGAGAGACATAACAGTATGCAGAGCTTCTACACTATATTATCAAAAATATATTGTTTTTAGTAAAATGTTGTAATATGTATCCAGACAGAAGAATGTGACCATTAAACAAGAAAAAATGCAGTCTATAGAAACTCTTTTTTTCTCTTTATTAGATATTTTCTTCATTTACATTTCTCATAATATCCAGAAATTTTCCCTCACCCTCCGGCGTCCCTGCCCTGCTCCCCTACCCACCCCCTCCCACGTAATGGCCCTGGCATTCCCCTGTACTGGGGGATATAGAGTCTGTATGACCAAGGGGCCTCTCCTCCCAATGATGGCCAACTAGGCCATCTTCTTCCATATATGCAGCTAGAGACATGAGCGCAGGGGGAACTAGTTAGTTCATGTTATTCTTCCACCTAGANTCTGCTGTCACCTGATTTTTTGATCTTAGCCATTCTTACTGGTGTGAGGTGTAATCTCAGGGTTGTTTTGATTTGCATTTCCCTGATGATTAAGGATGTTGAACATTTTTTCAGGTGCTTCTCAGCCATTCGGTATTCCTCAGTTGAGAATTCTTTGTTTAACTCTGTGCCCCACTTTTTAATGGGGATATTTGATTTTGTGGTGTCCACCTTCTTGAGTTCTTTATATATATTGGATATCAGTCCCCTATCCAATTTAGGATTGGTAAAGATCCTTTCCCAATCTGTTGGTGGCCCTTTTGTCCAAATGTTTGGATTAGCAAACAAAAATTTCAAAGAAGCTGCTGCACATTTGAAGAACTAAGGAAAAGCATGTCAAAGCAATTAAGAATGGTATGATATGACTGTCTATTTATAGACAAACTACATTAATAACTAAATAGGAATTCTAGAATTGAAAACAATATAGTAAGAGAGCTTAATCAAGAATATATAGTAATAGGCTTAGGTAGCAGAAAAAAAATCAGTGAACTTGAAAATAGTGTCACTGACACTATCACACACACACACACACACACACACACACACACACACACACACACATGATAAAGAGAAAGGGGTAGAAAAAACCATGGAAGAAATAATGCTAGAAAGTTCTCAAATTGATTGATAAAACAAATAAAATCTATACAGTCATGAATTCCATGAAATATTCAAGAACAACCCCAAATTGACTCTTAATAGGCAATCTCTGTAAAGATAAACATAGGTATATTTTAAAGCAGTAAGGAAAAGTACTTATCTTTTATAAGAGAAGTTCAAGAGACCTGATATATTTGGCATGTGAAAACAAGTGCCAGGAAGTTTGGTAAGGTAGAGCAGGTGGAGACCTGATGATGCTGTGAGCACACACCTGAGACTTAGGTGACTTCCACCTACCTGCCAAACTCCTGACTTGGAACACATGATGTGCTTTTCACATAAAAGAGATGTGACCTGTAGTCAAGTAGGCTTAAAACAGAGTTCTCCATGCTAATGAGGTACCTAGAGGCCCAGAGGACAGCCAATGTCTTCCCAGACATTCCTCCCTGCGAAAGGTATTTATTCTCAGGCTCACCCTGAGAAGTGGGGTATGGTTTTACACCTCTGCTTTCCACCATGACAATAAACTTTTTGGAACCACAGACTGTCTTTTTTTCATTGAAATTTATCATTAGAAGCCATGAAGAAGTCCTTCTCCTAACGAACCACAGTCTAGTCTCCCATAGAAGGCCTCTCTGTACTTCCAATTACAACTGCCACAAAGTCAAGGATTGACCCCACACGGACAAGCCACACCTTCCTTTCCCACAACCCCCTGCCCAAAGCCCTGGGCTGGCTGCATCCTGCAGGTCCAAACTTCTGCAATTCCCAGGAGTACCTGGGTGTCCAAGAGTCTGAGAGGCCCATGGCTCTGGCCTTATCACAGACCCAGGAACCCAAGAACCATCTCAGGTTTTCCCAAGTCTCAGACTGCACTTTTCCAACCCCTGAGCAGTACCTTGGTGCTTTCATATAGCCTAACACCCACCCAAACAACAACATGGGATAAATGTAGTCAAACTCCTTGTGTTCTGCCTCCCCAAGTGGCCCTGCCCAGTGGCCGACAGGACAAGGGTCCCATAACCCAACACTGATAGAAATTGAAGATTGTCAGAAACCTTTGGAGGCTAAATGATATGTTTATATGATTGAAAGTAAAAGATGATCATCCAGAATTCTATATTCAGCAAAAGTATCATTCAAAACTCAAGGTGAAATAAAAACAGAACGAACATTTTGCTAGTAGAAATACTAAAGTAATTTCTTCATAGAAAAAGCAAGTGATAAGAGATAAGTTGAATCAGAAAATAGATAAGAAAATATTACATACATAAACTAAAAAAAAAAAAAAAGCCCTCAAAAGAAATCAACACTATTGACAATTTGATCTGAGGATTCTAGGTTCCATAATGGCAAGAAAACGAATTGAGTCACTTAGTGTACGGTATATCTCTTTGACAGCTATACAAAAATTTTCCACAATTTTAAAACAAGAAAAATTATTAAATATAAAATAAGACAGTTGATAATTGTACAAGTTTCACTTTTTGTGAAGATGGAAGTGTCAGTATTTATATACCAAACTACATAACCCTCAATATAACAGCTAAAACTTAGAGGGAAAAAAAGAGAAATTCATAATATAGTAGTAGATATTAACATACCTTTAACTAAGAAAACAAAGGAATGGTAATCATATAGAGAATGTGAAAAATATCACCAATCAACTTATATTATTTGATACTAATAAACTAATTTAAAAAGCATCAGAATACTCCCTCTTCTTGATTCATCATGGGACACTCACAAATTCTGTACCACAAAGCATCCAAAATGAAAAAGAACATAAATTATTCAAAATGTATTCTTTGATCACATGGATTTATTTTTTTAATAAGATATTTTCTTTATTTACATTTCAAATGCTATCCCAAAAGTTCCCTATACCATCCTGCCACCCTGCTCCCCTACCAACCCACTCCCTCTTCTTGGCCCTGGGGTTCCCATGTATACTGGGGCATATAAAGTTTGCAAGACCTAGGAGCCTCTCTTCCTGATGATGGCCAACTAGACCAACTTCTGCTACATATGCAGCTAAAGACACAAGATCTGGGGGTACTAGTTAGTTCACATTGTTGTTCCACCTATAGGGTTGCAGACCCCATCACCTCCTTGGATACTTTCTCTAGCTCCTCCATTGGGAGTCCTGAGTTCCAACCAATAGATGACTATGAGCATCCACTTCTGTATCTGCCAGAAACTGGCATAGCCTCATATGAGACATCTATATCAGGGTCCTTTCAGCATAATCTTGCTGGCATATACAATAGTGTCTGGGTTTGGTGGCTGATTATGGGATGCATCCCCAGGTGGGGTAGTCTCTGGATGGTCCATCCTTTCATCTTAGCTCCAAACTTTGTCTCTGTAACTCCTTCCATGGGTGTTTTATTCCCTATTCTAAGGAGGAATGAAGTATCCACACATTGGTCTTCCTTCTTCTTGGTTTTCTTGTATTTTGCAAATCGTATCTTGGGTATTCTAAGTTTCTGGACTAATATCTACTTATCAGTGAGTGCATATCAAGTGAGTTCTTTTGTGAGAGAATCTTTATAAACTGCCTATATTAATATGTATGTGTAGAACACAAAAGTCTCTGAGACAGTAATTTTTTCTTAATAACAGTATTGTTTGATGCCATTATAATGTTTCAGATACCTAAAAAGAATAAGCCATGATCAGTGATCCTGTGTACTAAGGTTACATATAATTGAAATGTGCTATCTGAAAAATTACCATTATCAAACTGTATCTAATTAAATGCTAAATTTCATATATACAAATATAAAAAAATGTTTTAAATTTAGTAAGTTGATAAACAGTGAGTAAATCTTCATGAAAGTATATGAAAGCAAAATGATAATTCAGTCAAAGATGGAAAGAATATTTATTGTTAAAGAGACAAAATATGCCAAGAGAAAAAATCAGAGCAAATGTAGCAAGCATTAGAAACTTAGCAGATAATGATTCCAGAAATAATGAGCACAAGAGTCAGGATACCAGAAACTAAGTTTGGGTTGGACACATAAAAGTAGTATATAAAAGTAAAATCATTCATATATTATTACATGAAGAAATTTAATTTAATTTACAGAAGCTATGAATTTTTTGGAGTCAATAGAAAAATGATTAATTATACCACATAAAATAATTATTAAGTTTCTATTTTTGTTGGTATGGGAAAATAAATATTCATCTATATATACATATGCCAAGTTGTTCAGTTAATAAACAATTGAATTTCTTTAGATATGAGCTATTGAGGACTCTAGCTTAAAATTATTCAATTTTCTGGAGGTGTAGCTTACTAATAGAGTGCTTAATTAGCATATTTAAGACCATGCTTTCCATTTGCACACTAAAATATTAGGTAACTAAGAATCAATACTACTTTTTTAATAGCTTAAGCTTAGAGGTATGAATAAAGTTGAAAAGTGAGAAGGAATACAGATGCTATTTAGAAAGAAGAAAACTCTCATGTTACTCTTATCTGGTTTCTTCATTAACTAAATTGTAGCTAAATAAGTCATATGAACTTGGTTCATTTCTCCTTCTGAAAAATGAAATGATTGTATTGTTTTTCTTGAGCACTCTCTAAATATTAGAATTAGAAAAACAAGTAAGTAATAATGAATGATACTATTGAGATGCTTGAGGTGAATACAAATTATATATAGATAAACAACTAAACATAGCCGTTAACTTTTTATGCCTGTAACAGAGATAAATAAATGCTTATTTTAAACCCAATTAAATATTAAATATTATGTCTGAGAAAATCTCAAGGAATTACATAGATTTTAAAATTTTCAAGACAAATGGGAAATAATTTTGATATCTTGAAAATAGATATTGAGGATCAAGGTGTGGCTTAGTAATATAATCATTTTCTGATGATAGTTTGATTTTATACACTATAATAAATACATACATCAATATATAAATAAATACAAATTATTAATACAGTCTTTAACTTCACAATCCTTCAACACAATGTTATAAAGTATAAAAAGGGGGAATGCTTAACTATATTTTGAAAAGGAAGTTTTTTCCCTTTGTATTTTTCCAGTTTTTTAAAAATAGATTTTCCTCTCACATTGCTTATCCTTATTACAGCTTCTCTTCATATAGTTTCCTCAATTCCACCCCCTCTTCTCTCACCTGGATTTACCACTCTTGCTGTCTCCCATTAGAAAACAGTCAGGATTCTAAGGGAATATAATGTAATGTAATATAATATAATATAATATAATATAATATAATATAATATAATACAATATCTAACACATCAGAAGAGAACAAAACAAACAAATGGAAGGCAAAGATCCCACTAAATGTCCAACAAACAGATGTAGATGCAAAGATCATTCATTTCTACAGTCAAGAAACTCAAAAAACAATAAACTGGAAACCAAAGAACCTGTAGGGTGAAAGAAAGAAAGAAAACAAGACTAAAAATAGCATAATTTTTTAAAAATTCCCTGACACAGTATGAGACAAGGAACCTCCAAAGATGCCACTGAATTCACTTTTCTGTTGGCTATATACTTCTGGGCACACAGCCTTAAAGGTCATTTGCTTTATTTGGCTTTAATAGGAAGTTTGTTAAAAATCATTTTAAAGAATATTAAAAATATAGAATTTTTAAAAGTATAGGAAAATTGCTATCATATGTCAAAAGTGAATCTATACATTACTTCATGTAATTCTCAGTAACATTTTTACATGGCACCTTCTCCAAAATTGATCACATAATTGGCCACAAAACAGCCCTCAACAGATTCAAAAATATTGAAATTGTCCCATGCATCCTATCAGATCACGATGGACTAAGGCTGCTCTTCAATAACAACATAAGTAGCAGAACACCATCATTCACTTGGAAACTGAACAACACTCTACTCAATGATACTTTGGTCAAG
>LR753358.1:118251-195107 GCA_902729485.2 Mus minutoides | reverse complement strand
AGAGGATGGCCTAGTTGGCCATCAGTGGGAAGAGAGGCCCCTTGGTTATGCAGACTTTATTTGCCCCAATACAGGGGAACGCAGGGGCCAGGGGGTGGGAGCGGGTGGGTAGGGTAGCAGGGCCGGGAGGGGGGAGGATATAGGGAACTTTCTGGATAACACTTGAAATGTAAATGAAGAAAATATCTAATAAAAGTTGGAAAAAAAAAAAAGAAAAAAAAAATTCCCTGACACAGTATGAGACAAGGAACCTCCAAAGATGCCACTGAATTCACTTTTCTGTTGGCTATATACTTCTGGGCACATAGCCTTAAAGGTCATTTGCTTTATTTGGCTTTAATAGGAAGTTTGTTAAAAATCATTTTAAAGAATATTAAAAATATAGAATTTTTAAAAGTATAGGAAAATTGCTATCATATGTCAAAAGTGAATCTATACATTACTTCATGTAATTCTCAGTAACATTTTTACATAATTGTACTCTTTGCTACCACAGTTCAGACAGCAACAAATACCATCTCACAGCATGCTTCTGCCTTCTCCAGTGAACCTTAGCCTATTGAACCATTTCAAAGAACTGTCAAATCACTGGCTTGTTTACTCGGTTTTTACATCCTTTTAAATATTAAAAAAAAGAGAGAGAGAGAACTGGATGAAATGTGTTCTTTTTCTTTAAAAAAATGTAGAGATAGTGTGATAACTCTGGGAAACAAATCCTACAAAGCTTGCAATCCTTCGTAGTTTTGTATGAAGATCATGATATTTTTAGTACAAGTAATATTATAGACAACAAATATATTAGTGTTGTGTTTAATATGTGCTAAACATATATGATTGCTGAAATAGCATGCATAAATCCTTAGTAGTTTTATTTAAAGGATTGCAGTTCTTGAAAGCCTAGCCCAAATTGCAAAATTATGCTGACCTATCACTATATTTATCTTCCTACAAGAAGTAAATTATGTTAAATTAAGAGGATAATGAATATATAGATACAGATATTAGGGAGACTATTGTTTGGGAAATAGGGTGAAATGTGTTAATAAAGGGGAAGCTAAAAAAGACTTTAGAGGTAATCATACTAAAATGAGGCACAGAATAATAAAGATTCCTCCCTTTTCTGCTCCATAATATCATGCATTTCCTTAATTCAGTAACCCATGTGTGGAAGTGGAGATCATTATGTTAAGTGGGATAGTGAAATAATTTGTCCACAGAAATATAAATACCAGAAATTCATTATCTCACTCATATTTGGATAACAAAAATATTGATCATATAGAAGCTGAGAGCTTGAAAAACTGTATTAAAGCATAGGGATTCCTTGATTAAATTGTCCCAGACTCTAAGCAGACATGAGCAAGATTCCTTGTCTTGCTCTTTTACAGCAGGAAAAAGCAGATAATAATAATATATTATACAAATATAGAACCTATAATTATGTATTTGAAATATTTTATAATACTAAAGGACAAAAATTTTAGGAGGTAAATATTCAAGTAGATTTAAATATGAGGTAATATATACATGCATTGAAAGATTATACAATAGCTCAATAATGCCTACAAGTTTATATTCTTATTAATCTGGCAAGAAATAATCTTGAAAATAGAAAAGAAAGCCATTAACAAAAGTTGCAAAAAAGTTTTTTAGAATTGTTCTTTAAGAACTAATAAATCATTTAGAGTAATGATAATGCTCAAATACTAGAAGCAAATTTCCATGCTGATGAGTCCTCATTTTTAGTTAAAGATTGTTGGTGATAGAGGAATATTGACAATCATATCACCATTTCCATGCAGCAAATAAGAGAAATATTTTCTGAATTATTTAATCATGTTCAAGTATTTATTATAATTGCTCAATAGATGCAAATGTGTTCAATTCGGTGGAAAGCATCACACTGACTCAACAGAGCACAATTGAGTTCACAAAGAAAAAGGAAGAGTACATATTTCTAATAGCTGAACTAAAATTCTTTTATTTCTAAGACATTTGATCATAAACTCAGAGAAGTCTTGTTGTTTGGGCTATAGCTAGATGAAGAATTAAAAGGATAATAATAATAATAATGTTTCGGCACAGATTCATTCCTAGGAGCTTCAGTGCATCTTATAATAAAAGTTAACATTTCTGGGTTTTGAGAATATCTTTCCATCATAATGATAACAGTTACACCCTCAGACAACTAATAAAAATATTACAAATATAAGAAGGAACTGGGTCCTAGTTTGCCTTCCGTTGTTGTGATAAAATGGTAATCAAAACCAGCTTGCAGGAATGAAGTTTTTATTTCAACTTGCAAGTTACAGCCCATCATTGAGGGAAGTGGGGGCAGGAGTTCAAACAGCAACTGAATCTGACACCACAGAAGAATGGGACTTAAAGGCTTGCTCCCAGGCTCAGAATAAGCTACCACTCTTGTACAACCCAGGCCTATCTTCCTAGGGATTGCTTTGTTCTCAGAAGCCTGGGTCTTCCTATAGCACTTTATCAATTAACATAAGTTGTCATAGACATAGTCAATTTTATGGAGGCAATTCTTCAATTGATGTTCCTTCTTCCCAAGTGTATGAATTTGACAAACACTTTTTGCCATCAAATTATAATTCACAATTATGACAATTATCACCACGAAATCTGGCCTAGAAATGACACAGACATTAAAATTAGCAAAGCCATCAAATTTGTTACTAAAATGTGTTCATTAGTTCAGCAAATTAACAAAGACATTGTAATGACTTTAAATGAACCCAATAAAACAGTGTAAAGTGATTCAGTTTCAAGCATGAGCAATGCAGTGAATGACATGTGCAGCATATCAGATATTATTTACAAAGCATTATTTAAAATGAAGAATGGGTGGAAGAAATTACAGAAAATGAAGTTGAGGAGAAATGCTAATTTTATGAAATGAAGAGCATCAGTGAACTGCAATCCAGTTCTAATAAGCTCAATTTTCGTGTATTTGATTTTGCAAAGGAGGGTTAGAGAAAATAATTTCAATAATTTTGACCAATTATTGTAAAATGCAATAAAAGCTGTGTTCTCACATGGAAAAATATCAAAATTATTCTAAAGGAAATTCTAATCAAATTGCTCAGAATAAAAGACTAAAAGTTTAAAGTATTGAGAGAACCTATTACATATTAACAAACAAATATTAATATTTCAGCATTTTTCCCTGAAAAATACTGCCATACAGAAGTTAATGAAGTCATTTTAGTACAATACTGTATGGAGGAGAAAAAAACAATGGTAAGTGGGAACACTTTAATGCCAATCAAAATAAAGATGATAGGATATGGTAATATCAAATAGTTTTGATATTATTAAAATCACTATCAAATCGCTATTTTTAAACTGAGAACTTCCAACATTAATAGAGAAGCAAGAGTCATAGTAGATAAATATTCTCAATTGTATTGGAAATTTAAATATTCTTTCTTAATAGTTTATAAAGTAAACAGCTAGTCATTAACAAAATTGTATATTTAGAGACAGCCTCTTTCAGGGGCCACCACATATTTCAGGTGAAGAGCAAGCCTAAGAAGACCACCAGTCTAGTGCTGCACAGGCCCAGGTGAGCAGAGCATAACTGAGATGACCCCTGTCTGGTGCCACACTACATGGACAGGACATAGCTAGCACTCCTGAGTCCATTCCTGAGATGACCCTGGGTACCACTAAGAGGAGCAAGTAAGTGGTAGAGAAGCCCTGTTCTGGGCTTCTGCCTGGTGCCATGTTGATGTCTGAGGGCTATACAGATGTGGCTTCAACCCCTATCTGGGAATCATGGGATTGCAGGAGAGACTGTTCAGCAACAGCTTATCTCACCTATTGTCAGTTGTATTACTCAGGAGAGCATGCTGGGCACATTGCCCAGGAAGCACAGAACTGGCCATCATTGCGGGAACTGTGGGTGTGCAACTGGCCCTCACTGTGGGACCTATGAGTGAGCAGGCCCCGAGGGTATGGGCATGGAGAACTGGCCCTGCCACTTGTCTGGGTGCAGTAAAAAGGGTGAAGGGAAGATGCCCTTCATCTCACCCCTTACCACCTACAGCCTGCAAGAGAGCTGGCCCCAGATCAGGAAATCAGGTGAGCTGGTTCAGCTGGTTCTGTCTGTCACCTGCTGCAGCACTTGACAAAGCAGGCCCTGTGCCTCACCTGGGCAGCACAGTTGAACTGACCCTGCTTGTGCAGGTTACAGGTCAGCCAGCCCTGAGGGCATGAGTATAGGAGAGTTGCCCTTGCCTATTTTCCGCTGTGTAGTGGCCCTCAGGAGAGCTGGTCCCAGTGTTATAAAAGGAAGAGGTGGCCCTGACCTTCACCTGCTGCAATACTTGGGAGAATGTGCCACACACCTTACCTGGGCAGCAAAGATGAACTGGCTCCAGTTGCAAGGGAAGAGGGGTTGCAGATGAGCCAGCTCTAAAAGGCACGAAAGCAGAAGAGGTGGCTCCTTTTTATGCTGTTGTGAAGCAGTGGATAAGCTAGCAGGCTAGAGAGCTCACCCTGCTGTGGTGTTTGAGGAGAGAACTGGTAGACTGACCAGCTCAGATACCTTTCAGATCCAGATCCAGATATAAGTTGGCCCACCCTAACATCTACCCCATTGAAGAACTGTGGGAGAATGTGAAGGGGCTGGTCCTACATATCCAAACCTACAGGATCTCCATGACACAGGGCAATGACACGGTATCCGAGAGGAATCCTAGTGAAGGTCCAGTATTAATAGTGCAGCAGACATAGGCCTTGAAGCAGACCAAGGAGCCATTGCAATGAAGACCCACAAGCAGCGAAGTGTGGACACGGGGTATACTGCGCGGCATGCTGGGACACACTGCAGCTTCCACACTGACTTCTCTTTCTTTTTTGGGGGGAAGGGGGTTGAAAAGTTGGAAGGCAGGTACAAGGAGACAGGGATAGCCGTGAGATTGAGATGTATGATGTGAAACTCAGAAAGAAACAATAGAAAGTTAAAAACAGATAAATGTAAACTTTAGCACTAGAATGCCCCTAGTTAAAAATTTCTGCTGGACAGTACAAATAGCACGATCTTATCCAGTTATGTACACATAATAAAAGTAATTTGTATGTCAACAATGGGAAGATTTACAAGTGAAGGAAAAAAGGTCATCTACTAGTTGTAAAATAAAGAAAATATCATCTAAGTATCTCACTGTCACCAATACTACTGAGCCCATGTTTTGTTTTGTTTTTTTTTCTTTAACATTACTTTTTACTGTAAGAAGTGAAGTGACTAATTTTTGTTGGCCACAGTGCCTAACTCTTGACTCAAATATGAAAACCAAACTTCAAGTATAACTATTTTAAAATGTATTAGGATAATAATATCACTTACTTCAATTTGTCATGGACCTCTAATATGTATCAAATTCTTTAATTGCAGTGTTAGTATAAAATTCTTTAATTCTGATATTTGAAAAATTAGATGTTATAATCAAACTTCAATCTTAATTTTTTTTTTCTTAACAGAAGATAAAACTGCACATACAGTGATAAGAAACGGGACAGTAATGATGGAAATTTAAAACAACAAGTTATGGAAGCAAACAGTGAAGCAAAATGCTAAGCCTTACAGAAGCCTCTAGCTAGGAGTGGAGTTTTTTACTTCTGTCTTTGAATAAAAAAAAGGGGGGGAAGGGGTGTTTACCAATGCTTAAATGAACATCAAACATCAAACACCAAGAGAATTATATGTGATTCCACTTGTGAAAAATATACAATTTCACATGCAGTATCTTATTGGCTGTCAGACTGTAACCTGTTTGAGTATTGTGAGAATTTGTAATATGGTAGCAGTCAAACCATCTCAGGAGATGACAGGAAATTCATGAGATGCAAGATTTCCCACAAGTTATGCTCAGTACATCCTGAATCATAGCAGTAGAATGGATTCTGCAATATTGAGAGGCTTTAGAGAACAGTAACAAAGTAGTTATCTTGTCATTCTTGAACAATTCCATCCAAAGCTATGGCAAAATATGTGATTAATAAATTGAACATTATTTTTCTCTCTAATATAAAGGAAGGCAAAATGAAGAAATTGTAGTAAAAAAAAAATACTATGTACTATATAGTAGTGGAAAATATCGCCAATCCTTAGTGAGCCAAGACTTTCTTTTCTTTAACATTACTTTTTAGTGGATAAAGGGGGTGGATTTTTTAGACACATTGCAAGGAACCATAATAAGATAATTATTTTTGGCTAGGAAAAGTACTTCAGTTTTCTAAGGAACAATTTATGAAACTAAAACTTAATTCATCATAAAGCTAAGTGGCAAATACTTTAGGTTATCTGCTTGCTCATATGCTTTATTTATGTCAATGTCATTCCAGAAATGTATTACTTTATTTGTGAAAAGCTACAAATTCTGTTTGGTTATTTTAATAGCTATGTACCACACTGTTGTGATTTGAACTTGAAGAGTTTTCCCAAAAGAGATTCAGGCATTGAAAGGTTTGTCTCTAGCTGGTGCCACTATTTTGGGGAGCCTGTAGTAACTTCTGGGGACTGGACCTAGCTAAAATAAGCAGACAGTTGAGCTGAAGTTATTAGGAATATATTATTAACCCCAGCCTTCCCTGCCTCTCTTTCCTGTCTTCCATGAAGAAGGACTTCTGTTACATAATTTTACTGTTATGATGGTTTTCTGTGAAAGTATATGAAGTCAAATGACCATGATTTGAACTCTCTGAGCTCAAAGCAGTTCTCCCAATTTTATTTCAGTCAATTATATACTCATAAGTAAATAAAAGAAGTAAATACACTTAATGTGTTATGGAAGATGCATAGTGGAATGAACTGCTCAATAAGTTGGGAGAGCTTGAGAAAGAGCTTTGAAGAGAAAACCCTCTGCCACATGTACCTCTCATAGACTGAACATAAGTATATAGAGGAAGGTGGCATGGAAATGCTCTTTGGGATGTTAAAAAGAAGCCTCTATGCTCAAACTGACCCTGTTTTCCCTCCCAAAATCTCCTTAATTCAGAGGTGTCAACTTTCTGTTGCTTGAACCTCACATAGATTTACCAGACATCCTGGACTTACCCACCATTCACCAAAGGCTCAGAGGGCATACATTGTGATGTCAGAGCCTAAGGTTTCCATGATTGGCTATGCCAGATGTAGCTGCCATAGTTTATGGGTGTGGCATCCATTGTTCAAAAAGGGTATAAAAGTCAGCAAGTTGGCCCTCTGGGACAGACCCTTGTGAGGCTTCGCAATGGACAAGTTGGAAGAGGCTGCTGAAGATACAGATTCATGGACTTCACACACTAACCTAACAAAGAACAAGATTTTCCTAAAGCCCGTATCTCGGGGTTCTGGCAAGACGAACACTGAATACATTTGTATAAGTACTGAACAGGTAAGTTAACCCAACCTAAGTAAGGTCCATCTTTTCTCCTTCAATGCCACTTCCCCAGGAAAACCTACCTAGCTTAAACTCCCTGTTCAACCCACACCCTAGAAAGCCTTGCTTCCTGACTCATTTCTAGTAACCAATGATACACTGTCCTGTCCTTCCAGAATGTACAGGTCCTACGAAGAGTAAAAGGAAGTTCGAAAAAGAGATTAAAGGTAAAAGTCTGTGAAAAACATACCATTCCTACATGGAAACCAGAAGAAGGTGGAGCAACACCATACTCTCGAAAAAATAAGCGGCAGAAAAAGAAGCGTAAATCTTGACATGAACGAAACAAAATGCTGCAGGATAAGCTGAAGCTGCTGTGGGATCAATATACTCAGGTACAGAATGAGATAAATAAACTGTGGAATCAATACTCTCAGTTACATCATGAAGTGAAGACACAAGATGACCACCAGGATAACCAGATGGTCCAGGACACAAATGCAAAATGTGATCAAGACGAGCATCTCAAAGATTTGGTGATCACACAATTTGACTCAGACAAGCAAGTAAAAGAAGAGATAAGCAGACACTGCTATCAAGACACACATGCAAAGGAGGATAGGATCAACCAACTCAGTCATGACCATCAAGGACAAGAAGAGAGGATCACACACTTTGATCAAAATAAGCAAGTAGAGAGGAACAAAAAATTTTATAAAAACAAACATGTGAAAAAGGAGATGATTAGACACTACTATCAAGACAAGCATGCAAGGGAAGATAGGATCAACCAACTGAGTCATGACCAGCAAGGACAAGAAGAGAGGATCACACACTTTGATCAAAATAAGCAAGTAGAGAGGAACAAAAAATTTTATAAAGACAAACATGTGAAAAAAGAGATGATCAGACACTACTATCAAGACAGACATGCAAAGGAAGATAGGATCAACCAACTCAGTCATGACCAGCAAGGACAAAAAGAGAGGATCACACACTTTGATCAAAATAAGCAAGTAGAGAGGAACAAAAAATTTTATAAAGACAAACATGTGAAAAAAGAGATGATCAGACACTACTATCAAGACAGACATGCAAAGGAAGAGAGTATCACACTAGTTAGTCATGACCAGCCAGGGCAAGAAGAGAGGATCACACAGTTCGACCAAAATAAGCAAGAGGAGAGGAACACACAATTTGATCATGACAGTCAAGCGAAAGAGGAGAGGATCAAAGTTTGCTTCCCAAATGAGAGGGTGGATGAAGAGATAATCACACTCTACTATCCAGAAAAGCAGGAGAATGAGGAGATATCCATCTACTTCTATCAACCTACACACCTGCATGGAGTGATGAACACTCTGCAACTCCAGCAACTATTGGCAGGAGGATATATACACCAGGCAAGCACTGAAGGAAGAATGTATAGCTGGCTCAGTTACCTTCACTGCTGGCATTAACATCCTTATAGTGACATCAGCCAGCTATGACTAGACATCATGTTGTTTTGAAAGGCCTAATTTGAATAACACATTGAGTACTTCAATGATTGCTAGTGAGAATTGTGAAAATAAATCCATTATAAACAGAAGGGAGGATGGGAATTGGGGAATGAGGAAGGGAGGAGGGAGGACCATGGTTCCTTCATGGTTGGGAGTCAGAAAAGCAAATTCATGCACAGACACTGGAGAATATGAGCAGAACATCAAGATACTTTTTGCTCTTTGTTCACAGAAAAGAATAAAGTGCTGATATTCTTACCTATGTGCTTTGTATGGGAGTAGACAGGGCTTTGGTTCAGGTTGTGGATTGCCACATGTTGGAAGCATGTTTTGTGGTGGTTATATCCTATCTGTAAAGAGAAAACACTAGCTTATTGAATGACAGTCTCCTTGGGCCTTTGTTACAATTTCCCATGACCTAATCAAGGAAAAGTCTTTAGAAAGAACAAAATTATCATTTATAGGAAGCTACCAATACTACCACAAATAAAATAGTGTTGATTGGAAGATGAGGCAGGCAAACACAGAGTGAAGCCTAGCAAACTAAGACACTTTTTGATTTGAGCAATATACTGTAAACACACCCCTTTTCATAATACACTTGCCAGCCTAGGACCCTTACCTGTAAGTACTAAGAACATACATTGAAAACAAAACAAAATGAAACAAAACAAAACAAAACAAGCAAAAAAAATCTAGTGATGTTTTTGTTAATTAGAAACCTCTAATGATGTGAAGCAGAACACATCACTTCATTTTGTACAATCCTCTGGTGAAATCTTAGGAAGAATCCCCAGTCTATAATCTTATTTCTATTCATGGTTGCATGTAGAAACATTTAAAATCAGATGCATTATGAGAAAATACATAGCAATTAGGCAAAAGATTACATAATCTAAGTCTGTCTGTCAAAATAGAGAACCACACATGCCATAACCACTAGCTACCAAACCTCTCCTTGAACTCCATGAAACACATTCCAAAGTAATAACATGGACTCTTGAGTATTATAACAACTGTTAGTCTACTGTTTCTTGTATTTACTAGTCTTTGCTTTACATATAGTATTCTTGATATTTTTCAATCGCTGTGCCTTTCAGAAGCCATTTAAGAAAGTCTAAGAGAATACAAGTGAATTTTTGGGAGATGGTTCATTGTTTTGCATGACCAGCACTGGGTGAGTTCTGTGAAGCAAGGTCTCAAGAGACTTCATTCCAGGATTGCTTCTTGCTGCTAATATGCCTTTTCCTGTCACTATTGCATATCCTAATAATTCCTTGGTATCAACCCACAAATTGGGCAAATTTTCCACAGATCAACAAGAAGACGTACTGTGCAGACAAATTGGTAATTTCATAATTTGTAATAATGATTGTATAGAATTCCTATTTTTCTTTTATTGGATTGTTTATTTATTTACATTTCAAATGTTATCCTCTTTCTCAGTTTCCCCTACAGAGCCCTCTATTCCGTTATTTCTCCCCCTTCATCTATGATGGTGCTCTCCCACCCACCCACCCACTCCAGCCTCCCCACCCTGGCATTCTCCAACACTGGGGCATCAAGCCTTTACAGGACCAAGGGCCTCACATTAATGTCCTAGAAGGCCAAATTCTGCTACATATGTGGCTAGAGCCATGGGTCCCTCCATGTATTTTCTTTGGTCCCTGGGAGATCTGGGGGGTCTGATACATTGATTTTGTTGTTCCTCTTATGGGGTTGCAAACCCCTTCAGCTCTGTCAGTCCTTTCTCTAGGTCCTTTATTGGGGATCCCATCCTCAGTCCAATGGGTGACTGTAAACATCTGCCTCTGTACTTGACAGGCTCTGGCAAAACCTCTCTGGAGACAGCAATATCAGGCTCCTGTCAGCATAAACTTCTTGGCATTCACATTAGTGTCTTTGTTTGGTGACAGTATATGGGATGGATCCACAGGTGGGGCATTCTCTTGATGGGCTTTCCTTCAGTCTCTGCTCCACACTTTGTCTCCATATTTGCCCCTGTAAGTAGTTCGTTCCCCTTGCTAAGAAGGACTGAAGCACACACAACTTGATCTTCCTTCTGAAGCTTCATGTGGTCTGTGAATTATATCTTGGGTATTCTAAGAATTTGGGCTAATAATATCCACTTATCAGTGAGTGCATACAAAGTGTGTTATTTTGTGATAGGGTTACCTTACTCAGGATTGTATTTTTTAGTTCCAACCATTTGCCTAAGTATTTCATGAATTTATTGTTTTTAATAGCTGAGTAGTACTCTATTGTGTAAATGTACCACATTTTCTCTATCAATTCCTCTGTTTAAGAACAATTGGGTTATTTTCAGCTTGTGACTATTATAAATAAGGCTCCTATGAAGATAGTGGAGCAGGTGTCTTTGTTATATGTTGGAGCATCTTTTGGATACATGCCCAGGAGTGGTATGGGTCTTCAGGTAATACTATGTCCTACTTTCTGAGGAACTGCCAGACTGATTTCCAGAGTGGTTGTACCAGCTTGCAGTCCTACCAAAAATGGAGAAGTGTTCCTCTTTCTCTACATCCTCACCAGCATCTGCTGAAACCTGAATTTTTTTATCTTAGCCATTCTGATTGGTGTGAGGTGGAATCTCCAGGTTGCATTGATTTGTATTTCCCTGATAACTAAAAATGTTGAATATTGCTTTAGTTGCTTCTCTATCATTTTCTATTCCTCAGGTTAGATATCTTTGATTAGCTCTGTACCACATTTTTTTGTTTGTTTTGTTTTGTTTTTTCAATTTTATTAGATATTTTCTTCATTTACATTTCAAGTATTATCCAGAAAGTTCCCTATACCCTCCCCCCTCCCGGCAATGCTCCCCTACCCACCCACTCCCACATCTTGGCCCTGGCATTCCCCTGTACTGGGGCATATAAAGTCTGCATGACCAGGGGGCCTCTCTTCTCAATGATGGCCAACCAGGCCATCTTCTTCTATATATGCAGCTAGAGACATGAGCTCAGGGGGTACTAGTTACTTCATGTTATTCTTCCACCTATAGGGTTGAAGACCCCTTCAGCTCCTTGGGTACTTTCTCTAGCTCCTTCCTTGGGAGTCCTGTGTTCCATCTAATAGCTGACTGTGAGCATCCACTTCCATGTTTGCCAGGCATCAGTATAGTCTCCCACGAGACAGCTATATCGGGGCCCTTTCAGCACTATCTTGCTGGCATATGCTATAGTGTCTATGTTTGGTGGCTGATTATGGAATGGATCTCTGGCAGCCACAGTCACTGGGTCCATCCTTTGGATTCAGCTTCACACATGATCTCTGTAACTCCTTCAATGTGTACCTTGTTCTTAATTCTAGGAAGGGATAACATGTCCACATTTTGATCTTCGTTCTTGAGTTTCATGTGTTTAGTAAATTGTATCTTGGGTAGTCTAGGTTTCTGGGTTAATATCCACATATCAGTGAGTGCATGTTATGTGAGTTCTTTTGTGATTGGGTTAACTCACTCAGGATGATGGCCTCCAGGTCCATCCATTTGCCTAGGAATTGCATATATTTATTGTTTTTAATAGCTGAGTAATACTCCATTGTGTAAATATACCATTTTTTTTTATCCATTCCTCTGTTGAGGGACATCTGGGTTCTTTCCAGCTTCTGGCTATTATGAATAAGGCTACTATGAACATAGTGAAACATGTGTCCTTATTAACAGATGGAATATCTTCTGGATATATGCCCAGTAGAGGTATTGCAGGATCTTCCGGTAGTACTATGTCCAATTTTCTGAGGAACCGCCAGACTGATTTCCAGATTGGTTGAACCAGCTTGCATTCCCACCAACAATGGAGGAGTGTTCCCCTTTCTCCACATCCACGCCAGCATCTGTTGTCACCTGAATTTTTGATCTTAGCCATTCTTACTGGTGTGAGGTGGAATCTCAGTGTTGTTTTGATCTGCATTTCCCTGATGATTAAGGATGTTGAACATTTTTTCAAGTGCTTCTCAGCCATTCGGTATTCCTCAGTTGAGAATTCTTTGTTTAACTCTGTGCCCCACGTTTTAATGGGGATATTTGATTTTATGGTGTCCACCTTCTTGAGTTCTTTATATATATTGGATATCAGCCCCTTATCTGATTTAGGATTGGTAAAGATCCTTTCCCAATCTGTTGGTGGCCCTTTTGTCTTGTTGACAATATCTTTTGCCTTACAGAAGCTTTGCAACTTTATGAGGTCCTATTTGTCAATTCTTGATCTTATAGCACAAGCCTTTGCTATTCTGTTTAGGAATTTTTCCCCAGTGCCTATATCTTCGAGGCTTTTCCCCACTTTCTCCTCTATAAGTTTCAGTGTCTCTGGTTTTATGTGGAGGTCCTTCAACAACTTAGACTTGACTTTAGTACAAGGAGATAAGAATGGATCAATTCCCAGTCTTCTACATGATAGCTGCCAGATGTGCCAGCACCATTTTTTGAAAAGGCTGTCTTTTTTCCACTAGATAGTTTGAGCTCCCTTGTCAAAGATCAGGTGACCATAGGTGTGTGGATTCATTTCTGGGTCTTCGATCCTATTCCATTGATCTACCTGTCTGTTGCTGTACCAGTACCATGCAGTTTTTATTATGATTGCTCTGTAGTACAGCTTGAGGTCAGGCATGGTGATTCCACCAGAGGTTCTTTTATTGTTGAGAAGATTTTTTGCGAGTCTAGGTTTTTTGTTATTCCAGATGAACTTGCTAATTGTCTTTTCTAGATCCTTGAAGAATTGAGTTGGAATTTTGATGGGGATTGCATTGAATCTGTAGATAGCTTTAGGCACAATAGCCATTTTTACTATATTGATTCTGCCCATCTATGAGCATGGGAGATCCTTCCATCTTCTGAGATCTTCCTCAATTTCTTTCTTTAGTGACTTGAAGTTCTCATCATACAAATCTTTCACTTCCTTTGTAAGAGTCACACCAAGATATTTTATACTGTTAGTGCCTATTGTGAAGGGAACTCTCAATTCTAAATATCTATGCTTCAAATGCAAGGGCAGCCACTTTCATTAAAGAAACTTTAGTAAAGCTGAAAACACACATTGCATCTCACACAATAATAGTGGGAGACTTCAACACCCACTCTCATCCATGGACAGATCCTGGAAACAGAAACTAAACAGAGACTCAATCAAACTAACAGAGGCTATGAAACAAATGGACTTAACAGATATCTACAGAATATTTCATCCTAAAACAAAAGAATATACCTTTTTCTCAGCCCCTCATGGCACCTTCTCCAAAATTGATCACATAATTGACCACAAAACAGGCTTGAACAGATTCAAAAATATTGAAATTGTCCCTTGCATCCTATCAGATCACCATGGACTAAGGCTGCTCTTCAATAACAACATAAGTAGCAGAACACCATCATTCACATGGAAACTGAACAACATTCTACTCAATGATACTTTGGTCAAGGAAGAAATAAAGAAAGAAATTAAAGACTTTCTAGAGTTTAATGAAAATGAAGCCACAACATACCCAAACTTTTGGGACACAAGGAAAGCCTTTCTGAGAGGTAAACTCATAGCCCTGTACCACATTTTAATAGAGTTATTTGATTCTCTGGAGTCTAACTTCTTGAGTTCTTTGTATATATTAGATATTAGCTCTCTATTGGATGTAGGATTGGTAAAGATCTTTCCCCAATCTGTTGGTTGCCATTTTGTCCTATAGACAGTGTCCTTTGCCTTATAGAAGCTTTGCAGTTTTATGGGGTCCCATTTGTTGATTCTTGATCTCAGAGCATAAGCCATTGGTATGCTGTTCAGGAAAATTTCCCCTGTGCCAATGTGTTCAAGGTTCTTTCCCACTTTCTCATGTATTACTTACAGTGTATCTGGTTTTATGTGGAGGTCCTGATCCACTTGGACTTGAGCTTTGTACAAAGTGATAAGAATGAGTTGATTTACATTATTCTACATATTGCCTTCCAATTGAACCAGCACCATTTGTTGAAACTGCTGGATGTTGAAACCACTGGATGGTTTTAGCTCTTTTGTCGAAGATTATGTGACCATAGGTGTACAGATTCATTTCTGGGCCTTCAATTCTATTCTATTGACCTACCTGCCATTTTTGTACAAATATCATGCAGTTTTTATCATGATTGCTCTGTAGTAGAGCTTGAGGTCAGGGATGGTGACTCCTCTAGAAGTCTTTTTATTGTTAAGACTAGTTTGTTTTTTTTTTTTTTTCTATCCTGGGTTTTTGCTATTCCAAAAGAATTTGAGAATTGCTTTTTCTAACTCTATAATGAATTGAGTTTGAATTTTGATGGAGATTGCATTGAATCTGTAGATTGCTTTTGGCAGGATAGCCATTTTGACTATATTAATCCTGCCAATCCATGAGCATGGGTGATCTTTCCATCTTCTGAGATCTTCTTCAATTTCTATCTTCAGAGACTTGAAGTTCTTATCATACAGATGTTCCACTTGCTTAGTTAGAGTCACACCAAGGTATTTTATATTATTTGTGACTATTGTGAAGGGTGTTGTTTCCCTAATTTCTTTTTTCTTTTTTTGTTAAACTTATAGCATTTATTTTAAATTATACAACTCATTATTGAGATTTTGTTAAGTCATCAAAATGTATAATATTTAAATGCCTCTTAAATATACATTATATTTTCTGAAGCTAAAAATAATATTCAGTCAAACCAGTTTTTAAAACCCATTGGAATAGAAACCATGATGGAAGTAGAAAAAAAATATCATATGAAGTACCCTATGAAAGGAAATCATGAAAACTGCTCCATCTCCAAGGGAGAATATTCAGTGTAACTGTGGCTTCATAGAATGAATTGGGTTTCACCTGTTTCTGTTTTCTAGAAGAGTTTGAAGAGTTTGTTATTAGGTCCTCTTTGAAGATCTGACCAATTCTACACTTAACCCATCTGGTACTGAGGTTTGTTTTGGTTTTGGTTTGTTTTTTTTTTTTTTGGGGGGGGGGTGGTTAGGTGAGTTTTAATGACTCTTTCTATTTCTTTAGCATCATAGGACTATTTAGATAGTTTATCTGATCCTGATTTAACTTTGGTATTTGGTATCTGTTTAGAAAACTGTCCATTTCATCCAGATTTTCCAGTTTTGTTGAATTTAGGCTTTTGTAGTAGGATCTGATGAACTTTTGAATTTCTTCAGTTTCTGTTGTTATATCTCCCTTTTTATTTCTGATTTTACTAATTTGGATACTGTCTCTACGCCCTCTGCTTAGTCTGGCTAAGGGTTTATCTATCTTGCTGATTTTCTCAAATAGCCAGCACCTGGTTTTGTTGAATCTTTGTATAGTTCTTTTTGTTTATACTTGGTTGATTTCAGCCCCAATTTTGGATATTTCCTACTATCTACACCTCTTGGGTAAATTTGCTTCTTTTTGTTTTAGAGATTTTAGGTGTACTGTCAAGCTACTAGTGTATGCTCTCTTCAGTTTCTTTGGGGGGGGGGGGCGTCAGAGCTGAATTTTTCTATTAGCACTGCTTTTATTGTGTTCCATAAGTTTGGGTATGTTGTGTCTTCCTTTTCATTAAGTTATTAAAAGTCTTTAATTTTTTTCTTTATTTCTTCCTTGACCAAGTTATCATTGAGAATATATGGCCATATACTGATTATATGGTCAATTGTGAAGAAAATACAATGAGGTGCTGAGAAGAAGGTACATTCTTTTGTTTTAGGATGAAATGTTCTATAAATATCTGTAAAAAATCGATTTGGTCCATAACTTCTGTTAGTGTCAATGTGTCTCTGTTTAGTTTATGATTCCATGATCTGTCTATTGATGAAAGTGGGGTGTTGAGATCTCCCTCTATTAGTATGTGAGGTGCAATATGTGCTTTGAGCTTTAGTAGAGTTTCTTTTACGAACGTGGTTGCCCTTGCATTTGGAGCATGGATGTTCAGAATTGAGAGTTCTTCCTTGTAGATTTTTCCTTATCTTTTTTGAGAACTTTTGGTTGAAAGTCAATTTTATTCAATACCAGAATAGCTACTCCAGCTTGTTTCTTGGGACTATTTGCTTGGAAAAAAATTTTTAGCCTTTTCTCTGAGGTAGTGTCTGTCTTTGTCACTGAGGTGAGTTTGCTGTATATAGCAAAATGTTAGGTCCTGCTTTCATATCCAGTCTGTTAGTCTATGTATTTTTATTGGGAAATTGAGGTCATTGATTTTAAGAGAAATTAAGGAAAAGTGATTGATGCTTTCTGTTATATTTGTTATTAGAGGTGGAATTATGTGTATGTGGCTAACTTCTTTTGGGTTTGTTGTAAAAAGATTACTTTCTTGTTTTTTCTATTGTGTAGTTTCCCTCATTGTGTTGGCATTTTCCACCCATTACCATTTGTATGGTTAGATTTATGGAAAGAAACTGTGTAAATTTGGTTTTGTCATGAAATATTTTAGTTTCTCCATCTATGATAATTGAGAGTTTTTCTGGGTATAGTAGTCTGGGCAGGCATTTGTATTCTTTTAGGGTCTGTATGATATCTTCCCAGATTCTTCTGGTTTTTATAGTCTCTAGTGAGAGGTCTGGTGTGATTCTGATAGTCTGCCTTTATGTGTTACTTGACATTTATCCCTTACTGCTTTTAGTAATTCTTTCTTTTTTTTTTTTTTTTTTGCAGTTGGTGTTTTGCTTATTATGTGATGGGAGGAATTTTTTTATGGTCCAGTCTATTTGGAGTTCTGTAGGCTTCTTGTATGTTTATGAGTATCTCTATTTTTAGGTTGAGGAAGTTTTCTTCTATAATTTTGTTGAAGATTGTGGTGTCCCTTCCCCACCTACATAGTTGGTGCAATGACCAGAGCCCTGCAGCACCCAATGGCATCCATTGTGTTGTTAACTAGGCTAAGAGCCAGGTACCCCTGCAGCCAGGTTCTGCAAGTCTCCTAGGTCACCTGGCTCCGCCCAGCTTACCAGAGGCCCACCTACGACCAGCCCACCTGTGCAACCTGTGAGATGTCACGAGACTTCAGGGTTCCCGCCAAACTCCAGAACACCTGTGCAGAAGACTGGGGGCAGGGCTTCCCTTCTTTTATCCCCAAATGCTTGTCCACCATTAAACAGTCGTTCTAAGCAGAAGCAACCATGTAGCCTCTGAGTTCTTCTTTCTTCCCCCACTCCCTTAGTTTCATTTCAGCTTCGGGCCAATCCTCCAGGAACTCCGTCCACTGTGGGCAGTGGACCCCAACAGAAGATATTTACTGGTCCTTTAAATTGGGAATCTTCACTCTCTTCTCTATCTATTATCCCTAGGTTTTGTCTTCTCATTGTATCCTGGACTTCCTGGATGTTTGGGTTAGGATCTTTTTGCTTTCTGCATTTTCTTTGACTGTTGTGTTAATATTTTCTATGGTATCTTCTTTACCTGAGATTCTCTCTCCTACCTCTTGAATTCTGTTGGTGGTACTTGCATCTATGACTCCTGATCTCTTTCCTAGGTTTTCTATCTCCAAGATTGTCTCCCTTTATGATTTGTTTGTTTGTTTGTTTATATTTCCACCTTTAGATCCTGGAAGGTTTTGTTCAATTCCTTCACCTGCTTTGTTGTGTTTTCCTGCAATTCTTTAAGGGATTTTTGTGTTTCCTCTTTAAGGGCTTCAACCTGTTTACATGTGTTCTCCAGTATTTCTTTAAGGGAGTTATTTATGTCCTCCTTTAAATCCTCTATCATCATAAGAAGTGATTTTAGATTTCATTCTTTCTTTTCTGGTATGAGGATGTATCTAGGACTTGCTATGTTGGGATAACTGGGTTCTGATGATGTCAAGTAACCTTGGTTTCTGTTTTGTATATTCTTATGCTTGCCTCTCACCACCTGGTTACTTCTAGTACTACCTGCCCTTGCTGCCTCAGTTGGAGCCTGTTCCTCTTCTGATCCTGGTTGTGTCAGAACTCCTCAGAGTCTAGTTGTCTCAGGGATCCTGTAAACCTGAGATCCTGGGTGTTTCAGAACTCTTGGGAGTCAAGCTGCCTCTGGGATCCTGAAAGTGTAAAAGGAGAAGAATATGAATAAATCACATGGTGTAGATCTAATAATGTACTAATAAAGACTTAAGATGATTTTCTGCTAAAAAAGCCTTTCAATGTCTACTCTATTGACTTTCATGTTAAAGTGATATTTTTGTACATACAATCAAAAGAAACCATACAATATTATGTTGTAGAATTTGCTTCTAATGACAACTTCATTCTTAAATTGAGCATGTACTTTGCATTTCTATTTCATTTTTCATAATCTATTTGAGTTTTAACATTCACATATTGTTATTCATCACATTGTTCCTGTATCTTTAGTCAGTATCTGTTTGTCAATGGACTCTAGATACAGTTTATGTGCCTTGAGAGTATATAATTGCAGAGGGGATATATGATTATCTTTTAATTTCAATCTATCGGTGTGGTACCTGTGATGATATTTGCTGATATTATATGAAATTTAGTTTAAGGAGAATAATACATGAAAAGTATGGTGGTTTGAAAGAGAATGGCTCCCATATATTCCCACCATGAAGAACTTAGACTTATCTAATGAAATTGAATTAAAGTCCACAATGAATACTCTTCTTTCATAATTTTCCTTGGTAATGATGCCTCTTCACAGCAATATAGAAGTAAATAGGAAAAGTGTCCTTATAAAGATATTAATTTAAAAATATCCTACTGCAACAATTTATATAATTTACTGAAAGGGGAAATTCTACACTCAAAGTCAAACATGAATGCAATGTTCCTATTACTTTTAGGAGTTCAAGTTCCAAAAGTTGTAGTATTCCAACAATATTATTAAAACAGCTTGTCAAATCCTTTTAGTGAAGGGGAGAAAAAGAGAAGAAAGGGCCTATGTGAGAGAGTGTATGGAAAAAGGAAGAATGGAGCAGGATCAGTTATAGGGAAGGACAGGAAGGAAACCTACAGGGCCAGGAGAATGAATAAAAATATGCAGCTGAGGGGTAGAGGGGAAACTTTTAGAAAATCCTAGACTTAGGATTAGAAACTTTCTCAGGACTCAATGAGAATGACCTTAGCCACAATGCCCAACAACCAGAAGATGGAACATAAAGAGAACAGCTCCAGTAGATAGACAGGGATACCAATAGAAGAATGGGGTTACCAACCTACCTTCAAATTTTTTTAAATACTTTTTCTTAGACATTTTCTTCATTTACATTTCAAATGTTATCCCCAAAGTCACCTATACCCTCCCACTTCCCTGCTCCCCAACTCATTCATTCCTGCTTCCTGGCCCTGGCATTCCCCTGTACTGGGGCATGTAATCTTTGCAAGACGAAGGGCGTCTCCTCCCAATGACAGACAACAAGGCATCTACTATAACATATGCAGCTAGAGACATAAGCTCTGGAGGTACTGGATAGTTCATATTGTGGTTCCTCCTATGGGGTTGCAGACCCCTTCAGCTACTTGGATACTTTCTCTAGCTCCTACGATGGGGGGGGGGGGTCCGTGTTCCATCCTATAGATGACTGTAAGCATCCACTTCTCTATTTGCCAGGCACTGGCATGGCCTCACAAGAGACATCTATATCAGGGTCCTGTTAGCAAAACCTTGCTGGCATATGCAATAGTGTCTACGTTTGGTGGCTGATAATGGGATGAATCCTCGGGTGGGGCAGTTTCTGGATGGTCCTTCCTTCCATCTCAGATCCAATCTTTGCCTCTGTAACTACTTCAATGAGTATTTTGTTCCCCATTCTAAGGAGAAATGAAGTATGCACACTTTGGTATTTCTTCGTCTTGATTTTCATATGTTTTGCAAATTGTATCTTGGTTATTCCTTGTTTCTAGGCTAATATCCACTTATCAGTGAGTATATGACATGTGAGTTATTTTATGACTGGGTTACCTAACTCAGGATAATATCTTCAATATCCATCCATTTGCCTAAGAATTTCATGAATTCATTGTTTTTAATTACTGAGCAAATTTGGGTAAATATACCACATATTTTGTATCCATTCCTCTGTTGAGGGACATCTGAGTTCTTTCCAGTTTCTGGCTATTATAAATAGTGCTGTTATGAACATAGTGGAGAATGTGTCCTTATTACCAGGTGGAATAAATTCAGGGTATATGCCTAGGAGAGGTATTGCTGGATCTTCCAGTAGTACTATGTGCAATTTAATGAGGAACCACCAGAATGATTTCCAGAATGGTTGTACAAGCTTGCAATCCTACCAGCAATGGAGGAGTGTTCCTCTTTCTCCATATCGTCTCCAGCATCTGCTGTAACTTGAATTTTTGATCTTAGCAATTCTGACTGGTGTGAGGTAGAGTCTCAGGGTTGTTTTTATTTGCATTTCCCTAATAATTAAGGATGTTGAACATTTTTTCAGGTGCTTCTCAGCCATTCGGTATTCCTCACTTGAGAATTCTTTGTTTAGGTCTGTACCCCATTTTTAATGGGATTATTTGATTTTCTGGAGTCCAGCTTCTTGAGTTCTTTGTATATATTGGATATTAATCCCCTATTTGATTTAGGATTGGTAAAGATCATTTCCCAATCTGTTGGTGGTCTTTTTGTATTATTGACAGTGTTTTTTGCCTTTGAGAAGCTTTGCAATTTGATAGGGTCCTACTTGTTGATTGTGGATCTTAGAGCACAAGCCATTACTGTTCTGTTGAGGATTTTTCCCCTGTGCCCATATCTTTGAGGCTTTTCCCCATTTTCTCTTCTGTAAGTTTTAGTGTCTCTGGTGTAATGAGATGATCAATTGGTTCTTCTCTTGAGTTTGTTTATATAGTGAATTACATTGATGGATTTCCCTATATTAAACCATCCCTGCATACCTGGGATGAAGCCTACTTGATCATGATGGATGATCATTTTGTTGTGTTCTTTGATTCAGTTTAATAGGATTTTATTGAGTAATTTTGCATTGATGTTCATAAAAAATGTTCTGAAGTTCTCTTTCTTTGTTGGGTCTTTCTGTGGTTTAGGTATCAGCATAATCTTGGCTTCATAGAATGAATTGCGTAGAGTGCCTTCTATTTCTATTTTGTGGAATATTTGAGGAGAATTGGAATTAGGTCTTCTTTGAAGGTCTGATAGAACTCTGCACTAAAACCATCTGGTCCTGGGCTTTTTTTTTAATATTAGATATTTTCTTCATTTACATTTTAAATGTTATCCAGAAAGTTCCCTTTACCCTCCCCCATCCCTGCCTTGCTCCCCTACCCACCCACTCCCACATCTTGGCCCTGGCGTTCCCCTGTACTGGGGCATATGAAGTCTGCATGACCAAGGGGCCTCTCTTCCCAATGATGGCCAATTAGGCCTACTTCTTCTATACATGCAGCTAGAGACATGAGCTCTGAGGGTACTAGTTAGTTCATGTTATTCTTCCACCTATAGGGTTGAAGACACTGTCAGCTCCTTGGGTACTTTCTCTAGTTCCTTCCTTGGGAATCCTACGTTCCATCTAATAGCTGACTGTGAGCATCCACTTCTGTGTTTACCAGGCACTGGTATAGCCTCCTATGAGACAGCTATATCAGGGCCCTTTCAGCACTATCTTGCTGGAATATACAACAGTGTCTATGTTTGGTGGCTGATTATGAGATGGATCCCCGGCTGCAGAAGTCACTGGTTGGTCCATCCTTTTGATTCATATCCACACATGATCTCTGTAACTCTTTTAATATGTGCTTTGTTCTTAATTCTAGGAAGGGGCGAAGTGTCCAAATTTTGATCTTCATTCTTCTTGATTTTCATGTGTTTAGTAAATTATATCTTGGGTAGTCAGTGAGTAAATGTTATGTGAGTTCCTTTGTGATTGGGTTACCTCACTCAGGAATATACCCTCCAGATCCATCCATTTGCCTAGGAATTTCATATATGCATTGTTTTTAATAGCTGAGTAGTACTCCATTGTGCAGATGTACCACATTTTTTGTATCCATTCCTCTATTGAGGGACATCTGGGTTCTTTCCAGCCTCTGGCTATTATAAATAAGGCTGCTATGAACATAGTGGAACATATGTCTGTATTAAAAGATGGAAGATCTTCTGGATATATGCCAAGTAGCTGTATTGCAGGATCTTCTGCTAGTACTATGCTAAATTTTCTGAGGAACTGCCAGACTGATTTCCTGAGTGGTTGAACAAGCTTGCAGTACCACCAACAATCGAGGAGTGTTCCCCTTTCTCCACATCCACGCCAGCCATCCAGGACCTAAAAATGGAAGTAGAAACAATAAAGAAAATTCAAAATGAGATAACCCTGGAGATAGAAACCATAGGAAAAAAATCAGGAACTATAGATATGAGCGTCAGCAACAGAATACAAGAGATGGAAGAGAGAATCTCAGGCACAGAAGATTCCATAGGGAGCATAGACACGACAATCAAAGAAAATGCTAAATGCAAAAAGATCCTAACACAAAATATCCAGGAAATCCAGGACACAATGAGAAGACCAAACTTACAGATAATAAGAGTAGATGAGAATGAAGACTCACAAACTAAAGGGCCAGCAAATATCTTCAACAAAATTATAGAAGAAAACTTTCCATACCTAAAGAATGAGATGTCCATAAACATACAAGAAGCCTACAGAACTCCAAATAGGCTGGACCAGAAAAGAAATTCCTCCTGACACATAATAATCAGAACAACAAATGCACTAAATAAAGACAGAATATTAAAAGCAGTAAGGGAAAAAGGTCAAGTAACTATAAAGGCAGGCCTATTAGAATTACTCCAGACTTCTCACCAGAGACTCTGAAAGCCAGAAGATCATGGAAAGAGATTATACAGACACTAAGAGAACACAAATGCCATCCCAGGCTTCTATACCAAGCAAAACTCTCATTTACCATAGATGGAGAAACCAAAGTATTCTAAGAGAAAAGCAAATTCACACAATATCTTTCCACGAATCCAGCGCTTCAAAGGATAATAACAGATAAACACCAATACCAGGACAGAAACTGTGCCCTAGAAAAAGCAAGAAAGTAATCCTTCAAAAAACCTAAAAGAAGACAGCCACAAGAACAGAATCCCAACTCTAAAAACAAAAATGAGAGGAAGCAACAATTACTGTTCCTTAATATCTCTTAATATCAATGGACTCAATTCCCCAATAAAAAGACATAGATTAACAGACTGGCTACACAAACAGGACCCAACGTTTTGCTGCTTTAAGCAAACACACCTCAGGGAAAAAGACAGACACTACCTCAGAGTAAAAGGCTGGAAAACAATTTTCCAAGCAAACAGTCCAAAGAAAAAAGCTGAGGTAGCCATTCTAATATCAAATAAAATAGACTTTTAACTAAAAATTATCAAAAATGACAAAGACAGGCACTTCATACTCATCAAAGGTAAAATCTTCCAAGAGGAACTCTCAATTCTGAATATCTATGCTCCAAATTCAAGGGCAGCCACATTCATTAAAGAAACCTTAGTAAAACTTAAAACACACATTGCATCTCACACAATAATAATGGGAGACTTCAACATCCCACTCTCATTAATGGACAGATTCTGGAAACAGAAACTAAACAGAGACACAGTCAAACTAACAGAGGCTATGAAACAAATGGACTTAACAGATATCTACAGAATATTTCATCCTAAAACAAAATGATATACCTTTTTCTCAGCATCTCATGGCACCTTCTTCAAAATAGACCATATAATTGGCCACAAAACAGGCCTCAACAGATTCAAAAATATTGAAATTCTCCCATGCATCCTATCAGATCATCATGGACTAAGGCTGTTCTTCATCAACAACATAATTAGCAGAACACCAACATTCACGTGGAAACTGAACAACATTCTACTCAATGATACCTTGGTCAAGGAAGAAATGAAAAAAAAAAATTAAAGACTTTCTAGAGTTTAATGAAAATGACGCCACAACATATCCAAACATATGGGACACAATGAAAGCATTCCTAAGAGGTAAACTCATAGCTCTGAGTTCCTACAAAAAAAAAAAAAAAAGAAGAAAGCATACACTAGTAGCTTGGCAGCACATCTGCAAGCTCTAGAACAAATGGAAGCAAATTCACCTAAGAGGAGTAGACAGCAGGAAATAATCAAACTCAGGGGTGAAATCAACCATGTGGACACAAAAAGAACTATTCAAAGAATCAATCAAACCAGGAGCTGGTTCTTTGAGAAAGTCAACAAGATAGATAAACCCTTGGCCAGACTCACTAGAGGGCACAGGGATAGCATCCTAATTAACAAAATCAGAAATGAAAAGGGAAACATAACAACAGATACTGAGGAAATTCAAAACACCATCAGAACCTTCTACAAAAGGTTATATTCAAAAAAATTGGAAAATCTAGATGAAATGGATAACTTTCTAGACAGATACCAAGTTCCAAAGTTAAACCAGGATCAGATTAATGACCTAAACAGTCCTATATTTTCTAAAGGAATAAAAGCAGTCATTAATAGTCTCCCAACCAAAAAAAGCCCAGGACCAGATGGGTTTAGTGCAGAGTTCTATCAGACTTTCAAAGAAGACCTAATTCCAGTTTTTCTCAAACTATTAAAAAAAATAGAATCTGAAGGTACACTACCCAATTCATTCTCTGAAGCCACAATTACTCTGATACCTAAACCACATAAAGACACAACAAAGATAGAAAACTTCAGACGAATTTTCCTTATGAACATAAATGCAAAAATACTCAACAAAATTCTCGCCAAGAGAATCCAAGAACACATCAAAATGATCATCCATCATGACCAAATAGGCATCCTCCCAGGAATGCAGGCATGGTTTAATATTCGGAAATCCATCAATGTAATACACTATATAAACAAACTCAAAGATAAAAACCACATGATCATCTCCTTAGATGCTGAGAAAGCATTTGACAAAATCTAACACCCATTCATGATAAAAGTCTTGGAAAGATCAGGAATTCAAGGCCCATACCTAAACACGATAAAAGCAATCTACAGCAAACCAGTGGCCAACATCAAACTAAATGGAGAGAAACTGGAAGCAATCCCACTAAAATCAGGGACTAGACAAGGCTGCCCACTTTCTCTGTACCTATTCAATATGGTCCTGGGCTTTTTTTTTTTTTTTTTTTTTTTGGCAGGCTATTAATGACTGCTTCTATTTCTTTAGGGGAAATGGGGACTGTTTAGATCATTAATCTGATCCTGATTTAACTTTGGTATGGTATCTGTTTAGGAAATTGTTCATTTCATCCAGGTTTCCCCTTTTGTTGACTATAGCCTTATGTAGTAGGATCTGATGATGTATGGATTTCTTCAGGTTCTGTTGTTATTACTTCTTTTTCAATTCTGATTTTCTTAATTAGGATAATGTCCCTGTGCCCTCTATTTAGTCTGGCTAAGGGTTTATCTATCTTCTTGATTTTCTTAAAGAATCAGTTCCTGATTTGATTGATTCTTTCTATAGTTCTTTTTGTTTCCACTTGGTTGATTTTAGCCCTAAGTTTGATTATTTCCTGCTGTCTACTCCTTTTGGGTGAATTTGCTTCCTTTTGTTCTAGAGCTTTTAGGTGTGCTGTAAGCCTGCTAGTGTATGCTCGCTCTAGTTTCTTTTTGGCAGCACTCAGAGGTTTGAGTTTTCCTCTTAGGAATGTTGTCATTGTGTCCCATAAGTTTGGGTATGTTGTGGTTTCATTTTCATTAAATTCTAAAAAGTCTTTAATCTCTTTTATTTCTTCCTTGACCAAGGTATCATTGTGTATTGTTCAGCTTCCACATGAATGTTGGCTTTCCATTATTTATGTTTTTATTGAAGATCAGCCTTACTCCATGGTGATCCAAAAGGATGCGTGAAATAATTTCAATATTTTTGTATCTGTTGAGGCCTGTTTTATGACCAATTATATGGTCAGTTTTGCAGAAGGTATCATGAGGTGCTGAGAAGAAGGTATATCCTTTTGTTTTAGGGTAAAATATTCTGTAGATACCTGTTGCATGCATTTCTTTCGTAACT
Source organism: Mus minutoides (assembly GCA_902729485.2). Lineage (NCBI taxonomy): Eukaryota > Metazoa > Chordata > Mammalia > Rodentia > Muridae > Mus > Mus minutoides. The sequence goes on along the minus strand of LR753358.1, from coordinate 168,246 downwards.
TCTGTTAGTTTCAATATGTCTCTCTTTAGTACTGTTTCCAGGATCTGTCCATTGGTGAGAGTGGGGTTTTGAAGGCTTCCACTATTTTTGTGTGTGTTATAATATGTGCTTTGGGATTTATTATAATTTCCTTAATAAATGTGGATGCCCTTTCATTTGGAGCATAGATATCCAAAACTGAGAGTTCATCTTGGAAGATTTTACCTTTGATGTGTATGAAGTGCCCCTCCTTGTATTTTTTTTTTTTTTTTGATAACTTTGGGTTGGAGGACGATTTTATTCAATATTAGAATGGTTACTCCTACTTGTCTCTTCAGAACATTTGCTTAGAAAATTGTTTGACAGCCTTTCACTCTGAGGTCGTGTCTGTCTTTGTCCCTGAGGTGGGTTTACTCTAAACAGCAAAATGTTGGGTCTTGTTTACATAGCCAGTCTGTTAGTCTATGTCTTTTTTTGGGGGGGGGGGTGAGTCCATTGATATTAAGAGATATTGAGGAAATGTAATTGTTGCTTTCTGTAATTTTTGTTCTTAGAGTTGGGGTTCTGTTTTGTGGCTGTCTTCTTTTAGGTTTGTTCAAGGATTACTTTCTCACTTTTTCTAGGGCGTAATTTCCCACCTTTAGTTGGCGTTTTCCCTTTATTATCCTTTGAAGGACTGGATTCGTGGAGAGATATTGTGTAAATTTGGTGTTGTCATGGAATACCTTGGTTTCTCCATCTATGCTAATTGAGAGTTTTGCTGGTTATAGTAGCCTGGGCTTGCATTTGTGTTCTCTTAGGGTCTGCATAACATCTGTCCATGATCTTCTGGCTTTCATAGTCTCTGGTGAGAAGTCTCATGTAATTCTAATAGGTCTGCATTTATATGTTACTTGACCTTTTTCCCTTACTGCTTTTAATATTCTGTCCTTATTTACTGCATTTGTTGCTCTGATTGTTATGTGTTGGGAGGAATTTCTTTTCTGCTCCAGTCTATTTGGAGTTCTGTAGGCTTCTTTTATGTTCATGGGCATCTCTTTCTTTAGGTTAGTGAAGTCTTTTTCTATAATCTTGTTGAAGATATTTACTGGCACTTTAAGTTGAAAATCTTCATTCTCATCAATACCTATTATAGTTATGTTTGTTCTTCTCATTGTGTCCTGGATTTTGTGGATTTTTAGGATCTTTTTGCATTTTTTTTTTGATAGTTGTGTCCATGTTTTCTATGTAATCTTCTGCACCCGAGACTCTCTCTTCCACCTCTTGTTTTCTGTTGCTGATTCTTGCATCTATGGTTCTTGGTTTCTTTCCTAGGATTTCTCTCTCCAGAGTTGTCTCCCTTTGGGTTTTCTTTATTGATTCTGTTTCCATTTTTAGATCTTGGATGCTTTTGTTCAGTTCCATCATCTGTTTGGTTGTGTTTTTCTATAATTCTTTAAGGGATTTTTGTGTTTCTTCTTTAAGGACTGCTACCTGTTTAGCAGTGTTTTCCTGTAACTTTTAAGGACTTCTACCTGTTTAGCCGTATTCTCCCAAATTTCTTTAAGTGAGTTATTAATGTCCTTCTTAAAATACTCTACCAACCTCATGAGATATGTTTTTAATTCTGAATCTTGCTTTTGGGGGTTCTGATGATGCCGAGTGATCTTAGTTTCTGTTAGTAAGATGTATGCCTTTCAGCATCTGGTAATCTCTGGTGTTAGATGTTCTAGCTTTCTCTGGCTTGACCTTGCTCTTCCTGTGATTCTATCAGCCTCTGTCAGCACTCCTGGGAGTTCAACTCTCTCCTGAGGCCCAGTGGTCAGAGAACTTTCTGCAGGCAAGCTCTCCTCTTGCAGGGAAGGTGCACAGAAGTCTGAAGCTCAGATCTACCTCCTGAGTCCCAGGGTCAGAACACTCCCTGAAGGCTGACTCTCCTCTGGAGGGGAAGGTGCCCAGGGGTCTGGGTCTCAGGTCCACCTCCTGGCTGAGGAGGATGAAGCCCTGACGAGACCCTATCCAAGAAGCTCTGTTGCTTTTGTTGCTCATGTGCTCTCCTGCTTAGACTCCTTTCAGTGATCCCAAGATCCTGTGTGTGCTAGGGCCTTCCAAGCTCATTCCCAAGATGGCTTGGGGCTGGAGCCACCAGAACAAATCCCAGCTGGTGGCTGGGAGGGTTTCCTTTGTCCCTGTTCCAGCAGTGATCCCAAGATGCTATGAGTGCTAGGGCCTGCTGAGTTCGTGCCCACGATTATATGGGGCTGGCACCGATCAGAACAAACCTCATTTGCTGGGTGGGTGGGTTTCCTTAGTCTCTGTTCCTACTGGCACAAGACCCTCCAGGATTTTTGTAACAGATGTTGCATTCCACTCACCAGTGATCTCAATATCCTGGATGTGCTAGGTTGCCTGCAGAGTAGAGAGTCCTCTGGGGACCCTGGTACCTTCCACCAAGTTCACACCCAAGATCCAAAAAAAATTGACCCAGAGTTTCTCTTCTCTAAAAGAAATGCAGGTACAAAATTAGAGTAGAGATTGAAATAAGGGCCATTCATTGACCAACTCAACTTGTGATCTGTCTATATGTGAACACAAATACTGACAGCGTTACTCATGCCATGTTTTGCTTGAAGACAGCAGCCAATTATGCCTGTTGTCTTAGTCAGAGTTTCTATTCCTACACAAACATCATCACCATGAAGCAAGTTGGGGAGGAAAGGGTTTATTCAGCTTACATTTCTACATTGTTGTTCATCAATAAAGGAAGTCAGGACTGGAACTCAAGCAGATCAGGAAGTAGGAGCTGATGCAGAGGCCATGGAGGGATGTTCTTTACTGGCTTGCTTCTCCTGGCTTGCTCAGCCTGCTCTCTTATGGAACCCAAGACTCCCAGACCAGAGATGGTCCCACCCACAGGGGGCCCTTACTCCTTGATCACTAATTGAGAAAATGCCTTATAGCTGGATCTCATGGAGGCCTTTCCTAAACTGAAGCTCCTTTCTCTTTGATAACTCCAGTCTGCATCAAGTTAACATGCAAAACCATCCAGTACAAATGTCCTCTGAAAAGCTCTACCAACACTTGACTGACACAGATAAAGATATTAAATTTAACCATTCCACTGACGTCCAGGACCCCTATGAAAGATATGGGATGGATTGAAGGAACTGAAGGGGATGGCAAGCCCATAGGAAGACCAACAGTTTCAACTAACCCTGACCTTTCAGCACCCAGAGACTAAGCCACCAACTGAAGAGTATACATAGGCCGGTTTGTGGCCCATGGAAAATGTGTAGCAGAGGACTGTCTTCTGTGGCTTCAGTAAGATATACCCAAAATAGGTCAGGTGTTGGTGGTGCATGCCTTTAATCCTAGCACTAGGGAGGCAGAGGCAGGAGGATTTCTGAGTTTGAGGCCAGCCTGGTCTACAGAGTGAGTTCCAGGACAGCGAAACAGCCAGGGCTACACAGAGAAACCCTGTCTTGAAAAAAAATGCCCAAAATAATGTAAACACTTGTAGCCCCAGGGAATGGGGATGCAATGGGGTGGGGAGATAAAGTGGATGGGTGAGGGAGTGAGTGGGTCAGTGTGGTGAGTGGGTAGGTGTGGTGAGTGGGTTGGGCGAGCATTCTCTAGAGGTAAAAGGGGAAGGAGGACTGGGTGAAGAACTCTTGGAGGAGAAACATGGAAGGAGGGCAACATTTGGAATGTAAATAAATAAAGCAATTTTAAAACAATAAAAATTAATAAAAGAAAGATTTTCAAATTTTAATGAAATCAATGATTTTCTAACTTACAAAAGTTAAATTAAGGTCAGTAAAATTGTTTAAATAGCCCTATAACCCCTAATGAAGTAAAAGCAATCATTAAAATCTCCAAAGGAAAAAAAAAAGCTTATGGCCAGATGATTTTAGGGCAGAATTCTACCAGACTTTCAAGGAAGAGTTAATACCAATACTTCTCAAACTATTCCACAAAATAGAAACAAAAGAAACACTGCTATACTCATTCTGTGAGACTACAGTCACTCTGATACTTAAACCACACAAAACCACTACAAAGGAAGAGAATTTTAGACTGCTTTCTCTTATGAAATTTGATGCAAAAATACTCAATTAAACACTTGTGAACTGAATCCAGGAAAACATCAAAAATATCATCCAACATGATTAAGTAGGCTTCATCCAAGGGATTCAAGGATGGTTTAATACATAGAAATCTGTCATCATAATTCACCATATAAACAAACTGAAAGAATAGAAACCACATAATTATCTCCTGAGATCCTGAAAAAGTCTTTAACAAAATCCAACACTGCTTCATGTTAATAATATTAGAGAAATCAGTGATCAAGCTAAATGAAGAGAAACTTAAAGCAATTCCATTAAAATTGGGGACAAAACAAGGCTGCTTACTCTCTCTATCTATCTATCTATCTATCTATCTATCTATCTATCTATCTATCTATTCAATATAGTACTTGAAGAGCCAGCACGAGCAATAAGACAACTAAAGGAGATCAAGGGGATACAAATTGGAAAGGAAGAAGTCAAAGTGTCTCTATTTGTGAATGATATGATAGTATACATGAACAATGACAAAAAAATCTCACAGAGAATTCCTACAGCTGATAATCAACTCCAGCAAACTGACTGGATACAAAATTAACTCAAAGACCTGGGATAAAGAAGGCACACAAGAATCAATGTTTGTATCCTTAGCTGTGACTAGCTATATTGTTGATATGGAACTTGAAGAGGCCACCTCCTGTAGCCAGCAAGGAACCTCAATGGGGCAATGGAACTCCAACTCATCCACAAAACTTTTGACCCCAAATTTATACTGTTTCCAAGAAATGCAGGGACTGTGTGTAGAGTAGAAGTTGAGTAAATGTCCAACCAATAACTGACATTACCTGATACCCATCCCATGGGCAGGCATCAATCCCTGAAACAATTAATGATGTTCTTTTATATTTGCAGACAGGAGTCTAACATGGCTGTCCTCTGAGAGGCTCCACCTAGCAGTAGACTCAGACAGATACAGACACCCACAGTGAAATATGAAACTTGTATATATGGAACTTGGAGACTCTAAAGAAAGAATAGAAGGAAGGATTGTGGGAAACAAAGGGGATAGGAACTCCACAGGAAGACCATCAAAGTCAACTAACCTGGATCATTAAACTCTCAGAGAATGAACCAAACCACCAACCAAAGAACATATGTGGGATGGACCTAAGCCTCCCTGCACATATGTAGCAGATGTACAGCTTGAGTTCATGTGGGTCTCAAACAACTGAAGTTTGCTTTATCCCAAAAGCTGTTGCCTATGTACAGGATATGTTCTTCTATCTGGCTGCCTTGTCTGGCCTCAGTGGGAGAGGATACTCCTCACTAGCCCAGCAGAGACTTGATGTGTCAGGTTGGGGGATGCCCAGTGGGTCCTACCTGCTCAGAGTAGAAGGTTAAGGGAGATGGGGAAAAGTTTGTTGGATGGGGTGATGAGGAGGAAGGTAGTGATCAAGATGTAAAGTGAATTAATAAAAATAAATAAATAAAAATAAAATAAATTATTACTGACAAAAGGAAATCATACATTCATTAATTTCTTTAACAAACATGCTTACATTCTAACTTCTGACTGATACTAGAAGTCAAAGAGACTTTAGATCTTAGTAGTAATAATTTGTAATATTTTGGAGTCAATTTTCTAATACAGAATGAAATTCATACCACTAATATTTTATACTTAAAAATGAGAAAAGTTACTATTTGGCAAGTTAATTGTATAAAGCTCAGATGAAACATATTGCCTGGATCATATTTATAAATATAAGCAATTTGCCCATTAACTTTTATATGAATTAAAAGGAAAAAAATCTACTGATTTCATTAAACTTGTAGAAGAGACAACTATAGGAAGTTTATGAAGACATTTAGAAGGACATATGATTGAGAAATATATCTGAAGTGCATTATGCATAGAAATAAGGAAAATTAGTCCAAGTAATATTAGTACATTTAAAATGTGTGCTGATTAAATCTTATACTCAAATGTCCTTTCTTCTAAACAGATAAACTAAAAAAAATTAAGCATGATTCATAGTTGTTGGGTAAATTAAATGAGTACATGAATAAAGCTTCATTTCTACACCTGGCTCTATTTGGCAATTCAATTAGAGGAGGCTATTGTTGTTGTTAATGGTTTCATTATTATTATTATTTGCATATAATTAGATAGAAGTTATTCACCATAAATTTATTCTATGAGTTTGTGATTTACTATCATCTATGTCCTCTTCATATTGATTTAAATAAAGCTCATTTCAATTCAGTTGTTAATAGTTATTGCTTTAGGACAGCAAGTGTTTACTGAAGGGACCCTGATATAGCTGTCTTGTACTGACATCTCTAAGATGGAACACAGGGCCCACAATGGAGAAGCTAGAGATAGAACCCCAGGAGCTGAAGGGGTCTGCAACCCTAGAAGAGGTACAACAATATGAACTAAACAGAACCCCCAGAACTCGTGTCTCTAGCTCCATATGGAGCAGAAGATGGCCTAGTCGGCCATCATTGGGAGGAGAGGCACCTTGGTATTGCAATCTTTATATGCCCCAATACAGGGGAATGCCAGGGCCAAGAAATGGGAGTGGGTGGGCAGGGGAGCAGGGCGGGGGGAGAGGGAAGAGAACTTTCAAGATAGCAATTGAAATGTAAATTAAGAAAATATCTAATTAAAAATGAAAAAAAAAATAGTTATTGCTTAATACCTCTAAATTTTCTAGGCACTAAAATTAAAACAAGTTCTGATCAAAAAATTGTGCAAATGAGTTTTATTTGTGTGAAGAAATGCTCTCATGGGATAAATCAGTGTGATGAAAAGATACATATTTTATTAAAACTAAAATTTCCATTTTGATGGCAGATTATAGTATTCATAGAAATAGTATTACAGAAAAATAAAATTGTGAGTAGGGCTGTATAGAAGTTAACATCTTTATATCTCACAGGAATTATCATGAACTACTAATATTCACAGAGTGAAGATTTTGGTGTAAGTACGTATAGTTATACACAAGTCACTACCTGCTTTTGGAAGAAAATTATTGGCTTGTTATAATTTTTGGTAGCAACTGAATACTCTTTCATAGTACTCCAAATCACTTATAAACAGAGTTGTTTTTTGTAAATTAAAAGCTATTTTGCCCACAGAGACACAAAATTGAGCAAGCATTTAAAGAATCCATCATCAAATGGATGTGAAATTCTTTATTAATTTTGTGTTTTATATAAAGAAGAGGCACAAATGATAATAATCCCCATTTCTGTGACACTATATTGTTATTTTCAGTCTGTGACTATAGCCATGTGAGCAGTTTACTAAAACCATTTAACATAGGATTGATTACAGATGGCTCTATTTTATATGTAAGCACCAAGTGGGATAGACAGCTTAGGCACTATAGAGCCTTCTTGGGATATAATTAAAACACAGTGGTGCTTATATACCTTTTAATAGCATATAGACTTGCTTTTTTTTATTTTCCTTATAGATAATGACAAGATTGTACTTATGTATTTCATAGGGTATAGAGAATAATTTCAATGGATTGGGACTTGGGGAAAAATTAATCAAAGTTTGTGACAAATTTGAGAAGGAGGTATATCAATAGACTTATTTAGATGCGAAAAAATTGGCAAGTATTTGTATTTAAGATCAGTATTTTTCAAAGGATTGTTCCAGTGAAAGAGTATTTACATAATCACATTTTTCAATTTTTTATTAGATCTTTTCTTCATTTACATTTCAAATGCTATTCCAAAAGTTTTTAGAAACCAGTCATCCTCTTTAGAATCATTGTTTTCACTGCCTAATATGAACAAAGTGGCAAGAAATGAAGAGAAATGAAGGTTAGGAACACGGACACTCAGTTACAGAGGCTGATGTGGCTGATTGTCAATCTCCAACTGCTCAAACAGGAACCAACACTGACATACCAATATGGATTCAATCTGTGCACTGATCAGCCAGTTAGCTGGTGATATGTTTACTCTATTGGATTGCTTTTGTCAAAGAAAAGTTGTGTTTTTTTCATCAGTTATTCTAGATATATACTCAATTTTTCTGAACATGTTACTTCTGCCAGAACTAGATTCTGTGGGCATACAGAGTAGTTTTTATGACAAAGTGACTTTCTTCATAGATATAAGTACCTGAAAATGGGATTGTGTTCATATAAACTCAGTAGTATTAATACATTATCACCCAGAAACAGTTGCCTTATAGAAGATGGAATAGCCATCTTTAGACTCAAGGGTAGTACCAGCTAGAAGTAATATTCATGCCCTAGGCAACATTCACTAGAGGTTCCATATGCTTTGAATCAGCTTCAATTCTATAACCTGACTCTCTCATGGCTATAATTCACAAGTTTAGATATTAATATCATTTTTACATAAATATTCTCTTCAAAGTTCATGTTAGCAATTTGACTATAATGTTACAATATTAGGATATTTTCTTTAGGAATTGATTAGAGACCTAGTAAAAGAGATCAAAGAAAATTATCATGACATTTTGTCCTCCTGGATTTCTTTCATGTCAAGATATGGTGTTTATTGTGCTTATAAGGTTTAGACATCCAGCTATCCCTAGATACTATCTACTGACATATTGATCCCAGATTCCAATGTTGAGAGCCATGAGAAATAAATTTTATTTATTTACTAAGTAATCAGTTTGTGGTATTTCCTTACAGCAACAAAAATACAACAAAATAACATTTAAAAATTCAAAGCATAAATAAAAGTATTAAAGTAAATAGGAGCTAAACATTAACTTCCATATAATCAGATAGTTAATTTGTATTTTTAATTGCCAAAATTTAATGATATATCTTCCCAATTTCATTTTCTCTCTTTCTATATCGCCCTTTCTCAATTTGCCCCCAAATCTATTGATTAATTTTCTTTACCTGTTATTCTTACATTTACATATAAATGAGGGAGCATAAAAACATAGCCTGCTGAGTTCAGTTTGGGTTTTATGCATGTATATTACTTTAGGTCTGACTACTCAATATTGCATAAGATGTTAGGACACTCATTCCTGGGGAAGAATAACTGTGCTTTCTCAGTAGGTGTTAACTACTTGTAACTTTATATCTACCCTTGGGATCTGATGAGATTCCTCCATCCATGTCATGTTGTCAATTGTCATTGGAATTGTTCTGGTCTTGTTTAAGCAGTCATCTTTGTATGTTGGTGAAATGTTTTAGTACTGGAGTCAGATCAGAAATTAGTTACAGTTTTATCTAGGGTTCTTAACAATATAATATTTTCCCATCCAGACATTAAAGTTCATTCCTTTGAAAAAAAATCTTCAAAATTTAGAATTCATTGCTACATTGTCTGGGTTTTATATTAAGTATAAGAATTTTCTTTGCTAAACATAGGAGTTTACTCTGATTTTTTTTATTATTATACTTTTGTGCTTTTGAAAAATTGTTTCCTAACTACAAGCTGATTTATAACAAGAGAGTGTATTTACAAATTTACTTTACATTCTGCCATTTACTCTTTGTAAAAATTTGATGAACAGAGGATAGTGAATTTTGCCTAAAGCACACTTTTACTGACACATTTTAAGAGGATTTAAGAATAGTAGCACACATCTATATTTGTTTCTTGTGCTTTTTTTGGTGCTTTTTTCTGTTTGTTTATTTTTGTCTTATTCTGATTTGTTTGTTTTTGTATTATTTTATTACTGCTTTTTAGATGCCTTCTTGATTTCTAAGGAAAGAAAGAAAAATTATGAATGTGATGTGAGAAGAGGGTTTCAGAGGAATTGGGGGAAGGGGAAATCTTAGTCAGAATATATTGGATGAAAAATATATTTCATTAAAATTTAAAAAGAATAATAGCAAGTTATTTTGCATATTATTTTTCCTCCATTTCAAACTATGTAGTCTGACACAATAAATAATCCAAGAAAAGCTGATGCTCTCCAGAAGCTATTGTGTTTAGTGTACATATGGTTAAGCTATTTTCCAGTGAGCTCCTGTTGCTTGCAGCCACTAGGAAATAGTAGAAAACTAGAGAGCTTTAGGGTCTACTGATTGACAGACTCAGGTTAATTTCTTGTGCTACAATCTAGGCTGGGTTTTTATTGTGAGTCAAAACAGTTGCTTAGAAGATGGTTTTGATGATCACTTCAATAAGGATTGTACAATGAAATCACTATTTACAAGATCTGAATTTTTAAATTTTATATATCCATGAAGCATTACATCTAGAAATACAGCCATTACAGGCCTCAAGGGACTTTTAAACAAGAACACACAGACAAGTAAAAGTTCTATGACAAACCATTATGAAACTTTTCAGTGTCACTAAATAAATGAGACTGAGTAGTCCTATAGACGTGGCTGTTTACACATAAGCACAATGCTTCATTAGCAGTGAAGCAGAGCACTAAGCATATACAAGTTCATGCGGAGAAAGGACCTGATCTTATGACTTGCTCTGAAGCATACACTATTTTTTGTTTGTTTGTTTCTGCCCTTTTACTTAGCTTTGAACTGCAGGAGCAGTTTCCAAATGATATTTGACAGTGACCCATTACTGTCTATACTTCAGTAAATCTTTTTTTTTTTTTTTAACAAATTCATTTTCTTTTCTTTTCTTTTTTTAAATGACATTTTTATTAGATATTTTCTTAATTTACATTTCAAATGCTATTCCGAAACTCCCCTCCCTCCTCCCCCCTCCCTGCTCCCCTGTCCACCCACTCCCACTTCTTGGCCCTGGTGTTCCCCTGTATTGGGGCATATAAAGATTGCAGTACCAAGGGGCCTCTCTTCCCAATGATGACCGACTAGGCCATCTTCTGCTACATATGGATCTAGAGACATGAGTTCTGGGGGTTCTGGTTAGTTCATATTGTTGATCCTCTTCTAGGGTTGCAGACCCCTTCAGCTCCTGGGGTTCTATCTCTAGCTTCTCCATTGTGGGCCCTGTGTTCCCTCTTATAGATGATTATGAGCATCCACTTCTGTACGAGACAGCTATATCAGGGTCCCTTAAGTTGGCACTAGCTGTCCTATGCCATAGTGTCTGAGTTTAATGACTGATTATGGGATGGATCCCCCGTGGTGGGGTAGTCTCTGTATGGTCCAGCCTTTCATCTTAGCTCTAAACTTTGTCTCTGTAACTCCTTTCATGGGCATTTTGTTTCTTCTTCACAGGAATAATGAAGTATCTATTAGCTATTTGGTTTTCTTTAAAAGGAAAAAGGGAAGGAGGCTTGTTAGTGAAATTCTGCCATTTAAGCTTATAAAATAAAAATGTCTGCAGGAATGTGTTAGAACTTTACATTTTCATTACTGAGCAATATTAAGGCACAGGAATAACCTTGACTGCAAATGCCATTATTATAAAATTATAATTAAAATATTTCTTATATTTTTTGCTAGTTATTTTATATGTGTACAATTCTCTGTGACCACATTCACCTCCTTATGCCCTCTCATCCCGCTCCTGATCTTGTTGATCTCCTCATTTCCAACTATTCTGCTTCCTACTTTCATGTTTCTCCTTCCTTTCTCTCCCCTTCCCTTCCCAGCCCTTTGCTTTGTTTTATGTTTGCCATTCTTTTTTTTTTCCATTCAGACTCCATGCACATAATCTCAGCTGCTGAGCATTTATGATTTCAGAGATGATGGCAAATGCAGGCAAGGGCATTAAACTGCACTCATACACACACACACACACACACACACACACACACACACACACACACACAAGTCAGTACCAGTATCTTATTTTGTATGGGAACTGGAAGCATTTTTATGAAAATTAGAAGCTAGGTAAAATTTTTCATCATATCCACTGCAATTTAAACTATGTATTAGATTTGAGTGTAATTAGACAAATATAAGCCATGCAATCACCACTAGAATAGATTGGGAATGAATAGCAAAACACAGATGAGGCAAATCCACACTGTTCTTCTATAGGATAGTTTGGTAAGTAGTTGACAGTAACTTGTTTTATGAAGAACTAAAAATGAGCTTATTGAAAGCTACAAAGTCAAAGAAAGTTAAAATGATGGAAATTATTATTGATTTTATTTGATCAGTGTGTAATGTACCCATATATTGAAATATCACAGTTATTCTAGTACATATCCAATGCTTGGTGTTAATAAAATTTAACAATAAATCACAAAAAATATAAACCAATTAAAACCACAGAAATAGATGTGGAATTAGAAAATCGGGGGGGGGGTCTTTTGAAGAAGATGTTAGTATAGCAGAAAGTTATTGAAATAATGTGTTTTAACTTTAACTCAGAAATGAAATAATTTGATAAGTTGAACCAGTGACTGCTGCAGCCGGGGATCCGTCCCATAATCAGGCACCAAATGCAGACACTATTGCATATGCCAGCAAGATATTGCTGAAAGGACCCTGATATAGCTGCCTCATGTAAGGCTATACCAATGCCTGGCAAACACAGAAGTGGATGCTCACAGTCAGCTATTAGATGGAACACTGGGTTCCCAAGGGAGGAGGTAGAGAAAGTACCCAAGGAGCTGAAGGGGTCTCCAACCCTGTAGATGGAAGAACAATATGAACTAACTAGTACCCCGAGAGCTTATGTCTCTAGTTGCATATGTAGCAGAAGATGGCCTAGTTGGCCATCACTGGGGAGAGAGGCCTCTTGGTCATACAAACTTCATATGCCCCAGTACAGGTGAAAGCCAGGGCCAGGATGTGGGAATGGGTGGGTAGGGGAGCAGGGCAGGGGATGGGGGAGGGCTTAGGGGACTTTCAGGATAACATTTGAAATGTAAATGAAGAAAATATCTAATAAAAATTGGAAAAAAGGAATTTCCAGATACATCAACTCTAAAAAAAAAGAAAAGAAAATTTTAACATATCAAGTTATACAAAGAAATAATAAATGGGTATGATGACTAACAAGACTAAATGAGAAAATAAAATTATTATTAGGAAGAAACTTAATAAGAAATACACTTACATAAGAAATCTTTTATAATACTTCTGAAAGTTTCAAATTAGGTTAATAGATGGAAAATAAGTTTTGTTCTCAAATATGGTAATCTCAAGTTACAATAAGACTTCTCTGACAAATTTATTTATAATCTTAATACCATTCCAGTATAAAGGGTATTATATGGTATTAGACAAGTTTCTTTAATGTTATATGGAAAACAAATAGACAACATTGAGATATTGAAACTAAAAGAGCTATAAAAAGATATTGGACATTAAAGGAAATTCAATGACTGCTTAATCTAAGCAGCTTAGTAATTGACTCCTACAATAGAATGTAACATTGAAAAATGAATGCATGAATATGAAATTATTTCAAAACACTTGGCCTCTTATCATCATTGCTATTTTTAAGTGGTGCTGCAGTAACTGAGTAGATATTTATAAAAAAAGAAATATTAGATTCAAATATTTAATCAAAAGTAAGCATAAAGTTCAAATTGATTCCATGTATGAAGTAAAAAATAAAACCAAACAGTAAAGGCTGGGTGTCTTAATGCATACCTGTACCACGAATAGAAGTGGGAGAAAGGATACAGGCAGAATCCTGAAATTTCCTGGCCAGACAGGATAATCAGTGAGAACCAGGTTTAGTGAGAGATACTGTCTCAAAAAATAGGCATAGAGGAGTAGAACACAGCAGAAATGAACGTCTTCCTCTATATTTTCATTGGGACACATGCATAACTAATTACATGTACATCACTGAATACACACACACACACACACACACACACACACTCACAGATATATAGGCAAGGTTAGCTAGTATGGGTGATGAGAAATGATAAAGGGATTGCATGAAGATGGAACCTGTAACAAGTTTATTTCAAGCCAACTTTTTGTACTCTTATCAGAAATATAATGTAATGGGAGTTTCCAAGATTCTATAATGTTTGGAAGCTATATAATGTTTACAATGTTAATGTCTAAAATCAATTATCCTGTTAAGCTTCTATATACATCACTGACTTCTAGAGAACAAAGAAACACAAAAATACCTGAATGCGGCATATACTGCATATGTTTCTTATGAACTGGATAGGAAGGACACAGAGACCCAAAAGCTATAAACTCTAACCTGAAAATCTTATTATGCATGCATGCTTCTCAAGGGAACTAGAGCAAGCTTACTACAATATATTTTTCTTCTTTTCCGTCTCTCTACTCCTCCTTATACACCCCAATGCCTTATACACTCATCTTCATGTTCTCACAATCCTTAAAAAAACAAAAACATACACACAAACTAACCCAAAACAAAACCCAAAAAGTCAAAATGTACAAAAACTAAACAAACAACAAAGACCAACTAAGCAACCAACCAAACATACAAAAACCCACAAAAAGCAGTGTGTATTTACCAACATTCAGTTATCCATTAGATGGAGCACAGACTTCCCAAGGAAGGACCTAGAGAAAGTACCCCAGGAGCTGAAGGGGTCTCCAACCCTATAAGAGGATTATCAATATGAACTAACCAGTAACCCCAGGGCTCCCTGGGACTAAAGCACCAATCAAAGAAAACACACAGAGGGACTCGTGTCTATAGCTGCATATGTAGCAGAGGATGGCCTAGTCGGTCATCAATAGGAGGAAAGGCCCTTGGTCCTGTGAAGGTTTTATGCCCCAATATAAGGGAATGTCTGGGCCAGGAATGGGAGTGGGTGGGTTGGTGAGCAGGGGGAGGGGGAGGGTTTAGGGGAGTTTAAGAGGGGAAACTAGGAAAGGGGATAACATTTGAAATGTAAATAAAGAAAATATCTAATGAAAAACAAAAACAAAAACATACACACAAACTAAAATAAAACAAAACCCCAAATGACAAAAAGTACAAAAACTAAACAAACAACAAAAACCAACCAACTAAACAAACAAACATACATACATACATACATACATACATGCATACATACATACAAAAGCCCCCCAAATGCATTGTGTATTCACCAACTACTCCTGGGAATGAGGTTGTCCCCAGAACGATGTTAATGTACTAAGTGACAGTCCATTTTATAAGGCTTATTCTTCTTTTTCTAAAGGATGTCAATCGCAACTAACTTACTTAGGGGTGGAAATTTATGTTCATTCGCCTTTAGAGTTTTTGTGAGGGGAATCAGTAATGGTCTGTTTACATTCCTCTACAGCCAACCAGCTTGTTCAGCACCATGTGTTCGAGTGTGCATTTTTAGCTTTTTATCAAAAAACTACAAATCCATAGGTGTGTGGGCAAATGACTGATATAGATAAGCATGCCCATTTTTCTGCCAATGCCATGGTGTTTTTTTTCAACTTTTATTAGATATTTGCTTCATTTACATTTCAAGTGTTATCCACAAAGTTCCCTATACCCTCCCCCCTCCCGGCCCTGCTCCCCTACCCATCCGCTCTCACTTCTTGGCCCTGGCGTTCCCCTGTATTGGGGCATATAAAGTCTGCATGACCAAGGGACCTCTCTTCCCACTGATGGCCAACTAGGCCATCCTCTTCTATATATGCAGCATCTCAGTACTCGAGTCCCCCATGATCAATCAAGTACCAATAAGAAGGTGGATCTCCCAACTTCTAGGGAAGTCGAGGAACCCATGAAAGAGATCGAGGAAGAAGGAACCCTTGGGACACAAGGTAGATTATCGACTGACACTCGAAGCACCTCCATGTTTGCCAGGCATTGGTATATTTTCCCCCGAGACAGCTATATGCGGGCCCTTTCAGCACCATCTTTCTGGCATATGCAATAGTGTCTATGTTTGGTGGCTGATTGTGGGATGGATCCCTGGCAGCCGCAGTCGTTGGGTCCATCCTTTGAATTCAGCTTCACACATGATCTCTTTAACTCCTTCAATGTGTGCTTTGTTCTTAATTCTAGGAAGGGGTGACTTGTCCACATTTTGATCTTCTTTCTTCTTGAGTATCATGTGTTTAGTAAATTGTATCTTGGGTAGTCTAGGTTTCAGGGCTAGTATCCACATATCAGTGAGTACATGTTATGTGAGTTCTTTTGTGAATGGGTTACTTCACTCAGGATGATGGCATCCAGATCCATCCATTTGCCTAGGAATTTCATACATTTATTTTTTTTAATAGCTGAGTAGTAATCCATTGTGTAAATATACCAAAATTTTTGTATCCATTCCTCTGTTGAGGGACATCTGGGTTCTTTCCAGTTTCTGGTTATTATGAATAAGGCTGCTATGAACATAGTGGAACATGTGTCCTTGTTACCAGATGGAATATCTTCTGGATATATGCCCAGTAGAGGTATTGCAGGATCTTCCAGTAGTACTATGTCCAATTTTCTGAGGAACCACCAGACTGATTTCCTGAGTGGTTGAACCAGCTTGCATTCCCACCAACAATGGAAGAGTGTTCCCCTTTCTCCACATCCATGCCAGCATCTGTTGTCACCTGAATTTTTGATCTTAGCCATTCTTACTGGTGTAAGGTGGAATCTCAGGGTTGTTTTGATCTGCATTTCCCTGATGATTAAGGATGTTGAACATTTTTTCAAGTGCTTCTCAGCCATTCCATATTGCTCAGTTGAGAGTTCTTTGTTTAACTCTGTGCCCCACTTTTTAATGGGGATATTTGATTTTCTGGTGTCCACCTTTTTGAGTTCTTTATATATATTGGATATCACTCCCCTATCTGATTTAGGATTGGTAAAGATCCTTTCCCAATCCGTTGGTGGCTCTTTTGTCCTGTTGACAATATCTTTTCTCTTACAGGAGCTTTGCAACTTTATGAGGTCCCATTTGTCAATTCTTGATCTTACAGCACAAGCCTTTGCTGTTTTGTTCAGGAATTTTTCCCCAGTGCCCATACCATCGAGGCTTTTCCCCACTTTCTCCTCTATAAGTTTCAGTGTCTCTGGTTTTATGTGGAGATCCTTCAACCACTTAGACTTGACCTTAGTGCAAGGAGATAAGAATGGATCAATTCCCAGTCTTCTACATGATATCTGCCAGTTGTGCCAGCACCATGTGTTGAAAAGGCTGTCTTTTGTCCACTGGATAGTTTTAGCTCCCTTATCAAAGATCAGGTGACCATAGGTGTGTGGATTCATTTCTGGGTCTTCGATCCTATTCCATTGATCTACCTGTCTGTTGCTGTACCAGTACCATGCAGTTTTTGTTAAGATTGCTCTGTAGTGCAGCTTGAGGTCAGGCATGGTGATTCCACCAGAGGTTCTTTTATTGTTGAGAAGAGTTTTCGCTAGTCTAGGTCTTTTGTTATTCCAGATGAACTTGCTAATTCTCTTTTCTAGATCCTTGAAGAATTGAGTTGGAATTTTGATGGGGATTGCATTGAATCTGTAGATAGCTTTTGGCACAATAGCCATTTTTACTATATTGATTCTGCCAATCCATGAGCATGGGAGATCCTTCCATCTTCTGAGATCTTCCTCAATTTCTTTCTTCAGAGACTTGAAGTTCTTGTCATACAAATCTTTCACNCTCTCCTTTTTTTTTTTTTTTTTTTGTAGGAACTCAGAGCTATGAATTTACCTCTCAGGAATGCTTTCATTGTGTCCCATAAATTTGGATATGTTGTGTCTTCATTTTCATTAAACTCTAGAAAGTCTTTAATTTCTTTCTTTATTCCTTCCTTGACCAAAGTATCATTGAGTAGATTGTTGTTCAGTTTCCAAGTGAATGATGATGTTCTGCTACTTATGTTGTTATTGAAGAGCAGCCTTAGTCCATCGTGATCTGATAGGATGCATGGGACAATTTCAATATTTTTGAATCTGTTGAGGGCTGTTTTGTGGCCAATTATGTGATCAATTTCGAAGAAGGTGCCATGAGGTGCTGAGAAAAAGGTATATCCTTTTGTTTTAGGATGAAATATTCTGTAGATATCTGTTAAGTCCATTTATTTCATAGCTTCCGATAATTCGACTGAGTCTCTGTTTAGTTTTTGTTTCCAGGATCTGTCCATTGATAAGAGTGGGGTGAAGTCTCCCACTATTATTGTGTGAGGTTCAATGTGTGTTTTAAGCTTTACTAAAGTTTCTTTAATGAAAGTGGCTGCCCTTGCATTTGGAGCATAGATATTCAGAATTGAAAGTTTCTCCTGGAAGATTTTGCCTTTGATTAGTATGAAGTGCTCCTCTTTGTCTCTTGTGATAATTTTGTGTTGAAAGTCTTTTTTATTCGATATTAGAATGGGTACCCCAGCTTTTTTCTTTGGGCCATTTGCTTGGAATATTGTTTTCCAGCCTTTCACTCTGAGGTGGTGTCTGTCGTTTTTCCTGAGGTGTGTTTCTTGTAGACAACAAAATGTCGGGTCCTGTTTGTGTAGCCAGTCTTATAGTCTATGCCTTTTTATCTGAGAATTGAGTCCATTGATATTAAGCGATATTAAGGAACAGTAATTGTTGCTTCCTGTCATTTTTGTTTTTAGAGTATGGATTCTGTTCTTGTGGCTGTCTTCTTTTAGGTTTGTTGAAGGATTACTTCCTTGCTTTCTCTAGGGCAGAGTTTCCGTCCTCAGTTATTATCCTTTGAAGGGCTGGATTTGTGGAAAGATATTGTGTGAATTTGAATTTGTCCTGGAATACTTTGGTTTCTCTGTCTATGGTAAATGAGAGTTTTGCTGGGTATAGTAGCCTGGGCTGGCATTTGTGTTCTCTTCGTGTCTGTATAATCTCTGTCCATGATCTTCTGGCTTTCATAGTCTCTGGTGAAAAGTCTGGAGTAATTCTGATAGGCCTGCCCTTATATGTTACTTGACCTTTTTCCCTTGCTGCCTTTAATATTCTCTCTTTATTTAGTGTGTTTGTTGTTCTGATTATTATGTGTCAGGGGGGAATTTCTTTTCTGGTCCAGCCTATTTGGAGTTCTATTGGCTTCTTGTATGTTTATGAGCATCTCATTCTTTAGGTATGGAAAGTTTTCTTCTATTATTTTGTTGAACATATTTGCTGGCCCTTTAGTTTGATAGTCTTCCTTCTCATCTACTCCTATTATCCTTAAGTTTGGTCATCTCATTGTGTCCTGGATTTCCTGGATATTTGTGTTAGGATCTTTTTGCATTTAGCAGTTTCTTTGATTGTCTTGTCTATGCTCCCTATAGAATCTTCTGTGCCTGAGATTCTGTCTTCTATCTCTTGTATTCTGTTTCTGATGCTCATATCTATGGTTCCTTATTTTTTTCCTATGGTTTCTATCTCCAAGGTTATCTCCTTTTGGTTTTTCTTAATTGTTTCTACTTCCATTTGTAGGTCCTGGATGGTTTTGTTCCATTCCATCACCTGTTTGGTATTGTTTTCCTGTAACTCTCTAAGTATTTCCTCTTTAAATGCTTCTAGTTGTTTATCTGTGTTTTCCTGTATTTCCTTCTTATAGTCCTCCATCATCATCATGACCAGTGACTTTATATCCATGTCCTGCTTTTCTGGTGTGCTGTTGTATCTAGGACTTGATGGGGTGGGTGAGTTTGGATCTGGTGATGCCAAGTACCCTTGGATTCTGTTGCTTATGTTCTTATGCTTGCCTCCTGCCATCTCTGCCCGAGGATACCTGGTGTTGGTGCAGAACAGAAAGGATCCGCTGTTCTGCCCCGGGCCTTTATCAATCTACTGGCTGATGTCTCAAGTTCCACGAGATTGGGCCGGAACAGAGGCTGTGTTCCTCTGCTCACCTCAGGTCCCAAGATAGCTTGGGGAGTCCTGAAAGAGCCTAGGAGAGTGTACAGCACCTGTGGCCCGAGACCTGAGCTGGTGCTGGGTGGGCCGGATGAGACCGGAAGGGAGGGGCTGTTCTGCCCTGGGCCACTATCAATCTTCCAGCTGGTGTCTCAGGTTCCACGAGATTGGGCTAGAACAGAGGCTGTTTCCCCCTGCTCACTTGAGGTCCCCAGATAGCTTGGAGGGTCCCGAAAGAGCCTAGGAGAGTGCACAGTGCCTGAGGCCCTGGCCCTGAGCTCCTGATGTGATCTTCAAGTCCTGGGAATTGCTGGGCTCTGAGGAAAGATGGTGGGGTGGAGGGTGCTCTGGCTGGGAGAGGCCCAGCCTCTGGTGGGGCGGAGTTCTAGGATTCTGCCCCTGTGGGCAACTGCTGACCCACTGCTCCCAACACCACCTCTGCACTCCACTCACACTTAATCCCAATGCGATCTTAAAGTCCTGGGGTGTGTGAAGAGCAGGCCCTAGCTGCGTCTGCTGGGCTCAGAGGAAAGATGGCTGGTGCTCAGAGGAAACATGGCCCGTGCCATGGTGTTTTTAATTACTGCATCTTTGTAATACAACTTGAAAACTGGAATGGCCATAACTCTGGCAGTATTTAAAAAAATATTCAAGATTGCTTAACTCTCATGGTGAGTGTGTGTGTGTGTGTGTGTGTGTGTGTGTGTGTGTGTGTGTATGTGTGTGTGTGTGTGTGTGTGTGTGTGTGTGTGTGTGTGTTGCTGCAGACCGGCCTCAGTTGGGCCCTCTCATTCCGCAGGAGAAATCAGGATTCCAGTTACAGGTGGGCAGGGAGTCTGTGAGAAGGGTGACAAACTAAAAGGGACACAAGGGATTGTGGTATCTGAATGTAATTTGTCAAAGTGAGCATCAGTCTTATATATTACAGGAAACAAAGAAATTAAGTGATACATTAAGGTCATCTATGGTACATTGAAGTTACCTGGTGCAATATTACTTCTACAACAAAACAGAAGAATGCATACTTAAATCTAACAGGAACTAACTGGGATCAAAAGCAGCCCTACCTAAGGTCAGCTTAAATTTAGAAGCCAGGGGCAAGGGCTTCATGCCCTTGCCGTAGTTCCAATTCTAGTCTATTGTATAGTCCACCTTCCCCCTAGTCCATTGTAAATTCCTGTGTATGAGTATAATTCAGCTATCTATAGTTCTAAGTGTTTACTCTAGTTCCTTCTTAAACCACAAACTTCCCTCTTCCTAGGTCATTGGAACACTGATGAAGGCTAATCTAACTTAGCTATATGTCAAAATCAATCCTTGGAGGCTCTTATAATAAAACAATATTGAGGGAAAGCACACAGATCAGTTCACCAGCTCAAGCAAGGACATTAAAGCAAAGACACCTTTGGAGCATTCGTTTCAGAGGATGCCACAGTGCCAGGAGACTAAATTTCCATGAATTTTTCACCTTGGGGACTGCATCCAGGTTTCTAGGCCTGTCACAGGAGTCACTACTGGAGTGGATATGGCAGAGAGAGAGAGAGAGAGAGAGAGAGAGAGAGAGAGAGAGAGAGAGAGAGAGAGAGAGGGGAGAGAGAGAGAGAGAGAGAGAGAGAAGAGAGAGAGAGAGAGAGAGAGAGAGAGAGAGAGAGAGAGAGAGCGTACGTAAAGAAGCTGCTTCACTGAGACCTATGTCATGGTGTACTCAACCTTCAGGATGTGTTCCTGTGCCCTTGTTTCGTGGTTTTAAATATTGCTCTTTCAGATAATGTGCACATTTTCTGGGTCAGGTTTGCACAGGTGAGTGTGTTATTCTTTCCAGGAACTAAGTCTGTGAATCTATGTTTTCTTCCTCTTCTGTGGAGAGACTTTTGGGACCCGCTTGCTTCTAGAAACCTTCCAATAACTTGTTTATCCTACAGATGATGACTATCACTCTGTATTCTGCACCTCTCAGGCCTGGTTTCTCAGTCATAGGATCAAAAATCTTAATTTCCAGCACTATATCGTTATATGGGAGAGGACTAGGCAACTCCCGAGAAGGTTAGTTTAGCTAGCAGCTTGCTCCAGAGATCCCTTTTCTGTCTTCAAATTCCAGAGTTACCGACAGGCCTCCACACATACTCATCTTCACTATCTACATGGGCTCTGGAGATCTGAAGTCCACTCCTCCTCACTCTTGTATATCATCAACTGCTTCACCTGCTCAGCCATCTTCCCAGCCCTCATGATTAAAAGAAAAGCCATGAAGCAGGGGAAGATCCACACCTACCTCTTCTTAGGAATCATGTTAGCCAGCTGTAATCTCTTCAGTCACTATAGAAAACAAAAATGAATGGATTCCAAGGATGTATTGTATTCTACTCAGTGGGTCACTTATAGTTAAAGTGCTGGTAAGCCAGGCATGGTGGCACACATAACCCCAGACCTTAGAAGACATTGGCAGGAGGAGAACAAGGTGACCTAGCTTGGGCTACAGAGTAAGATACTGTGCCTAAATAAAATTAAATTTAAAATAAATAAGAGAACATATTTTTGTGTTTGCTTGTTTTAATGAGACAAAGATTCTCTGTGTAGCCCTGGCTAGTTTGAAATTCACTGTTTAGACCAGGCTGGTCTCAGATTTGCCTGACTCAGAAGTACTGGGATTAAAGGCATGCACTACCACTGCTGAAGTGTTTATCTGCAGCAAATGTGGTTTAGTGGAGTCTTTGAGATATTTTATGCATAAAGTTGTATCATCTGTAAATAAAAATACTGTGAATTTCTTCTTTTCTATTTCCTTTAGTTGTGTTATTGCTGCGGTTAAGTCTTCATATACTATATTCAAAGATATAGAAAAATGGGAATCCTTTCTTTTTTCTAATTTTGGTAAAAATGCTTTGAGTTTTTATTCACTTAGGATTGTGGTGACTGTGGGTTTTCTGTCAATTGCCTCTGTTATGATGAGGTATATTTTTTGTATCTCTAATCTCTACAACTTTTGTCATGAATGGTAGTTGGCTTTTGTCAAAGGCATTTAGTGCATCTAATGGATAATGTGTTTTTGTTTGTCGGTCTGTTTATGTGATGGATTATACTTATTGATTTATGTATGTAGCATCATCCCTGCATCTCTGGGATAAAGCTAACTTGATTAATGTGGATAATGTTTTTCATGTGTTTTTAATTTGATTTCAAATATGTTATTGAGAAAATTTGCATCAGTGTTCTAAAAGGATATTATTCTTTATTTTTCTTATATTTTAGGGTCTTTGGTCTTTATATACTAGTAATGGTGCCTTTGTAAAAAATTACTAAGAAAATATTCCTCCAGTTTCTATTTGTGGAATAATTTGAGGATTATTTGTGTTATTTCTTCTTTGCATGTCTGGTGGATTCACACACTGAATCCATCTGACCTTGGGCATTCTTTGGTTGGGAGATTTTTAACTAATCCTTCAATTTCACTAGAGGTTATTAGTCTGTGTTAAACAAACAGTTAAGCTTATTTCCTCCTGATTTAACCTTATTAGATTATATATATCAAGAAATTCACATTTATTTTATTCCATTTTAATTAAGTATTGTTTTCTAAAATATGTCTTTATGATTTTCTTAACTTCCTCAATGTCTGTTATAATGCTTCACTTTTAATCTCAGATTTATTAATTTGGATATCATTTTTCTGTCTTTTGGTTAATTTGGATAATATTTTCTCAACTTTTGTTTATTTTCTTAAGGATCATTGATTCATTGTATATTTTATTTGCTTTCTTCTATTACATTAATTTTAGCCCAGAGTATAATTTGTTCTTATTTACAAATTTTGGGTCTTACTTTTATTGATCTTCTAAAGTTTCCTAGTTCACTATTAAGTTTTTTTTATTATGTTTTTAAACTTAAATATCTCTAGCTTTTAAGCACAAAGTGATGTTAAATTTCTTCTTAGAACTAGCTTCATTGTGTCCCACAGGTTTTGGAATGTTGTATTTTTAAATTTTTGACATTATAATGTGATTATACTATTTCTCCTTTTCTTTTTCTCTTTTCAATTTGTCCCATGTACTTCTATTTCCTCTCTCTTAAATCTATGATCTCTTTTCATTAATTATTATTTCTTGCATAAAGGTATATATATATATATATATATATATATATATATATATATATGCATATATAATCGTAAATATAACCTGTTTATACTACATAATTTTATCTGTATGTATGATTCAAGGCTGACCATTTGCTATTGGATAAATTGTGTGCTCTTCCCTAGGGAAAACTGTTTCTTCTGCTCTTAACTTTCCTTAGTTACAAGTAGTTGTGCTGTAGATGTAGCAATTAGGACTAGGTTCCACAACTCTTAATTTTGACCACTTCTGGTTTTCTTTAATGATCTTTTTATGTTTCAAAGAGAAGTATGCTTGAAGATTTACACTTAATAAGTTTTTTTTAGATTATAGTTAAGAATTATGCTGGTTTTGAAAGGATAGAATATACAGCCCCAACTCCAGCCTCCTAAGAAGCCCTAAATACCACAAATTCCAGACCCTGCTTCCTGCCAGAGTATAGGTAAAAGGTCACAATTCTTGCTGCTCCAGGGCCCGCTTTCTGTGAATATGTGATCTTAGCCTAGTAAGATAACAGGAAATGAGTTGACCTACCAATTATCTAGCTTCTGTAAACTGCTTGCACCATAGAAGGAAAGATTACACACTGAAACTGTGACACGCCCCCCCCCCCCAGGAACCCTTGCAAATGCGGACCTCCCAGGCTATAGGAAACTGATTGCACACACCCCCAGGTGCGGGCTTGATGATTTAAAATGATTGTCCTAGAAACTAGGAGTGGTACAAAGGGATTGGCCTGCACTGTGTGGGCTCTTGATGCTATGGCATGATTGGTTTGCGAAGCAAGGGCTTTGTTGTAACCCAATTCCATACTCATGGTCCACACTCCTCCACCCCTGCCATGGTGTATGACTGTGGGCCCCAGAACACATCTAGAATAAAAAGTCCTCTTGCAGTTTGCATCAAGACCATTTCTCGTGAGTGATTTGGGGTGTCGTCTCTCCTGAGTCAGAACGTGGGGGAGTCCTCAAGTTGTGAGTCTTTCAGTTTAATAAAGTAGTAGTTATATATTCTTGAGAAACATAATTTCATTAACCTGGACAGTTAAGTTTTCTGTGATAATCATGATTTCCCTCATTTTGAATGGGTCCTAAGTCTAATCGAGTGCTGTTGGTTACCGCAAAATTATGTATGCCAATATGACAACCTTAGGGTTGGCATGATCTGCTAGACCTTTTCATGGTTCATAGGCATCTTAGCTTGTTAGAACTGTTGATTGTTTCTGTCCTTTGGAAGTTTGCATGGGGCCTTCTGGTACTGTAAAATCTACTTCTCAGGAAGAAGGCATTCACATCAGTTCTAGCACAATGGTCTATGAAGTAGAGGGATCTTCAATAGTTCGTACCTACTGTCCAACTCTTAGTCTTTTATTTCTTTTCTATCTTTTATTTTTAATTGATTCTTCTCTCATATATTGTACCCTGAATACAGTTTGTCCTTCGTCTTCCCCTCATATTTTTCTCCACCATGTACTCCTCCCACTTTTTCCTTAAGGAAAGGGCAGGTCTCACAGGGATATCAATCGAACATAGTATATCAAGTTGTAATGAGACGAGGGATCCTCCCTCAAATTATGGCTGGACAAAGTCAACCAGTAGAAGGAAAAGAGCCTCCAAAGTGTATAAAGAGTAATAGACAGCCCCCACTCCCACTACTAGATTTCCCACAAGAAGACCAACTACACAATCATAACATATATACAGCACACTTATATCAAACCCATGATTGTCTCTCAATCTTATGAGTCTCTATGAGCCCAGATTAGTTGATTCTGCATGTTTTCTTGTGGTGTCTTTGACCCCTCTGTCTTATACAATCCTTTCTCTCCCTCTTCAACAGGATTCCCTGAGCTCTGACTAATGTTTGTCTTGCCATCTTTGAAAAATGTTTTTTGTTCTTAGCATTTAGTGTGTTGATTATTATATGCCATGAGGAGATTCTTTTTTTTCAACTTTTATTAGATATTTTGTTCATTTACATTTCAAGTGTTATCCAGAAAGTTCGCTATACCCTCCCCCCTCCTGGCCCTGCTCCCCTACCCATCCGCTCTCACTTCTTGGCCCTGGCGTTCCCCTGTATTGGGGCATATAAAGTCTGCATGACCAAGGGGCCTCTCTTCCCAATGATGGCCAACTAGGCCATCCGCTTCTATATATGTAGCTAGAGACATGAGCTCAGGGGGTACTAGTTGGTTCATGGTTGTTTTTCCACCTAGAGGGTTGAAGACCCCTTCAGCTCCTTGGGTACGTTCTCTAGCTCCTTCTTCCTTGGGAACCCTGTGTTCCATCTAATAGCTGACTGTGAGCTTCTACCTCCATTTTTGCCAGGCATTGGTATATTTTCCCCCGAGACAGCTATATCCGGGCCCTTTCAGTACCATCTTTCTGGCCTATGCTATAGTGTCTATGTTTGGTGGCTGATTGTGGGATGGATCCTTGGCAGCCGCAGTCATTGGGTCGATCTTTGGATTCAGCTTCACACATGATCTCTTTAACAATTTCAATGTGTGCTTTGTTCTTAATTCTAGGAAGGGGTGATATGACCACATTTTGATCTTCCTTCTTCTTGAGTTTCATGTGTTTAGTAAATTGCATCTTGGGTAGTCTAGGTTTCTGAGCTAATATCCACATATCTGTGAGTACATGTCATGTGAGTTCTTTTGTGAATGGGTTACTTCACTCAGGATGATGGCCTCCAGATCCATCCATTTGCCTAGGAATTTCATATATTTATTGTTTTTAATAGCTGAGTAGTACTCCATTTTGTAAATATACCAAATTTTTTGTATCCATTCCTCTGTTGAGAGACATCTGGGTTCTTTCCAGTTTCTGGCTATTATGAATAAGGCTGCTATAAACATAGTGGAACATGTGTCCTTGTTACCAGATGGAATAACTTCTGGATATATTCCCAGTAGAGGTATTGCAGGATCTTCTGGTAGTACTATGTCCAATTTTCTGAGGAACCGCCAGACTGATTTCCAGAGTGGTTGAACCAGCTTGCATTCCCACCAACAATGGAGGAGTATTCCCCTTTCTCCACATCCATGCCAGCATGTGTTGTCACCTGAATTTTTGATCTTAGCCATTCTTACTGGTGTGAGGTGGAATCTCAGGGTGGTTTTGATTTGCATTTCCCTGATGATTAAGGATGTTGAACATTTTTTCAAGTGCTTCTCAGCCATTCCATATTCCTCAGTTGAGAGTTCTTTGTTTAACTCTGTGCCCCACTTTTTAATGGGGATATTTGATTTTCTGGTGTCCACCTTCTTGAGTTCTTTATATATATTGGATATCAGTCCCCTATCTGATTTAGGATTGGTAAAGATCCTTTCCCAATCCGTTGGTGGCCCTTTTGTCCTATTGATAGTATCTTTTGTCTTACAGAAGCTTTGCAACTTTATGAGGTCCCATTTGTCAATTCTTGATCTTACAGCACAAGCCTTTGCTGTTTTGTTCAGGAATTTTTCCCCAGTGCCCATATCTTCGAGGCTTTTCCCCACTTTCTCCTCTATTAGTTTCAGTGTCTCTGGTTTTATGTGGAGGTCCTTCAAACACTTA
This sequence comes from Mus minutoides, assembly GCA_902729485.2. Classification (NCBI taxonomy): domain Eukaryota; kingdom Metazoa; phylum Chordata; class Mammalia; order Rodentia; family Muridae; genus Mus; species Mus minutoides. Next base: position 140,883 of record LR753358.1, on the reverse strand, counting down.
GACTTGTCTTAGTTCAAGGAGATAAGAATGGATCAATTCCCAGTCTTCTATATGATATCTGCCAGTTGTGCCAGCACCATTTGTTGAAAAGGCTTTCTTTTTTCCACTGGATAGTTTTAGCTCCCTTGTCAAAGATCAGGTGACCATAGGTGTGTGGATTCATTTCTGGGTCTTCGATCCTATTCCATTGATCTACCTGTCTGTTGCTGTACCAGTACCATGCAGTTTTTGTTAAGATTGCTCTGTAGTACAGCTTGAGGTCAGGCATGGTGATTCCACCAGAGGTTCTTTTATTGTTGAGAAGAGTTTTTGCTAATCTAGGTTTTTTTGTTATTCCAGATGAACTTGCTAATTGTCTTTTCTAGATCCTTGAAGAATTGAGTTGGAATTTTGATGGGGATTACATTGAATCTGTAGATAGCTTTAGGCACAATAGCCATTATTACTATATTGATTCTGCCCATCTATGAGCATGGGAGATCCTTCCATCTTCTGAGATCTTCCTCAATTACATTCTTCAGAGACTTGAAGTTCTTGTCATACAAATCTTTCACTTCCTTCGTAAGAGTCACACCAAGGTATTTTATATTGTTAGTGACTATTGTGAAGGGTGATGTTTCCCTGATCTCTTTCTCAGCCAGTTCATCCTTTCTATAGAGAAAGGCCATCGATTTGTTTGAGTTAATTATATATCCAGCTACTGCACTAAAACTGTTTATCAGGTTTAGGAGAAAACCTCCAATACAAGGATGGAATCTCTGCCCTAGAGAAAGCAAGAAAGTAATCCTTCAACAAACCTAAAAGAAGACAGCCACAAGAACAGAATCCCAACTCTAAAATCAAAAATGACAGGAAGCATCAATTACTGTTCCTTAATATTGCTTAATATCAATGGACTCAATTCTCCGATAAAAAGACATTGACTATCAGGCTGGCTACAAAAACAGGACCCGACATTTTGCTGTCTACAAGAAGCACACTTCAGGAAAAACAACAGATACCACCTCAGAGTGAAAGGCTGGAAAACAATATTTCAAGCAAATGGCCCGAACAAAGAAGCTGTGGTAGCCATTGTAATATCGAATAAAATAGACTTTCAACCCCAAATTATCAAAAGAGACAAAGAGGGGCACTTCATACTCATCAAAGGCAAAAATCTTCCAAAAGGAACTTTCAATTCTGAATATCTATGCTCCAAATGCAAGGGCAGCCACTTTCATTAAAGAAACTTTAGTAAAGCTTAAAACACACATTGCACCTCACACAATAATAGTGGGAGACTTCAACACCCCACTCTCATCAATGGACAGATCCTGGAAACAGAAACTAAACAGAGACTCAGTCGAACTAACGGAAGCTATGAANATTTTTACTATATTGATTCTGCCAATCCATGAGCATGGGAGATCCTTCCATCTTCTGAGATCTTCCTCAATTTCTTTCTTCAGAGACTTGAAGTTCTTGTCATACAAATCTTTCACTTCCTTCGTAGGAGTCACACCAAGATATTTTATATTGTTAGTGACTATTGTGAAGGGTGATGTTTCCCTGATCTCTTTCTCAGACAGTTCATCCTTAATTCTATATCCAGCTACTGCACTAAAGCTGTTTATAAGGTTTAGGTGTTCTCTGGTGGAGTTTTTGGGGTCACTTATATAGGGCTGGGAGGGGGGAGGGTATAGGGAACTTTCTGGATATCACTTGAAATGTAAATGAAGAAAATATCTAATAAAAGTTTGAAAAAAAGTTTTTATTTTTTTTTTTTTTTTTTAGTAATTTTGTGTCTTTTTAAATTCTGCTTCTATATTTTCAATTGTTTTTATTACTTTGTCAAACCTTGTATTTTCTCATTCTTCATTAAGGGATTAATTCATATTTTCTTTAATTTCCCTGACCATATTATGATTGCTATTTTGAAGTCCTGTTTTCTGATTCAGATAAATCACCTTTTTCCACAACTGATACAATTTGATTGCTTGTTTCAGGATGATGCATACTGCTTTGTTTGTTCATATTTTTGCTTTTACTCTGTGATGTAGACATCTTGAGTTATGTCATTTGCAGCGTTTCTCAGTGTGGCTATCTAGTTTTGTAGCTATCAAGTTGGGTGGGTAGTCTTTTGGGGGGACGTTGTTATTTCTCAGATCTTTCAGGTTATGGATCAGAATAGTACTCAGTCTTAGACCCACTCTATGTTTCAAGGATCAGACTGGAACTGGTTCCAAATCTGAATTTCTGTTTGGAACTCTAGGTTCAGATTCCAAGTAGCTTTGTATTAGTACAGTGTGTGGAATGTTTGATTGGTTACAGGTTAGCAGGCAGTGGAATGGGTCTGACTTATGTGGTCTCTTAAGTAAGGTTCAGTAACTAACTTCACAGAAAGGGCAAAGTCAGAAGTAAGTATTGTCTGACGCTTTGCCATATGTAGCAAAATATCCCAAGGAGATGGAGATGAGCTTGGAAGAGGTGATAAGGTAGGTGGTAACAACACAATGACATCTTTCCCACATGAATAAAACAAATGCACAAAGCACTAAAGATGTAAACTATAACTTGTGATTATTATTATAATGTGATTGACTGTTCACATGAGTAGCTTATATAAGGGAAAAGATAACTTAATGGTTTGAATTTAATTACACTTTCCAAACACTACACAGTTTCTTTTATAACTTTTTGTAATTTTTCCGTTAATTAATTATTTTTTCTTTATTCACTTTACTTTCTAATTGCTGCCCCCTCCCATCTCTTCTTAAGTCATTCCCTCCATCCATCTCCCCTTCTCCTCTGAGAGGGTGGAGCCCCACCCCATCCCCTTATTCTGGCACAATCAGGTATCTACAGGACTAAGCACATCCTCTCCCATAGAGGTCAAACAAGGTAGACAACTTAGAGCAATGGGATTAGACAGGTAACAGCTTTAGAATCAGGCCCTGTTCCAGGTGTTGGGGGACCCACATAAAGACCAAGCTGCACATCTGAAACATATGTGCAGGGGTGGGGTGAGGCTAGGACCAGCCTCTATATGCTCTTTGGTTGGTGGTTCAGTCTCTGGGATTCCCAAAGAATCCAGGTTAGTTGACTCTGCTGGTCTTTCTGTGAAATTCCTATCTCCTTCAGGGCCCATAATCCTTACCTCAGTTCTTCAATAAGAGTCCACAAGCTCTATCCAGTGTATAGCTGTGGGTATCTACATCTATCTAAATAAGCTGCTGTGTGGAGCTTCTTCTCAGAGGACAGTTATGGTAGACTTATGTCTGCAAGCATAACAGAGTATCATTAATAGTGTCAGGGGTTGGTGTTTGCTCATGGGTTGGGTCCCAAGTTGAGCCAGTTAATGATTGGAAATTCCCTCAGTCTCTGCTCCATCTTTGTCTCTGCATTTCTTATAGCCAGGAAAAAAATATGTGTCAAAAGTTTCATGTGTGGTTTGGTGTTCTTATCCCTCCATTGGGGCATCTTGCTTGGTTTCAAATGGTAACCTCTTTAGATTCCATATCTCCAGTGCTATAAGACTCAGATAAAGTCATACCCATAGACTTCTGGGATCATTACCCATCCCAGGTCACTGAAAACTAACATATTCATTTATAATTCATCTTAAAAGTCATATTTAATCTATTGTCACTTATTTTCATTTCCACAGAGATCAGTTAAATAAATATTTGCTTCTTTCTACTTGTTTGTCTCTGGTTTAGGATTTGGTCCTCATATATAATGGATAGTGATTAAAATACTGTCTCTTATGCCACACATATTGGATTAAAAATTATTTATTAGCTCTGTGACCTTGGGCAGGATGCTTAACTAATTTTTTTGCCTTACTTTTTCATCAGCAAAATACATTTCATGAAAGTACATCAGAATTCTTATTTTCTTTAAATATTTAAGTAAGTTAATAGTAAAAAAAAACATGGTAGTACCTAACACATATCACACACACACACACACACACACACACACACATACGTGTGTGTGTGTGTTTTAAAATATTAAAATGTTTTCCATACATTTAATTTACTAAAGTTCTTGGAAACATTTATTTATTTTCTTGCCATATTGAACATTTATGAATTTTACCATTGCAAATTATTTAAAAGGAACTAAAGTATACTTTTATTTACAAATATTTTTAGATTATCAGTTTAAACAATGTTAGAATTTTGACTTTTTTTTTCTTGTCCCATTATCTAAACAGGGAAGTGAAGCATCATTTGAAATCATTTCTTAATCATTGTCAAATCACCTTTTGTCATTGAATTTCAATGGCAGACTTCAATGATGGAATGTATAATTACCATGGATTTTGGCTAGGAGTATTTTTAATTTAGTTTGTTTGACCAACATTTAAAAAAATTTTACTTGCTCTGCAGTTTTCACTAATGATCTTTTATTGAATGCAATATAAAGTCAAAGGTTTGAATCTTACATTTCACTTTAGTTTGTTCCTCAAACATCTGCTAAAGAACAGAATTATTTTGACATGAAAATGTTTGCTTCCAGCTGGTTGGTTTGAATAGTGATTTAATGAGAGCTAGCCCAGGAAATAGGCTGCTTATACATTATGAACATGAAATCTTATTCTTTATAAAATCATCTAGATACATCTTTAGAACATATGAATAATAAATGGTGGCAGAAATACTGAGAGATGACCTGCAGCTGCTGTTTCTGAAATACAGAAGCATTAGGTCAATACATTTTTATGAATCAATTGTGTTGAACAAGAGTATCATCAAAAGCATCTAGTGCTTGAAGAAATACTTTTTATTCCTCTTAACAGCTTCTAATATTATGTGATTGTTTTTCTTGATATAAGTGACTTCTTATGTATACTAGATTGGACATCAAATTAAGCTCAACTTCCGAGGAGTATTATTTCTGCTTAAAGAACAATTACATATAGAAAACTAGATGCAGGTGGTAAAATAATAGACATAGTTCACTACCCATGCAATTAGCCAACTGTTGCCTTTTTTGTAAGTTTATAGAGCAACTGGCCATTTAAATGTTATTTAGTGAGTTCATGCACCCAACTGCACAAAAACAATTAGATAATCTAATTTTTCCATGTGCAGTTAATTTGGAACTGATAATTTTTGTCATTAGTAGAGAGGCTATATGAGCTCACTTATTATTAAAAGAAGAAAAGAAAAATAATTTGTAAATGTTCCTAAAACACTGATGGAAGCATACAAGATATACATTAGATTCATCCTAGACAAGTAGGATGAATGTTCTTTATCTATGCAGACAAGAAGATACAGAAAATCAGTTATTGAATAAAAGTCAGTCACAATTCTTAGTATACAGGTTATAAAAGGGGGAATGTACTATTGTTCTCACAGAACTTGCCATCCATTCATCTACTAAGAACTGTACAGCAATATTCACAATATCAAAATGTTATCAAGGTTCTAATGAAAGAGATTTAAAAAGCTTATTAAGAAAAGTATCCACATTATCCACTATTCTCTTAGTTCTAGCTACTGAAAATACATGTATGAATATTTTAGTAGTCAATTTTTCTTGTTCATTTAGCCCCTTGCTGTCATATATTGCTTCACAGACATCCTTCTAATCACTCATCTATGTGAACTTGTCATTGGAAGCCTCTGTCATATTCTTTATATGTTCTATTTGAACCTGACATTATCATATGTATTTGTTTTCTACATTAACTATCTCCATAGTAATCTTATTTTCTTCAGATCATAACCATGTTTATTGCTCTGTGCTGTATGAGTTGCTAGAACGCTAGATTATATGGAATAGATTTTGTAATCACGGAAAGTTTGGAGATGAAAATGCCATTTTAACTTAGAAATTGCCTATACACCTATTTGAATCTAAATTTTTTTCTAAATAATTCATGAATTATATAAGAAATTACATAGACATTCTCTAACCACCTCTCCTCTCAGTTTCATCAGACCAGCTGAGCCTGAAAGTATAGGTTAGCTTCCTCCCCTCTCCCACACCTTCTCTGTTTGCTGAGTCATCTGGGGCATGCCAAGCTGCCCTAAGCAGCCTGCTATCCCCTCTGGGCATCCATTCTCTTCCTGGCACCTCTTTGCCCACCTTCACCAGACCTGAGAAGCTTGGAACATACACATTAGCTTCCCTTCCCCCACCTATCCTTTCTACTTGCTGAGTACTCTGGGACACAGCAAAAGCTCACTGAGAAGCCTGCAGATTTCCATTCTCCTGCCACCTCTCTGCCTACTTTAGTTGAATCTACAGCTATTGAACCATACAGACCTGCAGTTCTAGAATCATAAAGCCAAAGGAAATACAGAAGTGGATGCTCACAGTCATCTATATGATGGAACACAGGGCCCACAATGGAGAAGCTAGAGATAGAACCCCAGGAGCTGAAGGGGTCTGCAACCCTAAAAGAGGAACAACAATATGAACTAACCAGAACCCCCAGAGCTCCTGTCTCTAGCTGCATATGTAGCAGAAGGTGGCCTAGTTGGCGATCACTGGGAAGAGAGGCCCCTTAGTATTGCAATCTTTATATGCCCTAATACAGGGGAATGCCAGGGCCAAGAAGTGGGAGTGGGTGGGCAGGGGAGCAGGGCGGGGGGAGGGGAGAGGAAACTTTCGAGATAGCATTTGAAATGTAAATTAAGAAAATATCTAATAAAAAAAGTTGAAAAAAAAAGAATTACAGGGATGGAAATGGAGAGGAGCCTGAGGAAAAGAAGGTTCAGCAACAGGCCCAAAGTGGGATCCAGCACAAGGGGAAGTCCGAAGACCTGCCACTATCACTAAGGCGATGGAGCACTCACAAAAACTGACCTATCATGACTGCCCTTTGAAATAGCCAACAAGCAGTTGAAAGAGTCAGGTGGAGATATTTGCACCCAACCAATAGACAGAAGCATATGATGCCTATTGTTCAATTAGAGAAGTTTGAAAGATGCTGAAGAGAAAGGTGATCCTGTAGAAGGACCCAGCAGTCTCAATTAGTCTGGATCCCTGATAACTCTCAAACACTGGACCACGAAACAGATAGCATACACCAGCAGATATGAGGCCTCCAACATACATACAGTAGAAGAATGCTGGGTCTGTGGTCATTCAGAGATGATACACCTTACCCTCAAGAGACTGGAGGCCCCCGGGAGTTTAGAAGTCAGGTGGGGTGGGGGTTGGGGACATCCACGTGGAGACAGGGTGGGTGAGGAGGAGGTATTGGATGTGGAACAGTAGGAGGTGTTTGGAGTAGGAATATGGAGTACAAAAAATAAATTAATTAATGAAAAAAATCAAGAAAAAAAAAAGCAAGCCAGGGAAATATGACACCTTTAGAATACAGCTACCTTACTACAGCATGTTCTGGATATCTTAACACAACCTACAAAAGAAACACAAGAAAACGACCTTAAATATAGTCCTATAAAGATGATAGAGGCCTTTAAAAAGAAGTGGATAAATATTTTAAGGAAATATAGAAAAATTACTTCTGGCATTTAAAGGTCTTTAAAGAGGAAACAAATCCCTTAAAAATATGCAGGGAAATACAATTAAAAGTATAAAGAAAATAAATTAGACTGTCTAAGACCTGAAAGTGGAAATAGAAGCAATAAAGAAAACACAAACTGAGGGAATACTGGAGATGAAAAATCTAGGGAAGACAATAGGAACAAGAGATAAAGCCATTTCCAATAGGCTGGGCAGGGGTGGCACATGCCTTTAATCCTAGCACTTGGGAGGCAGAGGCAGGAAGATATCTGAGTTCAATGCCAGTATGGTCTACAAAGTGAGTTCCAGGATAGCCAGGGCTATACAGAAAAACCCTGTCGCGAAGAAAAAAAAAAAAAAAAAAAAAAAAAAAAAAAAAAAAAAAAAAAAAAAAAAAAAAAAAAAAAAAAAAAAAAAAAAAAAAAAAAAAAAAAAAAAAAAAAAAAAAAAAAAAAAAAAAACCCACAACAACAAAAAAGCATTACCAAAAGAATACAAGAGATCAGGCATAGATGATACAATAATATATCAGTCAATAAAAATGTTGAATCTAAAAACATCCTGACACAAAACATCCAGAAATTTGGGGTGTCATGGAAGGACATTACCTAAGAATAACAGGCATAGAAAAGGTGAAGAGTCCCAGCTCTCACATGCCAAAATATTTTAAACAAAATTATAGAAGGTAACTTTCTTAACCTAAAGAAAGAGATACTTACAAACATACAATAAACTCATAGAACACCAGAAAAGAAAACACACTTGCCACTTAATAATAAAAACACAAAATCTACAGAACGAAGAAAGAATATTAATAGCAGCAAGGGGAAAAAGACCAGGTAACATGCAAAGGCAGAACTATCAGAATTATACCTGACTTCTCGAAGAGACTCTGAAAGCTAGAAGGACTTGGAAAGGTATCTGGCAACCTCCAAAACACCAAAGGTGCCAATCCAGCCTACTATACCCAGCAAAACTTTCAATCACCATAAATGGAGAAAACAAGATATTTCAAGACAAATTCAAATTCAAACAATATCTCTCCACAGATCCAGTTCTACGGAAAATATTAAAAGGAAAACTCTAACCCAAGGAGGATTACTATATCCAAGAATATACAGGAAATAAGTAATTCCACACCAGCAAAAACAAGGGAAACACACATGCATATACAGAAACACACACTAGCATAACTGTGGGAAGCAGGCATAACCACTGAGCTAAGATGGTGCCCAGCTTAGTGCCAAGCCTTGTAACCCCATCCTGTTTAATAAAACTTCTGAAAACAGCAAGCTGAGTCATCCTTGTCTACCCCATCTCTAGCCTACTGCATGATCTGAAACATCATATAGCCTTACCATAGTGTTAGCCAATGATCTGTTGTCCTGCTTGCTTGTGCAACTCCTGCTAGGGGCAGGATGATGCTGATTGGAGAGCAATGAGTGGAGTGAGATGATGTAAGAGGGCTGAGCATATATTGAACTGCCTTGAGGGTGATCCCAGGATAAAGGAGTTCACTGAAGGAGTTCACTGCAGGAGATTGCTGAGAGAGAGAGAGAGAAAGAGAGAGAGAGAGAGAGAGAGAGAGAGAGAGAGAGAGAGAGAGAGAGAGAGAGGTTACTGCCTTGAGTAAAAGATCGAGATTGCTGTTGAAGAACCTACCCTGGCGTGAGTGTTGTTATTCCCATTCTCTGCTGGTCAGAGATTGGGGTCATGGCACATAACCAACACCAAAATAATAGGAAATAACAATCATTGCTCATTAATATCTCTCAACATCAATGGTCTCATTTCCCCCACAAATAAATGACATAGACTAAAAAAAGAAAATGGGTGGCAAAACAGGATCCATTATTCTGCTACATACAAGAAACATACCTCAGCAATAAAGATAAACATTACCTCAGAGTAAAGAGATGGGAAAAAAAAATGTTTTCCAAGCAAATGGATCCAAGAAGCAAACTGGAGTAGCCACATAATATCTAATAAAATAGACTTTCAACCAAAATTAATCAAAAGAGAAAGGCAAGGACACTTTATACCTATCAAAGAAAAAAATCTACCAAGATGATATCCCAGTTCTGAACATCTATGCCCCAAATGCAAGGTACATTTGTAAAAGAAATACTACTAAATTGACACAACATATTAGTAGTGGGAAACTTTAACACAGCACTCTCACCAATTGACAGATTGTCCAGACCAAAACTAAGCAGATATTATGAATCAAATGGACCTGACAAACATCTATAGAATATTTCACCCCCAAACAGAAGAGTAAATCTTAGCACCTCATGGATCCTTCTCCAAAATTGACCATATAGTTGGTCACAAAGCAAGCATCAACAGATATAAGAAAATTGAAATTACAACTTATAACTTTTCAGACAACCATGGATTAAAGCTAAACTTCAAAAACACCAGAAATGCCAGCCTACATACTTATAGAAATTGTACAACTCTCTACTCAATGCTCTCTGGGTCAGGGAAGAAATAAAAAAAGAAGGTAAAGAATTTCTAGAATTCAATAAAAATGAAGGCACAACATATCCACATGTGTTGGACTCAATGCAAGCATATATACACATGAGATTATATATATATATATATATATATATATATATATATATATATATATATATGATCAAGGTGATGCAAATTGGAAAATTGGAAAGGAAGAAGTCAAAGTATCACAAAGTATCACTTTTGCAGATGATATGCTAGTATATATAAGCAACCAAAAAATTATACCAGACAACTTATACTGCTGATAAACATGTTTATCAAACTGGCTGAATACAAAATTAACTCAAGGAAATAAGTAACCATGCTTTATACAAATGATAAATGGGCTGAGAAAGAAATTAGGGAAACAACACACTTTACAATACCCATGAATAATATAAAATATTTTGGTGTAACTCTAACAAAATAAGTGAAAGATCTATATGAGAAGATATTTAAGTCCCTGAAGAAAGAAATCAAAGAAGATTTCAGAAGATGGAAAGACCTCCCATGTTCATGGATCAGTAGGATTAACATTGTGAAAATGGCCATCTCACCAAAAGCAATATACAGATGCAATGCAATTCCATTCAAAATTCCAACACAATTCTTCACATACCTAGAAAGAGCAATTCTCAACTTCATATAGAAAGGAAAAACAAAACAAAACAAAACAAACAAACAAACAAAAAATAGAATAGCCAAAACAATCCTGATCAATAAAAGAACTTCTGGAGGAATCTTCATCCATCCCTGACTTCAAGCTATACTACAGAGGAATGTGATAAAAACTGCCTGGTATTGGTACAGAAACAGATGTGATGATCTATGGAATCAAATAAAAGACTCAGAAATAAACCCACAAACCTATGGACACATGATTTTTGATAAAGAAGCCAGAATTATACAACTAAAAAAATAAAGCATTTTTAACAAATGATGCTTGTCAAACTGGATGTCTACATGGAGAAAAATAAAAAGAGATCCATATTTTTCACCTTGCACAAAATTCAAATCAAAATGGACTAAGGATCTCAACATAAAACAAGATACAGTGAATCTCATAGAAGACAAAGTGAGAAACAACTTTAATTCATTGGTACAGATGACAATTTCCTGAACAGAACACCAATGGCTCAGACTCTAAGATCAACAATTGATAAATTGGACCTCATGAAACTGAAAAGTTTCTGTAAGTCAAAGGACACTGTCAATAGCACAAAACTGTAGCCTACAGACCTAGGAAAGGATTTTTACCAATTCTACATTCACAGTAGGCTAAATATCCAAAATTTATAAAGAACTCAAGAAGATAGACACTAACAACCCAAATAACCCAATTAAAATGGGGTAGAGAACTGAGAAGTGAATCCTCAACAGAGGAATCTCTAATGGCTAACAAGCACTTAAAGAAGTGTTCAAAGGCCTTAGTCATCAGGGAAATGCAAATCAAAACAACTATGAGATTCCATTTTAAACCCAACAAAATGGCTTTTAAAAAAGAAACCTCAAAAGATAGCATATGTTGGTGAGATTGTGGAGAAAAGGAAAACTCCATTGCTTGTGGAAGTGTAAACTTCTACAACCTCATTGGAAATTTATCTGGCAGTTTCTCAGAAAATGAGAATAGATCTCCCTCAAGACCCAGCTACTTTACTTCTGAACATATATCCAAAAGATACTCTACCATCCCAAAAAGACATTTGCTCAATTGAGATGAGATAGCAATATGGCTATGAGAATGAATGGAAGTCAGTAACTGATAGAGGTAGGGCAGTAGAGGTAGTCTCCAGGACTAGACAGAGACCTGGAAAAAGGACCTCTTCAAGAATCATTGAGGGTGTCCTTAGCTGTGATTCACAGTATTCAGGATATGGAACTGAAGAGGCTACTTCCTGTAGTCAGGCAGGAACCCCAAGGGAATTATAGGATACCAACACATTCACAAAACTTTTATCCTGTTAACCCAAAATTTATCTTGTCCCCAAAAGTTGCAGGGACGTGGGATTGAGCAGAGACTGAGGAAATGGCCAACCAATTAGCAGCCAAACTTGAGACCCATCTCTTGAGCAAGCACTAATCCCTGACACTATTAATGATACTCTGTTATGCTTGCAAAGAAGAGTGACTGTCCTCCAAGAAGTTCCATCCAGCAGCTCCTTCAGGAAGATGGGGACACTCACAATCAAATACTGTATGGAGCATGGGTAGTCTTAAGGAATAATAGGAGGAAGGATTGTGGGCCTCAAAGGTGATAGGAACTCCAGAGGAAGACCAAAAAGAGTCAACCTTCTTAAACCCTTGGAGGTCATCCCAGAACCTGTTGCCTGATATATTCCTCTAGTTGGGCTGCTTTCTGTGGCCTTAATGAGAGAGGATGTGCCTGATCTAGCTGACTTAATGTGCCAGAGTGGCGCCCCTACCTGCTCAAAGAAGAAGTGGGGGAAGAATTGTGGGAGGAGGAGACTGAGAGGGAGCAGTGCAGGGGGTGTAAAGTTAATAATTACTAGGAAAGACACACAGAAAGAAAGAAATTACATATGCAAAATACTCACTCAGTGTGGAAGATAAGATAATACATTTTACTATAACTAAGGAAAAAATGTTATCCATCAAGTACTTAGAGTCCACAATATAACTAATTTCTTTAAAATCACTGTTTGTTTTAATTCGATGAAGAATTTAAAGAACATTTTAATTTCTTTATTTTTTTAAACTGGGATCTTTATGAAGTAAATGATAGCATGATTATAGGGAAAAGAAAACATTTATTCAGTGCTTTTGTGAATACACAATGATACAGCCACCATGGAAATCAGAGTGGAAGTTCCTCAAGAAGCTAGAAATGGATCTACCATGTAATTCAGTCATTACTCTCTTGGGTACACAATTAGTCATAAAAATTTTTTAAAAGCCTATGTACAGCCACTGATAAATAATAAATGAAAATGTGGTACTGTTACACAATGTAGAAGCAGGATCAGCTTGTTGTTGCTGTTTGTTTGTTTTTAATGGCTCAGTTTCTTGGTAGGTGGACCATGCTCCAGAGGAGAGTCTCTATACCTACAAGATCTAGACAAGATGAATTGAAATGAAAGGGGTTCAAAAGGGAGGGGGGGAACTTTCAGGATAACATTTGAAATGTAAATTAAGAAAATATCTAATAAAAACTAATTGATTAAAAAAAAGAAAGAGGACATGAATTTTCATGAACAGAAAGGTGGCGTGTATGTTGGAGGAGTTGAAAAAACAAAATAAGTATGGTAAAAGTATATCATATGAAATTATCAAGTTATAAAAATATTATTTAGAAAAGAACAATTTAAAAGTTCTTGACGTATAAATAAAAAAAAAAAAAACACTGGTACAGGTTTCGGTATATAGAGCAATGGTCGACTCATTCTTGCTGTTTGTTAGATCTTGGGTTTGAACACCTCCTTCCTCCTAATAAAAATTCAAATAAAAATAAAACAAAAGCAACTCTCATATCATATGACTTACTAAATGCCCAAAATGCATAAAATACAGTATTCTAGCAAGATAGACATTAATGACATTTTGGAAGAACGGAATCAGAATCTCTTTTCTTGAACAGTTTTTATTTTTAGAAAATACAATCATTTTTCATTAAAAATATTATTTATTTTAAAATTATAACCCATATCTGTTTAAACATATCCCAGTTTTAGATATTTTACACAGAATGCAAAGCTCTTTTGGGTGTGCCATAATTTAAAGAGTGGGAATTTTCAATAAATGAACTAATTTTAGTAATAAAGAACTATTTTGTATCATTACATGCATATGGGAAAGGAGGAACAGAGAGAACTGCAAAGAAGGTCAGAATGTAAGGTCAGTGGTAAAGTCTAAGATAGCAACAGCAAAAGATCTGGGGAAGTTCATTAGGCAGAAGTACGCTGAGGAAACGTAGTAGCATGAGTCAAACTTGATTACTCATCATTAAAAACTGCCCACTATTTGAATCTGATAAAATCTACTTTAAAAAAATATATCATGGAACCACATTATTTATAAGGTAAGCCTATGCCTGTAATTTCCTTCCAATTGTATAATGAAAGAAATTTTCCAGTAAGGAAAATACATTTGGTATTTGAGTAAGTTCTATTAAACTAGGTCTAGTTAAATGCCACTATTACGAAGATAGCAGAAGAAATATGTAAAATTGCCTAATCTTTAAGTGTACTAATTAAAGGAATAGAAACATCTTAAAGGAAATTCATTGAACTATTTCTATGAGACAGAATGATGAAATGATATTTTGTGTGATATTTTCTGCTTGTAATATACTGTGAGCCAAAATTTCCACTGGTATTTAGACAATAAAATGCATACAGAAGTGATATATAGCACTTTGAATTGTCAACCACAGAATCATACAAATACCCTTCTATTTTCTCTTTTTTCTTACATGATTGCCAGATAAAAGAGCTGTAAAGAACAGAGAAAAGGGAAATATGATAAAGTAAAATAATTTTTCTCTGAAATGTCAATCTGGACTATGTCTTATTGGACCATGGTATGAGTGAGGATATATACAGTTCTATAATAAACAACTGAGATTTTTCGGTTTTTTTCACCAGTAGCAGAAGCAGCTACTATTAATTTCCTATAGAACTTCATAGAAATCTAATATCATTATAGCTAAAAATGAAAATGAATGGCATATATTTAGTTTTTACTAGGAAGTAAGATAGCATATAAAATATTACAATCTGTGGTATACAATATGGTCATAGAATCTTTGAAATATTGCATAAATTGTTGACCTATATTAGTTGACAGGACTTTATTAAAATTTTCCTCAGATGGTGTGAACAAATTGCTACTTCCTCAAGATAGACCTCTAACTACAGAGCAAAAGAACAATTCTAATAAAGTCTAGCTTGGTGAATCAATGAGTTTATTGTCCTCTTTGAGAGCATAAATGATACATTACTCATTACTTTCAGAAATGCAGTTAAACTTAAAAATCTGCATCAACAAAAATATCTCCCTTGCATAGATAATTGTTTTCCCTTACCTGCATACTTGGAAATGTCCCTCTGTCAACCCTCTATTTCCTATATACATCCTTAGTATATGTGCAGCTGGGTTAGGATCATACACATCTAATAGGGGCTGCACAATATACTATCTCAAATCTCAGGTGAGGGTCTAATTACCCATTTCTAACCCTTCTTTAATGAAGAAATGTCAACAGGCTCCATGTTGTGGAGTGTCTCATGAGGATGATCATAAATGCTTTGAATAATATCACAATATTGTGTGTAGAGGACAAATGTCTTCAACAGTAGCTGTTTCTTTGTATGTGTTAACTATTCTTAAAAAAATTGTTAGATTTGTTATACTTTAGTAAATTGTTCTCAGAATTAAGAAAATGGGTAAAATATGGCTTCCTTTCAAATATGAAAATATTTATTATCATATTTTTACAGTGAGTGATCTAAATAAAAAGAGAATCCTATAGCCTCAATTCAGAGAGAAGTATTCATAAATTGTCCTTAATGACATGTTGAATTGTTACCTGTGTAATTTTGGTCATTTTCACCTGTTATAAGAAGAACTACTGTATTATATTTGTTGTTAACACTAGTTCACTACCAAGTGTATATAAACTATGTTTTTGTTTTTTGTTATGTTTTTTTTTCTTTCTTATTTTCCCCACCTAGTCTTTCAGGGTTTATTAGTTTAAAAAAATATGTGAACATCACATAACTTGCATTGAAGTTCAGAAATATTGAAAGAATAGATTAAAAATTATTAGATGCTTATACTTTTTTATATTCACATTATAACTTGAAATGTTATCTATCACCTGAAAGTTCCTTTTATTCCTTCTGTGACAATCATTCAAAATTAATTTAGTTTATTGCACTTCTAAATATTTGCTTTTGTTCTAGAACACAAGAACTTGAATTACGTTCCATGGTAAGAGAAATGGTTTCCAAAAGTTTAAAAATGTGACAAGTGACCAGACTTATTGGCAGATGATCTTACAAATACTACTTTAGACCTATAGTGCTATCAAGTATAAAACTTACAAGTTTCAAGCTACAGATTTATTATTGAGAATATGACTACAGAATTAAAATTTTATCATGTATTATACAATGACTGAAAAGCTGGGTATGTCTTTTTCTTCTTCTGGTGCTGGTACTTGTGCTGTAGATGGAACCTTGAGCTTGGCACATTCCCAATCAACAATTCATAACTGAGATGCATTTCTGGTCTGAGATGGCTATCATCTTAGACAATGGACAATAATTAGGAGAAAAAGCTCTAATCTCAGAGTGACTAATTGCTACTTCACGAGATTTCTGCATCACAAAAGGAGATAAGCATCTTTCCTTGTTTGTAAAGATATTCCAGAGATTACTAACTGAGAAAAGACAGTCTCAAAGTGGTCAGATTTAAAAGTCTGAGGAAATATCAACACTGTTGCCTTGAATTCTTCCTTAGTGATTACATCTACTAGTGTTGCTGAATCCTCCAGAAAATCCAGCTATTTTGGTCTTCCAATGAATGAATGAATGCTAGCAAGTCTTCTAAAATTTCTTGATCTTCATCACCAGACTTGAATTTCTGAGGCTTCTAGTTTCATGGATCAGTAAGTTACCAGGTTCTTAGCCTCTTCAGCAAGACAGACATTATTGCACAACTCATGTCTTATCATGGAAACCTACTAATAAATTCAGTGTGTGTATCACTCACTCACTCACTCACTCATATATTCTTTAGTTACATTTCATCTGTGGAGAAATGCTATGCTTTGTTAGTATGTTTTTATAGTAACATGTATTTGCAATAGCTGGGAATCAGTCCAAGCAATAAATCTTTTTCTTACTTAGGAAGCAAAATGAAGGAATTCAGTGAAGGCATAATATAATATTAATGGCAGCAATAATTGATAAGATGGTTCTCTTCCCAAGGTAACATAACTAGGTAGTTTACTATTTTAACTTAGACTATACCAGACCTTTCCAAGGACACTTTTCCAGAAGTATCTTCCTTTGTTCATTTGTAAAGCTATGTAAAGTTTTCAGGGTGAGGATTATCATACAAATTTTATGTAACTTGCTTCCATTTTCAATGAAAAACAGAAGAGAAAATAATGTCTATAAACTTCAGCTCTGGGATTTAAATTTCAGATAATTTAAAGTTCACTGAGCCTGAAAATCCATGGGGCAGTTTAGCATGGGTGCTGACCACATAAATCTTGCCAAAGCCTTTCAGATCTCATTTCTTCCTGTCTCTGTTCAAATATCATGGCTCAAGGCAGGGATTTCAAAGACCCAAACACTGTGAAAATATTATAATTGCTAATACTAAAGAATTCTCCCATATCCAATGTTAGAAGTTTGTTGAATCCATTCTTTTTACAACAAACTTCTAAAAAATTTCTATTTTATTTCGTATATTGTTATAGCTATAAAAATTCTTATGCTACTCAGTGACAATTTTGAGATTTTAATTGAGTTTTGCTGTAAATATCTCTGAAACTGACTTCCTAAATGAGTAGACCATAAACTTTACACATATGAACATTCTCCCTCTTTCTGTCTCTGTCTTTGTCTCCCTCTCTCTCTGTCTCTCTCTTAATAAACATCCTGAATACAATATCTGAAGAATCATATTACTTACATATTTATGTAATTTATAATTTTTTAAAATTATGATGTGGCACCCTGAAATTTCAGGCCTTGAGAAGCTAAGGAATGTGGATTTCAATTTTATGACTAGTGATTTTATGTATATATATATATATATATATATATATATATATATATATGTATATCTTGTATCAAAAACAAATCACCACCACTATAACAAGAGTCAACAGTATCTTTGAAATAGGACATTTGATTTTTTTATTGGATATTTTCTTTATTTACAATTCAAATGTTATCACCTTTCCCTGTTTCCCTCCCTTCTGGAAAACCCCTATCCCATCCTCCCTCCCACTGCTTCTATGAGGGTGTTCCTCGACTCACCCACCCTCTTCCACTATCTATTCAATGAAAGGCAGCAAAGGAAAGACACATGATTACGTAAGATACTGAGAAAAAAAAACAATGTTTGTTAGCTTGGCAATACATGAGAAATTCATGCCTTTCCCTTTAATATTCAGAGAAGAAGCAGAGAGAGGATGAGAAGAATTTATAAGCTTCTCTCAAACTTGTTATGGAAAGCTTCCTTTTGCAGTGGGTAGCATATAGTCAGCCATAAGTGGACAGTAAAGATAATCAGTGATCTTGAATATTCAGTCATAAAGCAACATGAATAGCAAACCTCCATCCTAAAGGATCAGAAAATATTGAGGAAGAGGAGGTTGGAAGAATTTAAGAGATGGAACATGAGGAAGACTACTGTGAAATCTAGCACCTAGACAAGAAATTACTTTTGCATTCATAACTTATAACAGCTGTATAAGACCTGCATGAGGTCAAGTCACAAAAATTGCTGCATAGATGGGGTAGAATTCCTAAGGACTTATCCCTAACTGAGGGAATATTAGAAGTAGATGGTTGCTGAATGGGTTAGTCAGTTTTAATTGGGGGAGATGTGCCCATTGGCATATATGCCATGCATCAACAAATGAATTAAAACTTATGCTCATATGAGCAGCAATAATTTATTGCACTGGGATATACGTTAAAGAAAAAGAAACAGTATTCATAATACTAAGTGAAGGTACATATGGAGGTATAGGCGGATCTGGAGGGGTAAAACTGGGGATAGATATATGAGTGGATACTTTGTTCCTTCTTAAAATGGGGAACAAAATACCCATGGGAGGAATTACAGAGACAAAGTTCTGAGCTGAGACAGAAGGAAGGACCATCCAGGGACTGCTCCACCCTGGGATCCATTCCATATACAACCACCAAACCCAGACACTATTGTATATGCCAGCAAGATTTTGCTGACAGGACTCTGATATAACTATATCTCTTGTGAGGCTATGCCAGTGCCTCTCAGAAGTGGATGCTTACAGTCCTCTATCAGATGGAACACAGGGCCCCTAATGAAGAAGCTAGAGAAGTACCAAAGAAGCTAAAGGGCTCTGCAACCCTATAGGAGAAACAACAGTATGAACTAACCAGTACCCCCCAGAAATATGTTTCTATATAGTTGCATATGTAGCAGAGGATGGCCTAGTTGGCCATCAATGGGAGGAGAGGCCCTGGTCTTGTGAAAATTATATGCCCCAGTAGAGGGGAATGCCAGGGCCAGGCAGTGGGAGTTGGTGGGTTGGGGAGTAGGGCAGGGTGTGGGTATAGGGGACTTTCGGGATAGCATTTGAAATGTAAATGAAGAAAGTATCTAATAAAAAAGCAAAAAATACATTGTATACATGTACAAAATTCTTAAATATTAATATTTTTATTTTTCATAAAATTATTATAGTTTTTATAAGTTTGTAGACAAGTTATAAGCATAATAATGTATTTAATTTTATAAAGTAATAACCATCATTCAATTATATTTTCTCCTTAATCGTAAAACAAAAATCATATTTAAAGTTTGTCATCTTAATTTATTGACTCTAGTTTGTTATCTTTAAAAGAGTCCATTGGTGCAGTACTTTGAAGGAAAAAGAGGAAATTATACTTACTTCACAGGCCCTTGGTCCTGTGAAGGTTCTATTCCCCAGTATAGGGAAATAACAGGGCCAGGAAGTGGAAATGGGTGGCTTGGTGAACAGGGGGAGTAGGGAGAATAGGGGGACAGGGATTTTGAAGAGGAAACCAGGAAAGCAGATAACATTTGAAATGTAAATAAAGAAAATATCTAATAAAAAATGAAAAAAGAAAAAATATTAAAAGATCCATTTCAGAATATAATTTTAATGTGTAAATATTTTGAGTATATCTTACATATAAGGCATTATCTGTGATGTCTAATTTTTTTATTAGATAATTTCTTTATTTACATTTAAATGCTATCCCTAAAGTTACCTTTACCCTCCCCCTGCCCTGCTCCCCTACCTGCCCACTCCCACTTCTTGGCCCTGGCATTCCCCTGTACTGGGGCATATAAAGTTTGTAAGACCAAGGGGCCTCTCTTCCCAATGATGACCAACTAGGCCATCTTCTGCTACATATGCATCTAGAGACATGAGCTGTTGGGGTACTGGTTAGTTCATATTGTTGTTCCACCTAAAGTGTTGTAGACCCCTTCAGCTCCTTGGGTAATTTCTCTAGCTCCTCCATTGGGGGCCCTGTGTTCCATCCTATAGATTACTATGAGCATCCCCTTCTGTATTTGCCAGGTACTGGCATAGCCTCACTCGAGATAGTTATATCAGGGTCCTTTAAGCAAATTCTTGCTGGCATATGCAATAGTATCTGGGTTTGGTGGCTGATTATGGGATGGATGACAGGCTGATTATGTCTCAGATGACAGCAGATGCTGGCGAGGATGTGGAGAAAGAGGAACCCTCCTCCATTGCTGGTGGGATTGCAAGCTGGTACAACCACTCTGGAAATCAGTGTGGAGGTTCCTCCGAATATTGGACATAGTGCTACCAGAAGATCCAGCAATACCTCTCCTGGGCATATACCCAGAAGATATTCCAACTTGTAATAAGGACACATGCTCCACTATGTTCATAGCAGCCCTATTTATAATAGCCAGAAGCTGGAAAGAACCTGGATGTCCCTCAAAAGAGGAATGGATACAGAAAATGTGGTACATTTACACAATGGAGTACTACTCAGCTATTAAAAACAATGAATTTATGAAATACTTGGGCAAATGGATGTACCTGAAGGATATCATCCTTAGTGAGGTAACCCAATCACAAAAGAAGTGACTTTATATTCACTCAATGTATCTTAATTCACCTGCAATAAATCTGTACATATTGTAATTTTGTTATAATAGATCTGAATTAAAACAACTCCACAACTATTTTAAACACTACATTTTTACTTCTATTTACTGATATTCCGAATGTTCTATTTTTCTAGCCACCTGAAGGTTGTCAGCCAGTCTCTTTCTCTTTCTTTCTCTCTTTCTCTCTTTCTTTCTTTCTCTCTCTCTGTCTTTCTCTCTGTGTCTCTCTCTCTCTCCCTCTATCCCTCTCTCCCCTCTCAAATACACACACACACACACACACACACACACACACACACACACACATTAAGATGTTAGTAGATTGAAAAGTAGGGTTTTTAGGTGGATCCATCTATACAGACTTCTTGGAAATTATTTGTTTACTTTGAGGGAATGTACCTTACTTTAAAGATCATTGGTTTAATAGGCATTCAGGGAGAATTGTGTTTAAATACAGAGTTAAGTATTAGGTTGTGGTCAGTTAACCATAGTCTTCCCTTCTCTGAATTGAAACTGTGGACTACAAGAGAGTAAAATCAACCCAAACTCACTGTCCTTCTTGGAAACTATGGTATAAACAGCCTTCTGTCAGGTTCTAGCTACAGTATCAATACAAAATATATTATGGAGAAGTTTAAGCTGTTTATCATTTACTTTTTATTCTTTGGAACATTATTATTATTTATATCTGTCAAAGCAGGAGATATAGTACATTCATATTCAATAGTGTAAAATCTAATCATTTTTAGCCATTTATTTCTCTATTCCTGAATATTTTCTTATTCTAGTGTATCATTTATAAAACAACTTTATTAATATGTAAACTATTTGGTAACTTTGGACATATGCACATATAGATATACTTAACACAATAATCAAAGTAATAGAGGAAGGAATCCAAAAGTTAGGAACATTTCTTTGTGACTTTTTGTTCTTTATGTCAGCTATTGAATTTAGTTACTGCTTTAAGAACATTTAACATCTCAGGCCAGAGAGATGGCTCAGTGGATAAAAGTATTTGACACCAATTCCCACAAGTTATGTTCTTCACTGATACACACTTTCCATAGTTGGACATATACAGACATATACATAGGCACAAGTACACAGGCAAATACATTTTTAAAATGCAATTTGAAAATAGAACATCCAATATTCAAAAGTAGTGTCTATGACATAATAAGCCCTTAAAACACATAATTTACATTCTAATTATTCTGTATAATTTATATGTGCATTATTCAACAACTAGATTGATTTTTCTTATGCTTAAAATTATGTTAATTATAAAATATATGGGATATAGTCTAATAATTTAATACATGTATGTAGTATTTAATGACCATATCAGAGTAGTGACGATTATTTTTCTCCTATTTTGTTTGAAATTTTACTATATGTATACAATGGGTTTTGATCAAATCTATCTTCATTTGTTCTCTACAATGCTTCCTCTGTCCTATCACTTTTCTGTCCAAATCTTATGTGTGTGTGTATGTTTTTTAAAGCAAATTAGAGTCCTTGGCTGAAAGTGCTTGAGTGTATGGCCACCTATTGTAGCATTTCTGGCTGCTTATATCCCACATCCTTGATTAAACGGGTCTTCAACCCTATAGGTGGAAGAATAACCATGAACTAACTAGTACCCCCTGGGCTCACGTCTCTAGCTGCATATATAGAAGAGGATGGCCTAGTTGGCCATCAGTGGGAAGAGAGGCCCCTAGGTTATGCAGACTTTATATGCCCCAATACAGGGGAACGCAGGGGCCAAGGGGTGGGAGCGGGTGGGTAGGGGAG